>CAUYUJ010019292.1:92500-172738 GCA_963575745.1 Prorocentrum cordatum | reverse complement strand
ACAACTACTACTACTACTACTACTACTACTACTACTACTACTACTGCTTTCACTACTACTTCGACCACTACTACTACTACTACTACTACTACTACTGCTACTACTACTACTACTACTACTACTACTACTACTACTACTACTACTACTATTATTACTTCTACGACGACTACTACTACTACTACTACTACTACTACTACTACTACTACTACTACTATTATTTCTTCTACAACTACGACTACGATTACGACTACGATTACGGCTACGACTACTATCACAAGTAATAGTAGTGCTACCTGTGCGACTGCACATACTTGATTTACTCCAACTGATACGCCGAACTTTGCGAATACGACTAAACATACGAATGAATTGATTCATTCTCATACAACCAATACTGTTCATGACACTGCTTAGGTATGGGTAGTTTGCCGTACCTCCAAAGCGCAGGCGCTGTTGCTGGCATTGAATACAAATTACCCTGTGACGTACCCAACCCATGTGTACCAATGGAAGCGAGGAGTTGGCCGAAACTTGTATGGACAACCAACTTGATGTGTAAGCTACTTGGGAGGCGTCACTGTGCTGGGCCCCGCAAGCAGGCCTCGAAAGTGGCGACAGTTTCACAGATCGCAGCCCCCCAGGGATGGCGAGGTCTAATTTGAATCTGCGTGTGGCGTCACTGTGCTGGGCCCCCCAGCAGGCCTCGAAAGTGGCGACAGTTTCGCAAATCGCAGCCCGCCAAGGATGGCGAGGTCTAATTTGAGTCTGCGTGTGGGTACCCACTGTGCTGGGCCCCGCACGCAGGCCTCGAAAGTGGCGACAGTTTCACAGATCGCAGCCCCCCAAGGATGGCGAGGTGCAATTTCAATCCGCCGTGTGTACCCACTGTGCTGGGCCCCAGCAGGCCTCGAAAGTGGCGACAGTGTCACAGATCGCAACCCCCCAGGGACGGCGAGGTGCCATTTGAGTCCGCCGTGGGTACCCACTGTGCTGGGCCCCCCAGCAGGCCTCGAAAGTGGCGACAGTTTCACTGATCGCGGCGCCCCAGGGATGGCGAGGTCCCATTTGAGTCCGCCGTGTGTACCCACTGTGCTGGGCCCCCCCAGCAGGCCTCGAAAATGGCGACAGTTTCACAGATCGCAGCCCCCCAGGGATGCCGAGTTCTAGTTTGAATCTGCAGTGGGTACCCACTGTGCTGGGCCCCTCAGCAGCCCTCGAAAGAGGCGAGAGTTTCACAGATCGCAGCCCCCCAGGGATGGCGAGGTCTAATTTGCGTCCGCCGTGGGTACCCACTGAGCTGGGCACCGCAAGCAGGCCTCGAAAATGGCGACAGTTTCACAGAACGCAGCCCCCCAGGGATGGCGAGGTCACATTTGAGTCCGCCGTGGATACCCACTGTGCTGGGCCCCGCAAGAAGGCCTCGAAAGTGGCGACAGTTTCACAGATCGCAGCCCCCCAGGGATGGCGAGGTCTAATTTGCATCAGCTGTGGGTACCCACTGTGCTGGGCCCCCCAGCAGGCCTCGAAAGTGGCGACAGTTTCACAGATCGCAGCCCCCCACGGATGGCGAGGTCCCATTTGAGTCCGCCGTGGGTACCCACTGTGCTGGCCCCCCCGGCAGCCCTCGAAATTGGCGACAGTTTCACAGATCGCAGCCCCCCAGGGATGGCGAGATCCCATTTGAATCCGCCGTGAATGCCCACTGTGCTGGGCCCCTCAGCAGGCCTTGAAAGTGGCGACAGTTTCACAGATCGCAGCCCCCCAGGGATGGCGAGGTCTAATTTGAATCTGCGGTGGGTACCCACTGTGGTGGGCCCCCCAGCAGGCCGCGAAAGTGGCGACAGTTTCACAGATCGCAGCCCCCCAGGGATGGCGAGTGGGTACCCACTGTGCTGGCCCCCCCAGCAGGCCTCGAAATTGGCGACAGTTTCACAGATCGCAGCCCCCCAGGGATGGCGAGATCCCATTTGAATCCGCCGTGGGTGCCCACTGTGCTGGGCCCCTCAGCAGCCCTCGAAAGTGGCGACAGTTTCACTGATCGCAGCCCCCCCAAGGGATGGCGAGGTCTAATTTAAATCTGCGATGGGTACCCACTGTGCTGGGCCCCTCAGCAGCCCTCGAAAGTGGCGACAGTTTCACAGATCGCAGCCCCCCAGGGATGGCGAGGTCTAATTTGAATCTGCGGTGGGTACCCACTGTGGTGGGCCCCCCAGCAGGCCTCGAAAGTGGCGACAATTTCACAGATCGCAGCCCCCCAGGGATGGCGAGGTCACATTTGAATCTGCGGTGGGTGCTGGGCCCCCAGCAGGCCGCGAAAGTGGCGGCAGTTTCACAGATCGCCGCCCCCCAGGGATGGCGAGGTCCCATTTGAGTCCGCCGTGGGTACCCACTGTGCTGGCCCCCCCAGCAGGCCTCGAAAGTGGCGACAGCCTCACAGATCGCAGCCCCCCAGGGATGGCGAGGTCCCATTTGAGTCCGCCGTGGGTACCCACTGTGCTGGGCCCCCCAGGGATGGCGAGGTCCCATTTGAGTCCGCCGTGTGTACCCACTGTGCTGGGCCCCCCAGCAGGCCTCGAAAGTGGCGACAGTTTCACAGATCGCAGCTCCCCAGGGATGGCGAGGTCCGATTTGAGTCCGCCGTGGGTATCCACTGTCTGCCCCCCCCAGCAGGCCTCGAAAGTGGCGACAGTTTCACAGATCGCCGCCCCCCAGGGATGGCGAGGTCCCATTTGAGTCCGCCGTGGGTACCCACTGTGCTGGGCCCCCCAGCAGGCCTCGAAAGTGGCGACAGTTTCACAGATCGCAACCCCCCAGGGACGGCGAGGTGCCATTTGAGTCCGCCGTGGGTACCCACTGTACTGGCCCCCCAGCAGGCCTCGAAAGTGGCGACAGTTTCACTGATCGCGGCGCCCCAGGGATGGCGAGGTCCCATTTGAGTCCGCCGTGTGTACCCACTGTGCTGGCCCCCCCCAGCAGGCCTCGAAAATGGCGACAGTTTCACAGATCGCAGCCCCCCAGGGATGGCGAGTTCTAGTTTGAATCTGCAGTGGGTACCCACTGTGCTGGGCCCCTCAGCAGCCCTCGAAAGAGGCGAGAGTTTCACAGATCGCAGCCCCCCAGAAATGGCGAGGTGCAATTTCAATCCGCCGTGTGTACCCACTGTGCTGGGCTCCCCAGCAGGCCTCGAAAGTGGCGTCAGTTTCACAGATCGTAGCCCCCCACGGATGGCGAGGTCCCATTTGAGTCCGCCGTGGGTACCCACTGTGCTGCCCCCCCGGGCAGCCCTCGAAATTGGCGACAGTTTCACAGATCGCAGCCCCCCAGGGATGGCGAGATCCCATTTGAATCCGCCGTGGGTGCCCACTGTGCTGGGCCCCTCAGCAGGCCTTGAAAGAGGCGACAGTTTCACAGATCGCAGCCCCCCAAGGATGGCGAGGTGCAATTTCAATCCGCCGTGTGTACCCACTGTGCTGGGCCCCCCAGCAGGCCTCGAAAGTGGCGACAGTTTCACAGATCGCAGCCCCCCAGGGATGGCGAGGTGCAATTTCAATCCGCCGTGTGTACCCACTGTGCTGGGCCCCCCAGCAGGCCTCGAAAGTGGCGACAGTTTCACAGATCGCAGCCCCCCAGGGATGGCGAGGTCTAATTTGAATCCGCCGTGTGTACCCACTGTGCTGGGCCCCCCAGCAGGCCTCGAAAGTGGCGACAGTTTCACAGATCGCAGCCCCCCAGGGATGGCGAGGTGCAATTTCAATCCGCCGTGTGTACCCACTGTGCTGGGCCCCCAGCAGGCCTCGAAAGTGGCGACAGTTTCACAGATCGCAGCCCCCCAGGGATGGCGAGGTGCAATTTCAATCCGCCGTGTGTACCCACTGTGCTGGGCCCCCCAGCAGGCCTCGAAAGTGGCGACAGTTTCACAGATCGCAGCCCCCCAGGGATGGCGAGGTGGCAATTTCAATCCGCCGTGTGTACCCACTGTGCTGGGCCCCCAGAAAGTGGCGACAGTTTCACAGATCGCAGCCCCCAAGGATGGCGAGGTGGCACGTGCAGCAGAAAGTGGCGACAGTTTCACAGATCGCAGCCCCCCAACTGGCACGCAGCGACGAGCGAGGCAAAAGGCAGGGGGGGAGAGAAGGGCGGGAAGGAAGGAAGTAAGGAAGGAGACGCGCGAGCAGTGCTCTATTCAAAACGAGAACCCAACGCAGGAGAGTGGGGAAAAAACAAGTGTGAGGCGTCACCTGGGAAAGACACGTGGCCTGTCCGCCTGGCCGTGCCGCCCACGAGCGGGGGTAGACCGAAGCCTCTCCCTGTCAGCGCGCGCGGCGCACCGACCCAATTAAGCCTCCCCGATCTCCGCCGCGACAGCGGCCCAAAGTCTCGCCAGGTCCGCCGCGCGGCGCGTGGCGGCACCGCCGTCGGCGACATCCAGCTCTGCGCCTAACCTGGCTGAACACGCCGCCGTCGGCGCCGTCGCGGAAGCGCTGGGTACCTCTTGGCTGCGGCCCACCACTCCCGCCGTCGGCGGCCTCCAGCTCGACGCCGAAACCGTCGGTCGCTCGGCGCGGCCGTGGCCCCCACGGCAGGGCCACCCTCCGCCGCGAAGGGCGCGGGGCCCGCGGGGCCGCACTCGCAACCCTCGAACTTGTCCGCCCATGGGCCAGGAGGGCGGTGGTCGGCAACCGCAGCACGGACATGCTCGTCGCCGCTGCCGTCGTCCGCGGGGCCGTGCTCGGCCGCAGTGACAGCTGGGAGCTGATCCTCGAGCTCGAGGCGGCGGTCGGCGGCCGAAGGAAGCCATGGTCTGAAAGCCTGCGGAACTCCACTCGTGGAGTAACCATGGATACCACCACCGCCCTCGTCAGAGAAAGAATCCCCGAGGTTCGGAAACCATGTTCTCAACTCCTACCGCTACCACTACCACGACCGCTACCAACACCCATGAAAATACCAACACGACGGGTCTGAGTACGAATGCTGGTATGGCAAGTACTAGATCGATTGGTCCGAATATTGCGTGCGGGCGACGGGCAAGCATCCACTATCGGATCGCGAGTACAGGCGAAAGCCAGACGTATCTCCCAAAACTTCGAGAACATATTGTGTTTCAAACATGTCCGCTCACCCTTCTAACCGACCGTGGCCCCTCACAACCCAACTGTCTCATACTTGGCGGGGCGAAGATTCGACCGCTTTGCAACGGGTAGCATACTCCACCCCTCATTGGCGTGATTGTCGACCACCGTCATCTGCGTGCGTTCTGGCTGCTGGCTTCGCCGCCCCCTTCACGTGAAAACGCCGGGCGGGGTGGGGTGGCAACATGTGGCAACAAAAACGCAGAATGACATATTAGATCGCTAAATTGCTGGCGGCCCGCCCCCACCCCGACACCCACCCCCCCACCCGCTGGACCCCACCCCGCCCCCCGCCCTGGCCAAAGCCTCCTCGAGGTGTGGATCTGGGCTGCTGTGTCTGAGCCTGGTTGCCGGGGCCTGCCGGCGACTGGAAAAGGAAGAGAGAAAGAGAGACGGGCACAGAGAGAGACAGACAGACAGACAGACAGACAGACAGACAGACTGACTGACTGACTGACTGACTGACTGACTGACTGACTGATTGACTGTCTGACTGACTGACTGACTGACTGACAGACGCACTCTCTCTCGGGCTCCCACGTCGCTGGGGCGCCCCCAACCACGCTTCGAGGGCGCGCCCCAGCCGCGCCTTGGGGGCGAGGGCCATGAAGCGGAACACCGCGAGTCCAACATTCTCGCGTGGTGAAGCGGCCCAGCTGTATCTGGGGCCCCGGCCAGATTGCACCGGCGCGATCGCGGGGGCTTCAGAAAACTGCATGCGCCTGGTCGCGGGTCGCAGACCACGAGCCAGGCGCGCCAGGGGAGCGAGAGAGAGGGAGAGGGAGAATGATAATAAGAATAAGAAGAGAAGAAGAAGAAGAAGAAGAAGAAGAAGAAGAAGAAGAAGAAGAAGAAGAAGAAGTAAGGAGAAGAGGATTAAGAAGAAGAAGAAGAATACTAAGAAGAAGAAGAAGAAAACGACGAAGCGCAGCGCCTAACGAAGGCAAGCGAATCGGAGCAAAACAACAGTGTGCCCAAACTGAAACAAACCGCGTGCTACTGTACACCTGCAATCCTCGGGCTGCTACCCAGGGTTTCGCGGTTCACCCCAAACCTCCTCGGCCCCGGGACCGCCGTGCTTTTCGCAGACTCTTTACGGGTTTAGCACGAACCCTCCTGGCCAAGCGGTGCGGGGGAGCAGGGGGCGGAGGAGGCGGAGGGGAGGAGCAGGAGGAGCCCCTCCTACTTCAGGCCGGCTGCTTTGCGGAGCTGCCGGGCCGTGAAGCCGTGCAGACCCGCGTTCAGGACCTTGTAGGCCCGCGCCAGCTCGCGCTGCTCCTGGTCGCTGGGCACCTGGCGAACCTGCTCCACCAGCCAGAACCGCGCCTCTGCCCCGATCCTGCCGCCGGTCTCCAGGACAAACGGCGTCAACTGCGCGCCCGGGTAGCGCGCGCGCTTGTCGTGCTCGCCCCAGCGCCCCGCTTCCCCGTCGCGCCGAGCGGCCACCCTCAGCTCAGCGGCCGTGCCCGCCGCGGGGTGGCGGACGGTGACGTCCAGCCACCTGCGGCCTCTGTCGTCCTGGCACTCAATGTCCAGGATCGCGTGTTCGAGGCGCCCTCCGTGGAAGCGGTCCCACGATGGGACCCTCTGCTCGAAAAGCGGCTTCTCGCTCCGCCAGCAAGCGAGCAGCCCCCCAGCCGCCGAGCGAGGTGGCCGTGGCGAGCCACGACCCCGCCTCCGAGCTGGCAACTGAGCGCGTGGTCGCCCTGGCGGTCGAGTGTGCCGCCGCAACTAGCTCCGCTCGCCGCGCGCAAGCAGCAGGCCGGCTCCGCCGCGGCTGCCCCTGTCAGCTCTTGCTGCGAGAGCTCCACTCTGGGAACCTGCAGCCGCTGCCGCGTCGCCGTCTCCCAGCGCGCGTCCTCCAGGGCGCAGAGGTCGTCGTCTGGGCATGCCAAGAAAATGGCATTTCCGGGCCCCGCGGCGCCTCGCAGCGCGGCCTGTTGCGGAAGGGGCAAGCGTTCTAGCACGGCTGCGCGCTGTCTTTTGCACCTTTTCCGTAGCGAGGCCTTGCCGCAAGGGCGTGCTGAGCGCCGTTGCCAAATCTGCTCCAGCCGCCAGGTCCAGCCCTTGGGCTCGAAGCCCCTGGCGGGCGCTCTCCAGCTGCCCCGCGGCGCGAGGTAGCTTCTCCAGGCAGTCAGCCAGCGTGCCGCAGCCGAGGTCCAGGGCCACCTCTGCGACGGTGGCCGCCCAGGAAGCCAGGAAAGCTGCGTGTCTCCGCGTGGAAGCGAGCTGGGCCCCGACGCCCCCTTCTCTGGCGGACAGCGCCAGCAGCACCAGCGCTGTCTCCCCCAGGTCGCGCCGTAGCAGCGCCTGCCGACTGGCCGCCAGCTGCTGGTCGTAGCACGCCGTGGCTGCGTTTGCTGCCTGTTCCATCCTCAGGGAATGCTGGCTCGCTGGCCCTCCGTAGGCCCGCAGCAGCGCCCCGGCCGTCTGTTTGCTGCGCGCCGACAGACAGACACAAAGACAGACAGACAGACAGACAGACAGACAGACAGACAGACAGACAGACAGACAGACAGACAGACAAACAGGCAGACAGACAGACAGACAGACAAGCAGGCAAACAGGCATGCATGCAGGCAGGCAGGCAGGCAGGCAGACAAACAGACAGCGCGAGAGCGGAACAATAATGGTGACAACGACTGAAAGGGGTACATGCACAGACGCAGGCCCAGAAACATATCCTTACATATGGTATAAAAATAGACAGAGAGGGAAAGAGAGAGAGAGATAGAGAACAACAAAAATAGGTAGAGAGATGTATACAAGAGAGAGAGAGAGAGAACAAAAAAAGAGATATACAGAAAAACATATGCAGCTGTGGGTACCGTCGTTGTGGATATCGCCGTCGGTGGGTCCCCTTGGCGGGGCCACCATGCGGGCATTGCCACTGGAGCTTTCAGTGGAACACCAGATGGGGCCACGAAACGTGTGATGGGTTCGCCAGAATGGGGGGTGGAACCGCATGCGGGTGCTGCCACTGGGGCCTTCGGTGGAGCTCCCTGTGGGGCCACGAAACGTGTGAGGGGTGCACCGAAATTGAGGGTGGAACCGCATGCGGGCGCTGCTGGTGGGCCCGTCGGTGAAGCTCCCTATGGGGCCACGAAGCGTCTGAAGGGTTTGCCGAAATACAATCGGGCCGCTGAACTCCGAAGGAAAGGGAAAACCATATTTTAGCGGCGTTCCGCCATGATTTGCCTTCGCGGTTCAAATCCCACACCCTTTGCCGAACTACTGAAGAACGCCCGCCCCCCTCCTCCCCGGCCACTCCAAAAATCAAACGGAGAAACGCAGCCCGCGAACAACGCGTTAGGAACGCAAGGGGCTCGGGCGAGGAACTGTGCCTTAACGTGACCACTTCCCGATTCGGTTACGCGCGTGAACCCTAGCTCGCAGCGCGCAAAGAAAGCCAGGGGCTCGCATGGAAGACTGGGCTTCAACTTGACCATTTTCCGATTCGGTTGCGCGCGTGAGCCCCAACCCACACCGCGCAAAGCACGCAAAGGGCTCGCGTGGAGGACTGAACCTTAACGTGACCACTTTCCGCATCGGTTTCGCGCGTGAGCACCAACCCGCACCGCGCAAAGAACCGAACGGCTCGCGTGGGGAACTGGGCCTCAACGCGACCACTTCCCGATTCGGATACGCGCGTGAGTCCCACCTCGCACCGCGCAAGGAACGCCAGGGGCTTGCGTGGGGGACTGGGCCTTGCCGTGGCCACTTCCCGATTTGGTTGCGCACGTGGACCCCGATTTGCACCGCGCCAGGAGACGACGGGCTCGCGCGGGGGACTGGGCCTGAACGTGACCACACCCCTACGCGGCCACACTAGTGAACCACAAGTCGCGTCGCGCAAGGAGGCGAGGAACCCACAATTCCACACGCTTCCCCACGGTTCCCCACGGGCCCACACGACCCCCTACAGCTCCTCACGGTTCCTCACCGATGGTGATAGGGGAATGAGGGAGGGAGGAGGCATGAGCCTTCCAGCCCGCCGCGGTTGTGCATTGGTTCGGGACGAAGATGGTGACGGCCGACATGTTGCCCAATGCGCAACGCACAAGGTGACCCACCAGCGGGTGTGTCACCCGAAAACTGGATGTGAACAACTAGACGTGTCACTTGCATTCTCGGCCTCAACATGAAATTGTGCATTCCTGAACCAGATGCTTCCCCTATCTAGCGCGCAACACACAAGGTGACCCACCAGCGGGTGGGTCACCCGAAAACTGATTCGGAAAAATCGATTGTTTCACTCGTATTCTGGGACTCAACGCGAGTTGGTGCAATCGTGCTCCATGCGCTCCCCCTGTGTCGCACGCAACGCACAGGTGACCCACCAACGGGTGGGTCACCCGAGAATTCGTTGAGGAAAACCAATTGTATCCATTGCATTCTGGGCCTCAACATGAGTTGGTGCATTCCTACTCCACATGCTCCCCCTTTGTAGCGCGCAGCATACAGGTGAACCAATAGCGGGTGGGTCGCCCGAAAGCAGATATGCGAAACACCCACTCATCCGCTTGCACTCTGGGCCTCGACATGGTTGGCGCATTCGTACTCCGTATGTTCCCCCGCAGCAGCCTCAAGTCGGGCCTGTCCCCCCACAGGGGGATTCTGGACGAAAAATGAAAACATACCCCAACAAATGCCCGAAACATGCCCCACAAGATTCAAAAAGTAGTCCCCGGACTATTTTGGTGGACTAGTTTGGAACATTCCCCCCTATTTTTCACTACTTTTGACTATTCTTTGACTGTTCTTTGACTGTTTTCGACTATGTTTTGACTATCGTTTGACTATTGTTTTGACTATTTTGGAACGCTCCGCCTGTAGAGGCACGGGCCCGACTTGCCAGCAGCGCCGGCGCCCCTCCGTCCCCCCTTCGCCTGCGCCCCTTCGCAGCGCCCCGGAGGCCGCCCGCGCCGCCCGGAAGCCCTCCAGGGAGCCCCCGGGAATGCCCGCGGCAGTCTTAAGTCGGGCCTGTCCCCCTACATGGGGATTTTCGACGAAAAAGAAAAACAAATACCCCGACCTTTCCCGCCAAACGGTCAAAACATGCTCGAAGAATAGTCCCCGGACGATTTTGGGGACTATTTTTGGGGGGATGTTTTTCATTCTTCGTCGAAAATGTCGCCCATTCTTTTCTCATTCTTTCATCGATTTTTTTTTTCATTCTTTCATCGATTTTTTTCATTCTTCGTCGATTTTTTTCATTCTTCGTCGATTTTTTTCATTCTTCGTCGATTTGTTTCATTCTTCGTCGATTTTTCTCATTCTTCGTCGATGTTTTTCATTCTTCGTCGATTTGTTTCATTCTTCGTCGATTTTTCTCATTCTTCGTCGATGTTTTTCATTCTTCGTCGATTTGTTTCATTCTTCGTCGATTTTTCTCATTCTTCGTCGATGTTTTTCATTCTTCGTCGATTTGTTTCATTCTTCGTCGATTTTTCTCATTCTTCGTCGATGTTTTTCATTCTTCGTCATCTTCGTCGTCCTTTTTTCATTCTTCGTGGGGACTATTTTTGGGGAATTTTTGGGGACTATTTGGGGTATTTTGGGACTATTTTTGGGATTTTGGGGACTATTTTCGTACTGAAATTCGCCCATGTAGGGGGACAGGCCGACTTAGCCCCAAGAGGGCCCCCAGGACGGGGAGGCGAATGCCTGGGGAGGGCAGGGAGACCAGCGGCGGCGGCGCCCGCGGCAGGCCCCGTCGGGGTTCCCCACAGCTCCAGGAGGAGGAGGAGGAGGAGGAGGAGGAGGAGGAGGAGGAGGGAGGGGGAGGGAGGAGGCCGAGGAGGAGGGAGGAGGAGGGAGGAGGAGGAGGAGGAGGAGCAGCGAGGAGGAGGAGGAGGAGGAGGAGGAGGAGGAGGAGGAGGACGGGAGGAGGAAGGGCAGGAGGAGGAGGAGGCTTCCCAACGGTCGCGCTTGGCAGCGTCACTTGGCGGCGCCCCGCGCTAAGGCACGGGAGGCCCAGAGAGGAGCGGGCCTTCACGCGACGACGGTTTTGGGCCCCCCCCCCAAAAGGGCCCCGGGGGGGGTTTTTTGGGGGGGGGGTTTTGTTTTTCGAGCCAGTGAACTCCGAGCAGCGTGGCCGAAGGAACGGGAGGTGCTCCAGCGAGGAACTGGACCTGAATGCCCTTACTTTGGCATACGGATAAGGGCGAACGCTCCGACACGCGCCCCGCAAGGAACGGGAGGGCCCGAGAGAGGACCTGGCCCTTAACTCGACCACCGTTGCATTACGTCGAAGCAGCGCAAGGAACTGAGCCCTTCTTGGAGCCCCGTCCCGTCCCCTTAACCCGCCGCCCCGATCGACAAAACGAACCCGCGCGTCCAAAATTCGAAGGAACACTGGGGAGACTCGCCGCCAAAGAACGAGCGGAACGCATGCAAACCTAAGAGAGAGCGTGATCCACCGCCGCTTTACTGTGGAAAATTCCCCGCCCTCTTCCTCCGGAACCCGGGCCCCCCCCTTTCAAAATCCCCCCCTGCTGGAAGCCCCCCCCCTTCCCCCCCCCCTTCCCCCGGCAGCCCTCTGACCCATATAACCCCTCCCCCTCTCCAGAAAACACCGAGGGGGGTCAATACAGGTTCGAACCCCACTTCTTCAGAAAAACCGGGGGGGGGGGGGTCATAACGGTCGATAGCCCCCCCCCCCCTCCAGAAAATCTGGGGTGGGGGGTACTACCAGTTCGATTCCCCCCCCTCACCGCCGGCAAACGACTCCCGGGTCTGGGGTGGGGGGTACTACCAGTTCGATCCCCCCCCTCACCGCCGGCAAACGACTCCCGGGTCCTCACCACCGTCCGCACCACATCCCCCACGGCTGTCCCCAGCACCACCGTCCCCACCACCACTGTCCCCACTTTTCCCACCACCGTCCCCGTTGTCCACCAGTGCCCACACCACTGTCGCTCTGCCCCCACTGTCCCCACCACTGTTCCCACCACGGTCCCACTCTCCCCACTTTCCCCACGGTCCCCACCACTGCCCCACTGTCCCCACTGTCCCACTGTCCCAGTGCCCGCCGCTGTCCCACTGAGCTGTCCCACTGTTCCCACCACTGTCCCCACTGTCCCCATCACTGTCCCCACTGTACCCCTGTCCCATTGTCCCACCACCGTCCTCACCACCGCCCACACCACTGTCACCACCACTGTCCCAGTCCCCACTGTCTCCACCACTGTCCCACTGCCCCCACACCACTGTCCCTACCACCACCGTCCTCACCACTGTCCCACCGTCCCCACCACTGCCCCAGTGTCCCCACTGTTCCCACTATTGTCCCCGCTGTCCCCACCAGTGCCCCCACCAGTGCCCCCACCAGTGTCTCACTGTCCCCACCATTGCCCCACCACGGTCCCACTCTCCCCATTGTCCCTACTGTCCCCACCACTGTCCCGCCGCTGACCCCACTGTTCCCACCACTGTCCCACTGTCCCCACTGTCCCCGCCGCTGTCCCACTGTGCTGTTCCACTGTCCCCACTGTCCCCACCACTTTCCCCGCTGCACCACTGTCCCACCACCGTCCTCACCACCGCCTTCACCACTGTCCCCACCACTACCGTCCCCACCACTGTCCCCACTGTCTCCACACTGTCCCCACTGTCCCCACCACCGTCCCGCTGTCCCCTCACCACTGTCCCTACCACCACCGTCCCCACCACTCTCCCACTGTCCCCGCCACAGTCCCACTGTCCCCACACCACTGTCCCCACCACCACCGTCCTCACCACTGTCCCAGTGTCACCACCACTGTCCCACTGTCCCGAGGATCGGACTGGTAGTGACCCCCCTTTCTTTTCATGATGGACGGGGAGGGGGGGTGAGGAGGGGCTCACATCGGCAGTGACCCCCCCGCGTTTTCGAAGAGGGGGGGGACGGGTTGGGAACCCCCACTGACCCAGTTTCCGCCAGCAGCGGTAGAACACACCCTTTCACACCGAAGAAACGGCCAAGCCCCTTTTGAAAAGGAAATGCTCCTTATTCAGTGGCCAAATTGTAAGGGAGGTAGGGGAGGACCTGCATGTGTGCGCTGCCACTGGGGCCTTCGGTGGAGCTCCCTATGGGGCCATGCGAAGGGTTCGCCGAAATGGAGGGTGGAACCGCATGCGGGCGCTGCCACTGGGGCCTTCGGTGGAGCTCCCCATGGGGCCACGAAACGTGCGAAGGGTTCGCCGAACTGGGGGTGGAACCGCATGCAGGCGCTGCCACTGGGGCCTTCGGTGGAGCTCCTTGTGGAGCCACGAAACGTGTGAGCGGTGTGCCGACACAGTGGTAGAATCGCATGCCGACGCTGCCACTGGGGCCTTCGGTGGAGCTCCCCATGGTGCCACGAAACGTGTGAAAGGTGCACCGAACTCGGGGTGAAATCGCATGCCGACGCTGCCACTGGGGCCTTCGGTGGAGCTCCCAATGGGGCCACGAAACGTGCGAAGGGTTCGCCGAACTGGGGGTGGAACCGTATGCAGGCTCTGCCACTGGGGACTTCGGTGGAGCTCCTTGTGGAGCCACGAAAAGTGTGAGCGGTGTGCCGACACAGTGGTGGAATCGCATGCCGACGCTGCCACTGGGTCTTCGGTGGAGCTCCCTACGAGGCGAGGGGTGCACCGAAATGGAGGTGGAGCCGCATGCCGGCGCTGCCACGGGCCACTGGGGCCTTCGGCGGAGCTTCCTATGGGGTCGCGAAACGTGTGAGGGGTGTGCTGAAACAGCGGCATGCGGAGCGCAAATGCAGGGATGGGAGGAGTGAGGAGGGAGAGGAGGAGAGGAGGAAGGGTAACGCGGGGCGCTGTCTCTTCAAAACGAGGACCCCACACCACAGCATAGTTGGGGGAAAAAGAAGAGAGCAAGAGAGAGAGAGAGACGACAGATAGAGAGAGGCATATATATATATAGAGAGAGAGAGAGAGAGAGAAAAAAAAAAAAAAAAAAAAAAACGGACGGACAGACGGGACAGAAAATGGACAGACAGGATACAACGAATCGAATCAACAGAAAGGAAGGCAGGCACGACAAACAGACATGCACGACAGGTGGATGAAAAGCCAGGCAATACAGAGAGGTCATCGAGCACAGAGAGACTCACAGATCAGCGCATTACACAACAGAGCCACAGACCCACAGACACTGGCGAACACTTCCAGACACCGACAAGCTTGTTGATGCACTCTGGCACACGGACGCACAGTCGCGCACGCACTCGCCTAACAAGAGCGCACGCCTCGATAACTACCTCGTGCTGCGGGGAGGGAGCGGGCAACATGCAACAGCCATGGTCCGCACAACTCCTCCTCCTCCTCCTCCTCCTCCTCCTCCTCCGCCTCCTCCTACTGGTTGCGCGGTGTGGGTGCCGGTGTTCTGGGGCTGGATGGAACAGGACTCAGAGCGGCGGACCAGCACCAACGGGTCCGAACAGCGCACGCGCACTGTGCCCTCCGACGCGTCGATGCCTCACTCCCGCCGGCGGGGCAGCAGCGGCGGGACACGCTCGAAGCCAGTTGGCCACATGCTGCCAGGAACGTCGACGAAGCCGCTGTCTTTCAAAGATTGACCGAGCGGGAGTTCGGGAGCGGCCAAGAGGGGGGTGTCCAAGAGGGGGGGGGGTGCAAATCATGACTGGCGGCATGTGCGCGGCCCAGCGGGGGGGCCAGGGACGTAATGAAATAAGAAGAGGCGCCATGAAATCTGGGGAAAGCCAAGAGGCCCCCAAGAGGCCCCCAAGATGGTACACGAGGGGTCCGACATGCCACAAGATCGCTCCAAGACGCCCAAGATAGCCCCCAGACGCCCCAAGAGGCCTCCCAGAGCACTCCCAAGAGGGCCCCCGGAGGCAAAATTCATTGTTTTTCCTTAGGTTTTTGAAAGATTTTGGAGCTTCCACCTTTTCGGTTCCCGACGCCCCAAGACGGCCCCAGAGGCCCCCAAGATCGCCCCAAGAGGGCCCAAGAGGCCCCCAAGAGGGCCCCAAGATGGCCCAAGAGGGCTCGAAGACGGCCCAAGAAGCCTCCAAGACGGTCCAAGAGGGCCCCAAGAACACCCCCAAAGGGGCCCCAGAGAGGGAACACGAAACAAAATTTCGCGCCCTCGGCCCTAAGAAGCCCCTACGAGGCCCCAAGAGGCCCCTAAGAGGCCCCAAGAGGCCCCCACGAGGCCCTCAGGAGGCCCCCAAGAGTCCCCCAAGCGGCCCCAGGAGGCCCCCCAAATGCCCCCCCGAGCGCCCCAGGAGTCCCCCAAGCGGCCCCAGGAACCCCCAAAGCGCCGCATTGACACCAGGCCCTCGGGCAAACGGCAGACATGAGACCGTATGGGCCGGCGGAATGAGCGAAGCGATTCAATAAGAAGAGGCGCCATGAAATCTGGGGAAATATCATGGCCCCCGCCATGATGATATCCACCCCCCTAGTCATCACCCCCCTCTTTGCCACCCCCGAGGAGTGCGGGTGCAGAAAGAGGAAGCGGTGCAGAACAGAGGACACACACACTGAAGCACAAAGACGAGCCGCACAAGCAGAAGTTCTGGCCGGCCGGCGCACAGGACACGAACAGACAAGCACACAGCTGCACAGCGTACCCTGCTGGTGCAGGGGCGTGACATCAGTGAAGACTTTGGGGCTCTCCAGAGGTCCGTATATTCCAGTTTTGAGAATCCTTCTGAGAGGCTCAAATGGAGGTGGCGGTCTGGGCCCAAGTGAAATACTGAGCGGATGGAGAAAAGCAAATCAGCTCGGAAGCTGGGCGAGGGCTGGCACATCCGTGGCTGCTCAAACGGTCCTCCCGGAAGAAAAAAAACAAACTCCCGGAAGAAAACGCGACGCACTAGATAATCAACGGGCTTCTTCTCGGACGAAAAAAACAATTTCCCGGAGCTCCGTTTAAGCAGCCACGGGTTTGCCAGCCTTCGCCTGGCTTCTGATCAGCGTGAGCCTTGACATTTCAAGATCGTCAGGGCTTCCTAAATCTCTGATGCAGTAGAACGTGATTTAACTCGTGCTCCCTGCGAAATCCCTGCGCTGTTGGTGCTGGCCCCGAGGATAGCTGCATGCCTGCAAGGTGCAAGCCATTAACGGTGCTGCCGAGCGCAGTGAACAGCATAGACATTTTCGAAGTCGTTGGCTTCGTAGCGAGCATTCCAAGAGCCCACGACTTCTGCTTAGGCTGTCTAAGCAGGAGCGTAGACTGCCCGCCTGTGGCATAGCGGTACCAGTTGGACTCCATCGGTGAATTGGTTGGACTGAAACGGATTACACATTGGGAGATCCTCGTCAAACCGATCTTAGAATGAACGCCAGCGCCAAGAGACACTGAGTAGAGTGTTCTCAGGTCCCGTCGAGCTCTCTGCATCGAGTGATGACAATTATCCTGAAAAGGCCCAGATCCACGAGTTTAGAAAATTCCCAGGTGCTCCCAAGCGCCTCGGGGCTTGTTACGTGACGCTTCTGGAGGCCTCGAGCGCGTGGTTAGGAGCAAGGCTCGGCCAAAGCAATGTTTTTCGGTTTCGATTTGTGTTCGTTTTCCCGCGCTCTGTCCTCCTTCCGGCCTCGCTGCACAACGAAGCCAGAACAAAAACGGCCCACGAGATCGCCAAGCCACTGCTCAGGTCGAGCCCTGGGCTTAGAATTAAGTCGGGCGTGTCCTCCTACAGGGGGATTTTGGGCCAAAAATAAAAAAATACCCCAAAAATGCTCCGAAATGGTCAAAACATAATTTTTAAAAAAATAGTCCCCAGACTATTTCTGGACCATTTTTTGATCATGTTTGGGGTATTTTTTCTTTTTCGTCGAAAATCCCTCTGTAGGGGGACACGCGCGACTTAAGCTTAGGACTCCACGTCCGGCATGATTCAGAATGGCCCCGTGGCTCGTCATGGAGCCCCTTTGGTGCCCCTTGGGCCATCTCGGAGGCGGTGGGGGGCCGCCTCGAGAGGCCAAGATCATGGAACTTTGTGTGGGGCAGCCGCCAAAGGAAAAGTCGCCCGGAGCAAGCCCCGCGTGGAGCGGCACAGGCCCATCAAGCCGAGCAGGAGCAACTCGAAGAGCTAGCAGCCCACAGTCAGTGCCAGGCAGAGCAGAGCTCCCAGGGTCCATGGCGGTCAACGTAAGCCAGCAGACGTTCAATGGGTTCGTTGCGTCACGATCCCAGCCTCCTCGCACTTCCGATCTTGAGGCTGTCCATGACGGCCCAATAGGCAACCAAAATCGCTTCAAATCGGTGTTCAAGCCCCCCCGAAAAAAGAACAAGGGGGAATACGAACTACAACTTCGAGCCCTCCACCCAAAATGGCCTACCCGACCCCCCAGGGGCCCAAAGGGGCCCCACAAGGCCCCCAAGAGGCCCCCAAGAGGCCCCCAGGAGGCCCCACGGAGACCCCCAAGAGGCCCGATGCCTCTGGTCCACAATCCGGGCACGGTGGGTTGGGCCGAAGGCCACCAAATAACAAACTTCGTGCATGCTGTTCTATCTGCGCACTACCTCATGCGAGACTGCCCGTGCGTGGATGAGAGAGCATGCACATAGCCCTGACGAAGCAACAAACGCCGATGAGCGGTCCTGCGGCGCCGCCTCCACGGCCAGCGCCGGAATGGCAGGGCTGCCTGGCGTCCGCCCCAGAGCAGCACACGCCACCCTCTCCGCATCGTCCTTGCTCTGGGCCCGATGCCCGCCCGAGCAGGAGCCCGGCTCCGAGCACAAGCGCAAGCCCGAGCCCGAGCCCGAGCTGGAGCTCAAGCCAGAGCCAGAGCCAGAGTCCGAGTACGATCCCAAGCCCGAGCCCGCCGTACGAAGGACGCCCACGAGCGGGCGCCAGCCGACCAGCCGTTCGGGCGGGCCTCACGCTGCGGCCGAGCGGGGTGCGCAAGGCGCACGCGCGCCGAGAAAGGTTCCCCACGATCACTCCTGTCCTTGATGGACGAGAAGACAACGTTCAACGAGCAAGTGCGTGAGGCGATAAAGGGCCAGGGTCGATGGGTGCGAATGGGCCCCCACGCGCGGGAGGCAGCGAAAACTTCAGAATCGGCAAAATCGGGCCCGAAACTGTCCAAATGGCCAGGGTTGTCGCGTCGTTGCCAGCCACCTCGGGAAGCCCCTGGAAGACTGAGGCCGGCGTAGGGTTCGATTCGACCAGCCTCTCGCGCGCTCGTGGGCTTCTCCGCGCTGCCTGCCGAGATGCTGAGCGCCCGTCGCCACGTGCACGTCTTGGTGCAGGGCGAACTCATGCGAGGAAGCGAGACACGGTCAGGGGGACGACCCAACACATGCCACCGATAACGAAATCAAAGCAATCGCTCGCGCGGCCACGACGCTGTGGAGGACAAAACATCATGAGGTACAACCACACACACTCACACGCACACGCACGCACGCACGCACGCACGCACGCACGCACGCACGCACGCACGCACGCACGCACGCACGCACGCACGCACGCACGCACGCACGCACGCACGCACGAACGCACACACACACACACACACACACACACACACACACACACACACACACACACACACACACACACACACACACACACACACGCACGCACGCACGCACGCACGCACGCACGCACGCACGCACGCACGCACGCACGCACACACACACACACACACACAAGCGCTTGCTTGCTTGCTTACGAAAGGGGGGAGCTTGTGGCTCGTGACAACCATGAAGATGAGTAGCTTCCCTGGCAGTGTCGCCACAGAGGGCTTCTACCTGTGATGAGAGGAACTGGCCCGCGCTCTGGAATTCGGCCGCTCCCGGTCGATGCCCTATGGCTGGTCCCCTACGCGTTGTTGCCCTATGTCTGGGCCGCGCTGTCGCAATCGGCCGCTCCCAGCCAGTGTCCTACGGCTGTTGGTGCCCCACGGCGGACCCGCGCTGTCGCATTCGTCCGCTCCCGCTGGGTGCCCTGTGGCTGGACTGCAGCCGCCCGCTCCCGATCGGTGCTCTATGGCTGGCGATCTCGGTCGGCACCCTATGGCTGGTGCCATATGCCGTGGTGCCCTACAGCTGGCCCGCGCTGTCGCATTCAGCGGCTCCCAGTCGGTGCCCCATGCTTGCACCTGGGGAGTTCGGCCGTCCTGGTCGATTCTCTGTGCATTGGTGTACAATGGCTGGCCTTGTGTCGGCCGTCCCCGGTTGGCGCCCTATCGGATGCCCTGCGCGTTGGTCCGCTATGGCTGGCCCTTTGTTGCGCAGTGGCTCGTTCGCATCGCTCCTGTGCCCTATGGTTGGCCCTGTGTTGAGCAGCCGGCCGTTCCCCGTCGGTGCCCTATGGTTGGCATCCTATGGCTGGTGCCCTATGCGTTGGTGCGCTGTTGCTGGCCCTGTGTCGCGCAGGAGGCCGTTCCAAGCTGCAGGCCTGTGGATGGTGACCTATGTGTTGTCAGGACCTGGGCCCGTACCAGACGTTCCGCTTCTTGCCGCCCCGCGGGCGACCGGTGCCCTATGGCATAGGTGCCGCTGTCGGCCGTTGCGGGCTGGTGCCCCATCGTTCCCGCTGGGACCCCTTATGGCATGTGCGCCGCAGGCGGCCATTACCCCTTTGGTGCCCGATGGCTCTCGCTCGGTGCTCGATGGCACGTGGGCCGTCGTCGGCCGTCACCGATCAGTGCCGCTTGGCTGCTTCCGATCAGTGCTCTGTGGCATGCGCGCCGCAGTCGGTCGCTCCCACTCGGGGCCCTGTGCTTCCCTACCTGGACCCTGTGGCCTGTGGGCCGCCGCCGACCGCTCCCGCTCGGTGCGCAGTGGTTGGTGCCATCATATGGCTCCATGCCATAGCAGTAGCCGTAGTTGTAGTAATACCATAATACTAGTCGCAGTAGTATTAGAACTAGTAGTAGTCGCAGTTGCAGTCGTAGTTGTAGTCGTAGTAGTCGTAGTCGTAGTCGTAGTAGTTGTCCCATGGCTCCCTGCGTGTGGCTCCCCGTGGGGCCACGGTCGGCCTTCCTCGCTGTGCCCCACGGCCGTTGCCGCGCTCGGTGCCCCGCCTGTGGTTCCCGGTGTGCCGGACTCGGCCGCTCCTCCTCGGTGCCCGAGGAAGGACGGCTTGCGGTGCCCTGCGTATGGCTCCCTGTGGGCCGCAGTCGGCCGCTCCGGCTCGGTGCCCGTATGGTTGGCACCGTTCGGCTCCCTGCGTATGGGCTCCCTGCCTGCCGCAGTCGGCCCTTCCCACTCGGTGCCCGATGAGTGGTGCCGTTCGGTTCCCTGCCTGTGGCTCCTCGCGCCGAATTCGGCCGTTCCCGCACCGTGCCCTATGGTTGCTGCCTCATGATGCTCGATGTCTGTCTCCCCATGACTATGGCCCCATGGCTTACACCACAATGCTCGCACATCGGGAGTGCTAGAACCTACTGTGTGGGGTCTACGCGCTGACATCATGTTTGAAGCAGTGGTCGAGCGCACGACCAGGAAAATACTGCTCCATCTGCCCACTGACGAAACGGCTACAGTGAAAGACCTTGTATTAGTGGTGCGAAAGACGGTGCTAATTGCTTCCGTGCATCTACTGCTGCTGCTCCCAAACTGGAAAGCTTCGATCCGATCCGTAACCTTTAACGTATGCACATGCGTACTGCACTGCCGACTCGGTGGAATCGCATGCTCTGTCGCAACCGTCATTCGTGGCAGTACGCAGTCGCCGAACGACCAGATCCTACCCCCCTGCTCCCCCTCTCGGTCGCATCAACTTGCTTACTAGTTTGCTGCAGGCCGCAAGGACCAGGGGTTCAGGGCATGCGGGATACCTTCAGTATTTCTTTCTGTCTCCTTTCTTGTGAAGCACCCAGTGACCAGTCTGAATAATTGCCACATCTGAATATCTTGTCATACGGTCATTTCGGCTCTCAGACCATACCTTGGACCACGAGACGATCGAGGCGAGGTCGCCGCCGTTCTCCAGTTCTAGACGACAGCAGTCGGTGGGTATTGACATTACCATTTCTTGTCCGAGCACGCGAACCGCAAAGTTGTCGAAACTCCTCATTCCTGCCCGCTCAAAACAAGTTTCCCCATTCAGCGCTTGCACTGCAAGGGTCCTCGCAGAAATCGAAGGATTTGGCAAAAGTGCCGGGCCGATTTCGGTAGGCCACAGGTTCCCTCTTCCACATCTTCGTGAAATATCCCCCTGCCGATTCCATTGAGCGGCTGAATTCCCAGAAGCCCATCAAAAGAGTGGAGGGAGCAAAGAGAGCAAGGAGAGGGCCGAGAGTATATGTTTATACACACAGTACATACATGTGTGCCTAGAGAGAGAGAGAGAGAGACAGACAGACAGAAAAAAAAGAAAGAAAGAAAGAAAGAAATAAAGAAATAAAGAGAGAGAGAGAGAGAGAGAAACGACAACAAACAATAGAGATATAATAACGAGCCGAGATAGCAGAGATAAAGAGATAAAGAGAGAGTATAGAGTCATAAAAACGCAAGGATGATACATTGTATAGTCTGAACAACGGGAGTTTAACAAACATGGGGCAAATAAACGGGGGCAGAGCGCATAGAGTAGAGAGCAACAAGTGGCGAGGCGAGAAAAGTGAATAGAGGGCAGAGTGAAGAGACAGAAAAGCAGAGGGCTATTGGTCAGTATGATACGTGAACGGGGGAGGGCCCAGAGTAGAGAGTGGATAGTGAGTACTACATTGTGTAGGATCAAGAATAGAAACAAGCAAACATAGAGTGTGTAGCATAGCATGTTACAGCCATCTTCCGTTGCTCCTGCCCACCAGCATAGCGCCACCCTTATAATTGCAAATTGCATGCGAACAAGTGTTTGGACTTCCCTGGTGCCACTGAAAACAACTACAGTGCCCGCTACATAACGCCATTGGAGAGCGAAAGACAGAGCGAGAGAGAGAAAGAACAACGACTTCATCAACGTCGAGAGAGAGACACAAGACAGAGAGTGCGTGTATGTGTGTGCGTGATGACTTCAGGACTTGTCTGCCTCACGCGCGCCGCCTCGCTTACATCCCGTGTTGCCATCTAGTCAACTTCGGCTCTCGGGCTGCGTCCCAAGAAAGTTGCCGTCGGGGCATACGGCTCCGCAGTCGTGCAGCCCTCGTCGGGCCCCGCCCGCCAGGACGTGCCCCCCGAACCGTTCCGAGGCTGCCAAAGGCCAGAATCACACAGGACCGCGCCCGAACCGTGCGCCCACGGGACCCTCTGCCGTTTGACAGCCGCTGGCCTGCCCCAGGGACTCCGATAAGCCAGGACGCTGGCAGGGGGCCAGATGCGAACCCTGCCCCTAACTACCCCCCACGATTCCTGAGGGGGAGGGTGGGTTCACTGCGTGTGTGAGGGTGAGGAGGACCAATGGACCGACCCCACCCCCGAGTGTCCGTCGGTAGACGATGAGGGACGATGGTTTTACCCAACGTACCTCCAAGTATCGAGTACCTGTCATCCGAGCCAAGAGGGGCGATGGATATGAGCAAGATAGGAGGAAAGTAGGGGGATTCACACACACCCCCCGTCCCGATCCCGCCCGATGCCAACGCACAAAAGCGAAAGGCACCGAAGCGGGGATCGGGATAGGAGAGTGAATCTCTACCGAACTCCTGTCTGCAATCCACTGCTTCGGCCCAGGAAGGAAAGGAAGGGACAGCCAAAGCTCTGTCGTAAGGTTCGTACCCAACGGCGGCGCTAACCTGCAAAAAGTTTTACAGCGCCAGCCGCCGAGATAGAACCCAGGACAGTGCTGTGGGCTGGAGAGAAGTGGAATGGAGAGACTGAACTCTTATGACACCGACCCAAACGGTCGGTGCCCGAAGCAACACATGATAATCATGAATATGAAGTCTTCAATCCAATACCAAATCAAAGTAATCAAATCAGTCACGGTACGAGGGTGGTGAAAATCTTTTTATGCAAGTTCCATATCCAATCTGTACCAGATGCAATATGTACGTCTTGCCACAGTTCAAATCTAAAGGATATTTATGCAATTGTGCATTATGCGATTTTTTTTTTTGAATCTATATGAGTAGTATTATCCCATCATGAGGATAGCTGTCACCATAAACTTTCTCACAGTTGTTGAGTCCATGAAGAGGAAGAATCCTTGAAGTGATATACTGATCAAAAGGTAAGTGCGAGCGTCCTCGAATACTACATGTCATCGAAGAAAATGATATAATGCATCAATAGGCACATCAACAATACGACAAAGTTGGAAGCCATTCAAAATCTTATGGGCGGCATGGCAACCAGTTTCCTGGTGCGTCAGCGTGGAGGGTCCCAGCGCCATGATCTGCCCGTATATTTCCCCGATGTGTACTTCTTATTCCATGCAGTCGCGCCCCATCCATTATTGGCGAACGGATCCCACGCTTTGATCCAGATGAACTCGCCCCAATGGTCGTACCACTGGCGGTCATACGGTGCAATTTGCCTGTCATAATAGTGGGCACCGTATTCAGCACTGTACCCGTGGGTCACATTCGAAATGGCGGGGCGCTTTGCCAGAGGTGGTCCATCATCGGGACGCGCAGGCGCATATCTGGCAGCGGAGGCGGTATGGCCATGGCTGTCGAACGCGCCGGAAGAAGTACGATACTCGGATGTGTGTGGTGGTGGCTGGGGGGTTGGATCGGTCCCGCTCCCCCTAAAGTCACCCCCACTACTGCTTCCTGGAGCGTTGCCGCTGCGGTTTCCCGCTGCACTGGCGGTCTCCTGAAGCTGAGAGTAGTATTCTTCGCGCTCTCGCTTAACACCGGATCGGATCTCGTCCCGGGACCCAGTCAAAGACTGTGGGTGTGCACGAATTTCTGCGGCGGTGATGGCACCGCGGAGAGATTCGCCCGGGACGTGAACGGTAAGGTGGTTGCGCTGAAAACGTTCACGAAGTGTTTCGGCTCCAAGGTTCGGCGCTCCGACCTCTTTCCTCTTTTTGGAGGCCTGCCAGAGGCGATCGGCCTCAGTGGCAACTTCTAACGTCCATGCAACCCTACCAGCCTGAGTCCGAACTGTTGTCATCTGCTCACGAAACTCATCATCCTCCGCAAAGCGCTGTGCTAGAGACATGTATGGATGATACATGGGAGGATAATTTGGATTCTCAGGCGGGATGCCGTCCGCGTCGGCGTCTGCACGTAGCTTGTCGCACTCCTCCCGAGATGGAGAATTCCAAGCTAGCCACTTCTGATGCCGTTTGTCAGCTTTCTTCCCCATGTTTTGAAGCTCGTCTTTAGCGTCTGTCTGTGGCTTCTTCGAGCCACGCGTATCAATGGGGGCAGCTGTGATGCGCTGGGCGACGTCATCCGGCTGAGTGGCGGCAAACGCAACGAACTGTTCTCGCCAGGCCGCAACTTCGTCCGGCCATTTGGAGTTCTCGTACCTCATGCAAAAGGCACATTTCAGAGTGGCCCCAGGCGTGTCCAAATCAGCTGGCATCCGAGCGTTGCAAATTGCGCAAGACGGGATGCGAGTCTGTAGCTCTGGAGGTGCCAGTCCTGTGCTCTCGTCGAACTGAACGACCCCTGCGAGCAGGGTCGCGAAATTCTCCTGAGATACGCTCCCACCTGGCGCAGAGACGATTTGGCGGGCCCGATCGAGGTGATCAGGTTCAAGTGGGGCAAAGATCTTCTCGTCGTCTTCGTCCAAGATCTTGTCAAGGTCGCTGCGGTTTCCCGCTGCACCCTGAGACTCGGCGGAGGCGGAAGCAGCGACAGCCTGGTATGCATCTTGGAGAACTTGAGTGGCGAGTGTGCGTTGTGATAACTGTGAACCAACGACAGATTCAATAACGGTTTTGGTAGCCTCCACATTGTCTTGCGATGCTAGGGTTTCCCCTTGCTTCGTAGCCAATGTGGAAATCTTTCCGTCGTGGGGCGCCTCATTCACGAACTCATCCTCCACATAGGTCTCTGTGCCCATGCGGAGTGCAGCAAGGCCAGGATGATTCTGCACAACCTCGGCGTTCTCAATGTCGATGAGTGCAAATTTGTCGCCAGCCTGCTGGTAGAGGTTCAAGTATGCCATGGCGCACCATGAACGTCTGCCGTATGCCAGGGTTCTGTATCGGAAAGTACCAATGCACTGGAAAAGGTACTTTGTGAAAGCTCTGTGTCCACATTGGTCTGGGAAACGGTGACACCATGGTGCATCGCAGTTGAACTCGAAGGTCATTGTTGTATTTGCGATATCGTCCATGTTCAAGACAACGGTGTACTCCATGGTCTGCTTCACTTTGGTGTTAACGACACCGTGATGCCCAGATCTACGAACAATGTGGACTTTCTTGACTGCTTTGAAATAGTCTGGTAGGTCGGACTGATCTGGTCCATATGTGAGAGTTTTCTCCGCGTTAACCTCCATTGTTTCGATTTCATTGCGGATATCATTCAGCTCTGGGGACCAGTCATCCTTCTTGAGGAAGTCATCATCAGCATGTTCTGGAACATGTGGCACAGTGTCACCATTGCTGCGATTTCCCGCTGCGCCGTCATCATAACTTTCCTCTGGAAAATCCGTTGGTACAGGGATTTCGGTCGGCGAGCTCTGGTCCTGTGTGGGGACCGGCATCTCTGTAGGTGAACTGTGATCGTCTGCCGCCATAGGGTGATCCTCCGCTGCCGGCGGAGGATAGTCGGGCGAGTGTGGAGTGATAGTCGGCGACGGAGGGTCAACTGCCATTGGTGTCGGTTCTGGTACGACTGTCGGCGATGACTGGGCCGGAGGTACATCGTCAGTGGGCACGTCCAAAGACTGAGGGCTCCTGATCAATTTAAGCAATTCACCTGGCTCAGCTTCACGAGCATCTATGTCGGCGACCTCCTCAACCTCTGGGGGCTGTTGACTGGGGGCGCTGCGGTGTCCCGCTGCACTAGAGGCGTCTGTATGCCTCTGGCGCAGTGGAGCACGAAGATCTCCCACAGCCCTGACGTCACTGGTCGGCGTCATGATCGCATGACGGGGTGGAAAGTTAACTGGGGGACCGAAGCGAAGGTCATCTGGGAGTGAGTTGGCGTCAAAGTCTGGGCAAGGTACAACGCGGGCAAGCGTGTTGCCCGCCAGCATGCCCTTCGTGCCATCCCAAACGTTCATCCAGTGATCTCCGATTTTCACGGTCACGTATCCCATGAACTGGCCTACCTCGCGAATGGGTCCGAATAGGGATCCCATTGGTTCGCCTTCATGAGGGCTAACGCGCTCGCCAACCCAGGAACCATCTGAGTGTTTCGATGGCGGGTGAGAGTAAAAGTAGCAAGCTTGTCTTGTTTGAACGTAGTCTCCAATCCGATAGGTCTCGTGGGGACCCATGGGCGGCCAGGCTGACGTGATGTGGCTAACGCGGCCCTCAGTGGCAGCCTGTAGAAACCATTGGTCGTAACGCTCGTGAATCTGACGATTACGCTCGCGCTCCTGGTCTGTTGTCAACTGCGAAGCTGCGGTTTCCCGCTGCATAACAGTTGGTATAGAGACGTCAGGGGCGGATGTGTCGCCAGACTCGTCACGATGTGCTCGGATCGGAGGTGCCACAGGGCGGATGTTAACCAACCCGACGGCCTTTCTAGCCGCTGTTAAGGCATTGATTGCATCAGCGAGTCTACTCTGTGTCCTCAGCAGCGCGGCCTCGGACTTAGCAAGGGCGGCTTCCCTCTCGGTGGCCTTCTGGGCAGCAGCCGCGGCCGCGTTGTGTGGGTCTAACGTGAGGCCCTCAACTCCCTCGGAGACTTCTTCCACGGCTGTATCTCTCGGCGCGGCGGTCTCCCGCTGCTCTGCTGCGATCTCTCGCTGCACGTGCGGGGGGGCCGAAGCGATGGGAGTGTGTGCCGGTGGAGGTCCTGGGGGGAGCGGCGGAACAGGCGGCGAAGCCTTGGCAATACCTTGTCCAGGTACAGCTCCCACTGGTGGCGGCGCGTGCCGTGGTGGCGGTGGTGGAACCCTGTTGTCGCCCACGACCTGGCCAGGATACACGCTGGGAGCGATCGGCGGCGGTAACTCTCCTGGAGGAGGTCTGCCGACGCCTTCTGGTGGCGGCGCCTTCCTCTGGGGTGTCTTGGGAGCACGTTGCCCAGGCTGGCCTGGCTGGAGTGGAGTCGGAGGCGGAGGCGGAGGCGGTGGAGGCTTCTTTGGCACATCGTTGCCTCGAGCCAGGGGTCTGGGCTTGTGCACAGTCGGAGCAGACGGCTTAGGTGGGGTTGGAGGTGCAGCTGCGGTTACCCGCTGCGCATCGCCCCACGGGTTATTGCCATGGCCATACACTTGCCATGGCCACGAAACTGTGGAGCGCTCATACTTGGACCGTGGCTCAGAATCACGAGGAGGTCTGGCCAGGTCGTCGTCGTCTGGGCGCCCCCAGATTATTTTGCCGGTAGCGATGTTCCTGCAACGAATAAGACAATGTACTGGGATGTCGCGTTCTGCCATTATCGCGCCCTGTTTACCCTTCCACCAAGTGATGCCAGCCGTAGCGCATTTCTGATGGTCAATCTGAAATTCACACTGTTTCTTAGCGGAATGAAAGACGTACGGCGGTATGGTGGTGTAGGGGTTCTGGCCGCAAGAGTGAGAGAAAGGATGAGCGGAGGCAAAGACCTCGGCACGGGTTGCCCCATGCTTGTGGTCTCGCTTGTCGAATCCTTTGATTATGCCTGGGTTAGACCTTGGTGAGCCTTCGGTAATGCTCCGCACTGAAGACAGCTCGGTTGCGTGCCAGAGATATGGAGTGTCATGAACAGACAACTCCTCCCAACCCATGTTGTGGGCTGTGGAATATGGGTGCACCTCGGACTGACCACCTGTGCTTCGTATGGCCAAGATGCGGCCGAACGGAAACGTAAGTGGATTGAGGTCAGAGCCGACGGGTGCAAACACTTCTGTGCGCGACTTTCCATCTGCATGGTATTGCAGCATACGAATGGCCATGTAACAATAGTAATCGGCCAAGTCGATGTAGTCACCATTGTCACGCTCAGTTTCCCAACACGCTAGGACGGCCTCGTTCGTGGGTGTCTTGCGGTATTCCCATTTCTCCTTCTTTTTGTGGTAGTATTCTTGCTGGCTGCGCTGCCAGCAATTCATCGCACACTCTCGAAAGGTGGATGTCTTGGAAAAATCGATGTTCAGACGCCGATCGTGATATGCGTTGGTCACTCCACTTGTGTGACGGAGTATCGTCATGAGAAACTTGCTAAACTCCCAGCGTCCGAAGTCGCATCCATCAGGAAGAGGTGGGCCGTATGGGCAATCTCGCCATGGGGGCAAGGCGATCCACTCATATGCTCCCTCGAACCAGCGGCTGCCGACGAGATCGTCGGCGTATTTGAGCACGTGAATGTCCTGTTCATTGGTCAGGCGCCGCGGGTCGTTCTCGGGGACATTGTCCGGGATTGTTCTGCGAAGCAGTGGATCGACATCAAATATGACAATGGCATTTGGATGATCGGGATCAATCAATGCTAACTCTCGTGGGGTCTTCCATTTGTCCATGTCATCTGTACGCTTCTTGACCCCGGAGAAGTAGCATGCCCGCTGTGGTGTCAAAACTTCGTACTTGGACGATGTCTCTTCGGCTACGGTTTCCCGTTGCAAGACCGTGTCATCGTCCTCGGACTCAGCGGTCGTCATCGGGTGGTTGTCCATCCACTGCTGGGCCTCCGGGTTGAGAGCCATTTCTTCCGCCAATCGGAGGTGCCGGGCATCGCCTTTACCGTTCTTCATAAGGTCAGGGTCGAGCAGGTAAAGGCCGGCGTAAATGGCGGCACACAGTCGTGCGTGTCTCTCGCGCCAGGAGGTCTCGGATGTGCATTCCATGTAGCCAGTGATCCAAGAGTTACGGTCTGGTCCAAGCGATTTATTACGAGTGTCCTGGAGAAGGCCTCGGTATAATTTGGACATCTGAGAAACATGATCGGCCATGACATAATCGTCCTGAGTCATCACTAATGCATATGTCGGGTCAGCCGTCGTGTCCTCTGTGACTGGCAAGAAGGTAATGTCACCTTCTTGGTTCAGAACGGCGCGCATCCCAAGGTCCTCACGCTGCTGAATAGATTCTGCGTTGGAAGCAAAGGCCGTGGTTGCGCGCGTGGATGTCTCGTCTTCGTTTTTCATACCAGATCGCTTAAGATGTGCTGTGATCATTTTGGCGATCTCGGGAGCGACGGTAGGCGGGGCGGCGGCTGTAGCAACGGTTTCCCGTTGCACAGCTGCGGTGTCCCGCTGCTTGGTCCAATTGCAGAGGTTATGAGCGGCACGCATGCACATCAACTCATTGGTCTTCGCACGATCAACGTTTGATGCTGAAACGTGATCGTATAGACTCTGGATGTGTACTTGACGATGGTGCCACGCGATCAGCAACATGTGGGACAAACTATGAGATTGTGGCTCATTAAGCGGCCTCACTGCGGGCTGTTTGAAAGCGTAGAACTGACTTGGCTTAGAGTTCATTACGCCGTAAAGGTTCTTGAGTGTTGCAAAGGTGACCCATTGCGCAGCGAAGCGAGCCCAATTCGCACCTGTCTTCTGGCAGTGCCATCCATCATCCTTGGTGCGATCCATAGCTTGTGTCCATGCCGAGTTGTTGATCACGGAAATACCACGTGTCTGCATAAGGATGCACATATCTTTCGAGATGGTGTCGAAGTGGTGAGGTAAGCCCCAATCTTTGGCCGTGCCAGGGCCAATGACGTGAGGATGTTTATACCAGTTCGCAACGTCGCAAAATCTATCAAGGCCGATAGTGATATGCGGCATCATCTCGAGCAGGCATCCTTCTTGTGCTTCCCACTTGCGTTGGTACGCACGGTGGTCCCGTCTCTCCCAACCCAGGTCCACTCTTTGGGCATCGACGCTTTTCTGATTGTAGTCTGGGAACGTGATGTCATTGTTGTTCCACCAGAAAGTGGCAGTGGCACCACGCTCATACCACAATTGTTTGTAATGAGCATCAAGGTCGGCCCAAGTGTCCCATAGGGCTTCATCCATGTCGAAGTAGCGTTGTCTTTGAGCGGTGTCCATATTCTGGGCGCGCATCTCTCTGAGCGTGGCGATTCTTTCGAGGATATCACGATGGAGACTCCAGAGTGAAGAATCAATACCATCAATGGTGGTGCCTTTTTCAGCGTCGGTGATGATGATTCGTTTCCTCTCCGATGCGCGCTGGTCCAGGCGCTGAAGCTCTGGGACAAGGCTCAGGTCTTTGTAGTCTTCATCGGACGAACCCTCGGGGCGCTGAGGAAGATCCGTGCCTGGCTGCACGACGTGATCATCCCAGAATCCTGGAATGTAGGAGTAGAACCAGTCCAGGATACAGTCCCGAGCCGCGGAAGCTAGAGTAGCGAGAGTGGCTCCTCCCATGTACTCTTGATGCACTGGGGTTGGGACGAGTAGCGTTGAGAAGGGTTGTCCAACTTGGCGAATACAATCATAACTGCACAGCATGTTGATGGCCTCTTCAGGCGTATGGTAATTCTTGCTGGCTTTTCCCATCATAGGTCCCGAGTCGGTGAAGATGTAGAAGAATGGGGTGGCAGTGCCTGTAGGTCCAAGGGCATGGTTAATGGATAATCCAAGATCCTCTGTGGCGATCTGCATCCAGCCATTCTCATCCGCGAAGCATTTGAGCACGGAAGCGTTGGTCCACGTGTGATGCTTAGCGTGATCGAAGTCAATGAAATCGTTAGTACTGTCACCGCGGGATGTAGAGTCGGCACAAACCAACAAAGGGTCGGAAGCCAACAAAGGAAAAATCTGTTGGTTGTGTGATGGGCATCCGAAGATGTTTCGCCTTTGGTGTCCCGGGGCCCAACCACTAGTACGAACGGGACTCTCGTTCGCCTCAAGATCCTCACGCCAGGGGTCATCACCGCTGCGGTTTCCCGCTGCGTACCGATGGCTACCTGTGTCGGTGAGGCTAGCGATGGCAATGGGGCGAGACAAGTGGCCCCCAGATCCGCACGGCGGGTCCAAACGACAACTGCCCCCTCCTATGTACTGGACATGGTGTTTAGGCGAAGCCGTTCTCATGTCACTGTTGAGGTCTCGAGCGGGGATGTCGATGAACGAGTTGTAGCTGTTTTCCACGAACGAGCCAACCGAACCTGCGCAGTCGCTCTTGTGTGGAAGAGCTTTTCCGTGTGTCAATCCAGAAGAGGGCCGCTGGACACCAAAATTATGTCCGTGGTTGGGCGTGTCAAGGCTGTCTAGACCTAATGGGCGATGCTCCTTTTTGTACATGTTATATGTGTCGTCAAGAGAAGAGCTCACCCATCCACCAATGGCGGTGGATCCAACTGTAGGCCATGCACCTTGGAGTCCTTTCCACAAGGACGTGGCGGCGTGTGAGAGGCACTCAAGAGATGGCATCAACGGTGGCTCGCTGCGGTCTCCCGCTGCTATGCTGCGGTCTCCCGCTGCACGGCCGAGAGCCTCGGTGCGAAGCCAGTTGAAGTGTTGAACGATGCTCTCCAATTGGTCACTCATATCCTGGTCGAGGCAAGCCTTGGCTACATACGAATGCAGAACAGCAAAGAATGAAACCCAAGGGAGCGTCGTCTCCTGCAACAAATTTTGCATCGAAATCTCAACATCCATCTCGACGGCGTTACGAAGGTCTTTGCGTGAGCATTCAAGGAAGCAAACGCCAGAGCCCTCTGGTGCCTGAGTAAAAGCTATCGGGAACTTATTAGGGCCTGCCCACGGTAGCTGAGTATCGAACGCAGCTCCAACAGTGGGTCGAATGATTGGTCCGTCTGGAGGAAGAGTGCAGGCTGGGCGCTGGATCATCGGAAAGGCACGATTGAAACGTAGTGTCCCTACCGTGATGTCAACCATGTCAACGTCCTGGTCATCGCCGCCCTCTAGCGGGGGTTGCCCTCCGCGTGGAGCGATAGGGTTACCCCCTGAGCTCGATGCGGTGCCCCGCTGCATGCTGCTGGGGGGGGAACGAGACCGATCCTGCAACTGTGTGTTTGAGCCGCCTACCGCGCCGGGGCCGGGCGGGGCGGCCGGAGTTTCCTCCGCTTGGGAAGAAACGCTGCGGTTATGCATAACATCTCGTATGACAAGAGTGCGTAATGGTGAAGAAGAGGATGGATCAGGGGAAAACGATGTCGAAAAACGGTGACCTGTATCAACCTTACGCCTAGTTCGGGTCGGGCTCTTAGCCCGGGTCGGTCCCGGGTCTATCTTGGCCCGGGTCGGACTCTTCTGAGGAGACTTGCGGCGTTGTCGCGGGGACTTGGTCCGTGCCGAACGCGAAGCGTTGGACCCGGCTGTGATGCTGTGATGATGTCCACATGAGTGTAAACCCTCGTGATTAGGGCAACCAACACATCTCTTACCACATGCTGATCCAACGTCGCCCCAGGGGTCCTTGGAAGTGAGAGCAACTTCACAGAAGCCCGAACATCCTGGAGGTTTTGGGGGGTCGGCGGAGTGCGGTAGACCGTTGGGTGTAGTCCCCTCGTCCTCCGTCATAATATGTTGACGCATGCCCTTATTCAATGATGGCGAAGGACGAATGAGCGCAAGCTCGAGAAGTGTTTCCCAAACATTACTCTTTTTGGAGTCGAAATGTTTTGTCATCATGTCCGCAACTTGTTCCTTAGTACCTACGTGTGACAAATGTATTTGTTCATGTTGACAGACTTCCACGATCCAATCCAGGTTGATTCTATGCGTGCGATGGAGGTGCCGCAATGCGGCCGTCCTACCTTTCTTTACTATTTTGATAACAGCCTCATTGTCCTCGGCTATGATAAGCTGTACCTGCGGAGGGCTCTTATCAGAATGAACTTTGCGATGGTCATGTAGAGGATGTTCGCCGAATGTTGTTAGGGTGGATCGAGGAGAGTCGTAAGTGCCAGGGGCTGGGGTTTCCCCCTGCTTCTTATACGTTGGTGGCTTACGCTGTTTGCGAGAGGCGGCGGCAACTTTGTCGCGGGCCTTGTGCGTGCGTACAACGTGTTCCCAAAAGGTAAGCAGGGGGAGGCCTTCAACCCGGAGCGCCGTGTCCAACGCGACGATTTCGGATTCCGTAGAGGAATGCGAAACCACGGTTTGTTTCTTACACACGGCGTTGATCGGGAAGAAAGTGTTGGGGCCCACAATGGCGGCAAAGATGCCTGTCGTGGACTTCGACGTAGAAACGCAATCTGCATAGGAAGCGTCTGTAAACAGTATAATGGAAAGTTTATCGGCGGAATCGCCGATGAAACCCTGCAAGCTATGCGTCTTGGTGTGCTTGATGTAGCATACAAGACGATGCAGACGTTTGTCGCAAGCTCGATTCCATTTGGTAATCTCGCGTGCCAACATGCAGACTGGGTGTAATAAATCAAAGCGACAGCATCTTGCAAGATATAAAATTTTCATTAGAATGCTAGCCGACTCTGGGCCGAGGACGCCTTTGTCGTCAAAATCAGCTTCTGTGAAGGCGGAGTCCTCGATCCCAGGGGTTTCGGAGACGGGTAGGTCTCGGAACTTCATTTTCGGATTGTCTGGAATGGTAGCAGCAACCTCAAGGTAGCGATCGATACATTGATCAATATACCCGCTCATATTATATCGAACGCCACGGACATCTTTGGCAGTTTTGTAGGCTGCGGTGTCCCGCTGCGCTTGAGGCAGTAAAGGACGAATGGTCTCCATACGTTTGTTGAACTCGATGTCTGATACTGTATATGGAGCCTGTCCGCAACCGAGATATTGATCAAGTTTGGTGGGCGGATCGATCTTGATGCCACTGTCCCGGATGAGGTTCCATCCAGCTTCTAGGTTGTCTTTTGGGCCGGCCAGCTTGAAGTCGTCGACGTATACAGAAAGCACCAATCCAAGTTTAGGGTGGGTCCAAATGCATTCCCATCCTTGCATAGGAACGAATCCTTTGCTCTCAAGGCATGTCTTGCAGTGTCTCTCCCAAAAGACGCCAGCAAGAGGATGACCATAGAGAGCCAAACGGAGTCGGCACACTGGGTCTTTGTATTTAGCCCATGATGCTGGTCGACGTGCCGGTGGGAGGCTGATCCATGTATCGACTGGGTCAATTCTGCCATCACCGTACAACAGCGCCTGCGTGTATGCTGATGGTGCATCACTCTGGCCACCATTGTAACCGGGCATGTGTGCGACAGCATCAACGAGCTTTGACGCCTCAATATGTGATGCGCTGGATGCGGCATCAGCGAAAACCGCTGCCAGGCCTGTTTGATCTTTCATAGTATTTCCCTGGCAGACAACGCGACCTTTGTATTTGCGCTGTTCAGGTGGGAGTTCGGAATGCTTCACAGTTCCGAGTTCGAGTAAATGCGCAAAATGAATGTCCTTGCCCTCCTTAATGGCCTGCGCTTTGACATCGGCGCGTTCAGCGACGGTGTCTTCCATCCATGTGGTCTGTGCGCGAAGGCGATCATATTCTCCACGGAGAGCGGCCTGAGCGCGTGGTTCTGCTGCTATTTGCTTTTTATTGAGGCTCTGGGTTACCAGTGCATATGAGGTAGTTTCATGACGCTCACGATGTGGCTGATCAGGCGTGTCTTTGGGAAGGACGGCCATGATAGGAGCATCAACAAAACCAGAAACCTTTCTCTGCCGGACAAACTGCGCGAAGGTCGGTTTCAGTGTGAGACAAAGTGGATTCAAAGCACCGAATGATGGACCATCGTGTTCAATGTTTGTCGGTGATGCGATCGCCACTGCAGCTCTAGCCGGCGATGATGACGATGCACTGGTTTCCCGGTGCTCATTATCGGGTAAATAATACAGCACCGTAGTAATGTCTCGGGGACCACCAGGGACAGGGGCGTACAAAATAGTTTTGTCTGTGACGCCCTTGACTTGTTCATCTCGGATCGTGTCTCCGGTGTGCGTGTCAAGAGTGATTCGACGCTCGACACGGTCCCATTTCGGTCCATCCGAGCGTGTTGTTCTAAGTGTTTTGGCGTTGTTATCCTGACGAGACCAGGTCTTCAGAGTTGCCTCATGTCGGCGAGCACGAGCTTCGGAAACCAGCTTACCGAATGCACGTTCGCGATCGCGCTGGCGACCAGAAAGACACTTCCAGTACTCCACGAGACAGTGATCGGGCCTAGTAGTTTTCTGTATTTTGGTATCACGTCCCATTGATTTAATTTTGCCATCGGAAGTGTATTCTGGAGCATAGTAAAATCGCACGGTGCCTGTCCAGGGTTCTCCCAGGGCTCGATGATCGCTCTCACTGACTCCATCCCATGTGTCTCTGAACTTGTCCTGTCCCTGGAATGTCGATGTAGTTTCAAATTCACGAATTACATCGAACTTTTCCAATGGTACCGGTAGCCCTTCTGGGGCGTCCGTAGGGATAAACGACTGCAAACGTGGGGTACATATGTGACGAAGAATCGTAGCATCACGTACCTCCCAATAGTCTGGAGTTGCCGCAGGGGCGGTTGGTAATTCTGCCTCTGCGACGGCTGAGGTTTCCCCCTGCATCGGCGCATGAGCAGGGTCGTCCCAGTCCACAGGGTAGTTGCTGAGTCGTGGGGCATCGTTGCGCATGGGGTCCAAGCAGTCGCCGAGAGGTATTTTGGCCTCATCTGCAATGGACTCGTGCATGGGCGGGTTATGATGAGTAAGAACGCCGTCAGCGACTGGGAACTCAAGTTTAGCTGGTACGACGATATCTTTGACACGATGAACGTGACAATGGGTGCTGTCTGGGTATTTGGCATATGTGGCGGTGTCGACGACTAGGTAATCTCCAGACCATCGTCCGCCAGCATGCATATGATAACCCATGAACAATCCCTCGCGTGTCGTCTTCGTGAATTTCTTGCCATCACTATCTGTGTTGAGTTCCGGGTACAGGCATTTCCAATATACTTTGGAGCCAAAGGGTACTGTACGTCCATTGAATGACTCTCCGAAGCGAATCTCATATGGCGTAAGTTCCGCCTTATTTGGATCGGAAGATGCGGTACCGGTAGTAGACAGAGAGAAGTTGGTGGCATTACAGAAACATTGCATAGCCTCGCACCACCATTCATGTCCCAGACCAGAAGCCATAAGGACAGCCTTTGTGCCTTTGACCACGCGCTGCACAGCACGCTCTACAGTCCCGTTAGTCTGAGGTCGGTGTGGCGTGCTGGTATCATGGCGCCAGCCAAGTGTGGCACATGCTTTGATGAGTTCTTTGGAATTGTCGGTATAAATATGTTTAACCTCATCATTGGGGGCGACAAATTTCGTCAGACTAAGTTTGGTGGTTTCGGCATCCTTGTGCAATGCTGGATAGGCCATCATGGTGCCCGTGTGCTTGTCTAGGACAACAAGAGCACACCTTTCCTTCAGCCTGCCAGTGGCCTCATCATCTCCAATAATGATATGATCTGCTGTCAAGGAATCTCCAAATTTCTTCGGTACGAACGCCTCATAAGTAGAATCATCTTCGTTTTTCTCGAGATCTGAACGCATCTTATGTTTTCTTTTGCAAGGCTTGTTGCGAATCAAAGCTCGAGCGCATATCTCACAATCTGGGTGTTTGGGAGAATGAGTCAAGTAATGACTGGGGTCAATGCTCGGTCTCTCGACGACAGGGAGAGCGCACTCAGGGCCCTGCTGCGGGTCACCGCTGCACGAGGGTTTATTTAGAACCTCGAGGGTGTAACACCAGCATGGGCCTTTAGTGGGGGTCTCCTCTGCGGGGTCGATGGGAAAGGTCTGAAAGCGACCACGACCACAGTCCCTGTGAGACATGCTTTTCCACTGTGGCAGGATCACTCCGCAGCATGATGTCCTGACGCGTCGGCGTGGGCATTCCTTCGTGTGTCGCCTCGCGGAATACAAGGGGGTCGGTGGAGGTGGCGGAGCATCATGCATGTGGTCGATATTGATCTGTGGAATAAAGTTATGTACCACAGCCTGTTTAGGCTGGCCATGTGGGGGTGTTAGTACGCATCCAATTCTTCTGTTCCAATGTATATCCCAATCATCTTCCTCGACAAGACGACCCATGGACCAAACGGACGGGCAATTATCCATGACCAGGGTGTCTTTCTCGATGCCGAGTGCTGGGATTTTGACACGTACATGTTGGTTGACGATTCTCTCGCCATTGGCGGTTTCCAAAATGTGTTCTCGTCCAATGCGAATGCCCTTTTTCTCGGATTCTGTCATGTCGGCTTTATCTGAAATGTGTAATGCCGAACCGCTATCAAGGACGAAAGAACGCGATATTGCTACCGTGTCCTTTGTTGGAGGGGCGCTGGCTGCAGTTTCCTGCCGCGACGAAGCTGCAGTTTCCTGCTGCTCTGGTGCTGCAGTTGCCTGCTGCGCCGTGGCATATGTGTGGAGCAGCACGTCCTCCTGTGGAATTGCGACGTAGCAATAATCGAAGTGGATGTCCTCGTCGTCGTCCAGCCTCCGTATGAGGGCGAATGCATTCTCCTGGGCGCGTGTCAGATGAGCCTGAGAACGGATCCACCACCAATCGGGTATTGGATCTGGAACGTGGACAGCACCGCCTTTGTTTGGTGACTCCCGATACGGTCTCATCTTACGTCGAACCGTGAAAAAGTCGATATCGGTAGCAGCAAGGTTCCAGCGAACCTTTAGTTTTGGTGTCGATGTCGTCGCAGGCGGTTTGGTCTTGAGAATCTGGGCCTTTGAGATACCATGTGTAGGTGAAACTGCGAGGATCTTCTCGCGTATCACGTACACTCGGTTGGTGTTCCGAGCGGGAGAGCGCTGTCGTTGACTGGACTGCGATGTCCGACTGGAACGGGAGCCAGATCGTGAATCTCTCTGAGACCATCTTGTACCGCCTGGACTACGTGATCGGCCTTGCCGCTGAGACGAACGAGACGGCGATCGCGAGTCCTTCTGGGACCAGCGAGTGCCACCTGGGCTCTTGGAGGGCTGTCGAGTGTTCGTTGAGAAACGACGGTTGCCCCCCGGACTCCTGGAGTAAGCCCTGCCCCCCGGACTCCTGGTGAAAGATCGTGATCTCTGCGACCAGCGTCTACCACCTGGGCTTCGGGAGGGGAACCTCTGTTCGCTTCTGGGCCTGCTGGGGCTGCGAGGCGGCGTCTTGAAGCCATTTTTATAGTGGGCAAATTTGCAGGTATCCCCGTTGGTGCAATTGCCCTTCTGATAGAAGACGCAAGGATGCACGTGGTGCCGGTTGCAACCAGTGCGCTGACACATATTACCCTTTGCGAAATCGTAGCAAAAATACCTGGCAGCTGGAGGCCTCGAAGTAGCCGCGCCAGAGGCGCTGCCTCGAGCGTCTCTACGATGTTGAGATGATTGGCGATTCCTGGGAGGATCACGAGACGACGGGTGGCGTCTGGGCGGCGGTTTCTTTTCAGCAGTGTGCAAAAACTTACATGTATCTGGACGGGGACACCCTTTGCCCTTGAAGAAAGGGACGCAATGTGAGTTGCGGCTTGATTGTTTGGTCTTAGTCTTGGCAGGGGCAACGGTGTCCCGCGATTCTTTTTGCATGCTGTATTGATTCTTCTGTAGCTTGTGTAAATCAAGAACGTCGTAAACTCTTTGATGGAGCCAATTGTATGTCTTGATCTCCTCTCCGTTCTCATCTTTGGCTCCAGCCCTGGCTTTGTTGTATTTGCTCATGTCTTCTTTCATCCAAGGATGTCTCTGAACCTGAGTACGAAAGAGGGATTCCATGATGTACATCTCGGGTAGTTTGTTAAGAGCCAATAGTAATCGATCCCATTCGACGATGAAACGCTGGAGATCGTCTCCGTGCATGCGTAGATTCTTAATGCGATCAAAGTCGTGAAGGTGATCCTCGGCAACGGTGACGTCAAATGAACGGATAATCTTCTGATATACCTGACGTCCTTTAAGCATGCGCTTGGCTTTGTGTTCAACGTCCTCTAACAGCTTCATTTGCAATCTTAACTCATGTGGGAGGATCTCGAGAAGAGCGTCAGCTAACTTACAGTCGAGGCTCTCGAAGTCGCCGCTGTCGGCGAGATCCTCAAAAGTCATCTCAGGGTTCTCCGCTACCATGATGAAGGCGTACGCCTGAGCTGGGCGTCCAGAGGCGTTTCTGAAACCCTTGCGGACTCCGTTCATCCAATCGGCGACTCCTGTGATCTTAGGGAAGCCTGGGACCCGAACACGGTCACTTTCTTTGACTGTGGCAGGAAGTAGTGACCCGCCAGCATTATACGGGGATTGCGCAACGTTGGAGCCGAGTGTACCTATATTAATGGGAGAGTGTGTTCGAAAGCTAGCATTGTCTGCAGCTGTCTCAGGGGCAGAAGGCTGGGCTGCGGTTCCCCGCTGCTCGTCAGCACCAGTTCCTGCCTGAGGAAGTGTCGGCTTGGAAGCGGCCCCAGTAGAACCCCCCGCATCGCGAGCAGCGGCGTCAGGGGAGGGGCGGCGATAGCCGGTATCAGGTGTATGTTTGGCTGCGTCCGCGATGTGATCTTGTATTGTTTGCTCAAGCGTGGTGTTGTCTGCTTGCAGTTTTGCGACACAATCAGACAATACTTCCCATTCAGCGTGTTGATGTTTCTGAGTGTCTGTGAGGAATCGAACGTCATCCTTATTGTGGGTAGTAAGATTGACAATTAGAGTACGCAGGTCAACATTCTCGTTAGCAAGACGAGCCATCTCAGCGTTCATTTGATCCAGGCGCGCATTCGCGCGTGCTGACTCGGCATCCCTCTCGGCCACAGAATCCTGCAGCTGCCTTTGCAAGTGGGCCACCTCCGCTCGGACGGTCTGTAGAACAGCTGCCGTCACGTCGGGGTTGGTCACCGTAGCAGTGGGACTCACCTGCGCAGTATGAGCCCGTGCGACCTGCAGCTCAGCTACGGTCTGCTCGAGAGTGTGGACTCTGGATAGAAGCTGTGGTACATGTTGAACCTGACAGGAAGAGAGTTGAGCTTGGAAAGCGTTCTCGGCCTCACATAACTTGCCATACAAATCTTGCTGAACGGAGCGTGTATAATCGTGCAGCTCACGTGCTGCAGCTTCCGTTTCACCACGGATCGTGGCAATATGACCTTGTAGTGCGGTGGAAGGCGCTCCGAAGGCACCTGAAGCTGTGCCCGCGACTTCTCGCAGCTCTTCGCGAAGAATGCGTGCACGTTCATCGTTGTGTTGACGAATCTGAATGACGCTAGCTTCAAGTCGATCGAAGTCGGACTTGACGGCCACAAGTTCGTTAGTCTCGCGATCTCGTTGTGTATCGAGACGCTGCATCAGCTGTTGCATGATCCGACGGTCCTCTTGGACGGCAGCGTCCAGGATCGAAAGACCCTGTTGGAGGTCACTCCGGAGGACGGCGGTATCAGAGGCCACAGCCTTGTGGACGAGGCTAGTTTGATATTCAACGTATGTGTGCACGTGATCTCGTAGCTCAGCCATGTCTTGCATTGGCAGAGCCTCCCTATGTCGGTTTGCGGCTGGGGAACTATGGGGCCTAATACGAACCCCCCGGACAGATGGACTCCTACTGCCGCGATCGTCTCGAATAATGTACTGTTCGGGGCCACGCCTGGGAGCTTGGCTCTTAGAATGAGCACGGCGACTAGGGCCATGGTCAGAAGTACGGTTTTCGAATTCACGGACTCGCTCATAAACCTGTCCCTGTTCAATCCCTGTTTGTTCGGGCGTCCCATGGCCCCACCTTCGTGTGCCTGTGCCTCTCTCTCTCGGAGGGGAGGAAGGTGTAGGCATGTGTGGAGCTGCGGTATCCCGCTGCGCTGACTGGTGCAGTGCTGCGGGAGGGACGTCAGATGTGGTATGAAGGGTGGGGAATTGAGGCGTGAGCCCTGGAGCGGCGTGTAAGAATCGCTGCTGTAGGGGGGTCTGATCTCCAATAGGAAGTGGGGGTGCGGAAACGCTATGAGCATGCAAGGCACGAAGCTGTTGCAACTCAGCTTGCATAGCGTGGAGCTGAAGTGCCGCCTGGGTGGGCAACGCTGGCATTGCTGCGGTTTCCCGCTGCATTGACTGCGCTGCACTGGGTGGGGGCATAGCTTCGTCCAATCCGTCGGTTCCTGGAGAGATGGCCATGCGGGCCGCAAAATTGGGGGAAGCTCCTAGAATATCGGACATATCAGCATCCAAGTTGCGCGCGACTGACGGCGACGACTCATCATGCGGGAGGACGGACGACTGGTGTCGTGCCGTCATCTCGCATAACTAGTCCGATGTCGTCAGGTCGGGGCGCAGGTTGGACGCGATGTCGGATATAAAAGAGAAGGCTGATAACCTGTGTGAGGGTGAGGAGGACCAATGGACCGACCCCACCCCCGAGTGTCCGTCGGTAGACGATGAGGGACGATGGTTTTACCCAACGTACCTCCAAGTATCGAGTACCTGTCATCCGAGCCAAGAGGGGCGATGGATATGAGCAAGATAGGAGGAAAGTAGGGGGATTCACACACACTGCGCTCGGGAGCTCCCGAACGAGGTGAACCCCACCCTCCCCCTCAGAAATCGTGGGGGGTAGGCGTAGGGTTCGCATGTGGCCCCCTACCTGCCCCCAGGGACTCCGATGAAGCCAGGGCGCCGGCGCGCCCGAGAAGACTGCGGCCGTGGGCTCCGAAGCCTTCTCCGTGGTCCGTTGTCTCCGGGCGGACTCTGCAAAGTCCTGCGCCCCTCTGGGAGGAGGAGGAGGAGGAGGAGGAGGAGGAGGAGGAGGAGGAGGAGGAGGAGGAGGAGGAGGAGGAGGAGGAGGAGGAGGAGGAGGAGGAGGAGGAGGGGGAGGAGGAGGAGGAGGAGGAGGAGGAGGAGGAGGAGGAGGAGGAGGAGGAGGAGGAGGAGGAGGAGGGGGAGGGGGAGGGGGTGCGACATCGGCCTCTGCCCGCGACGCGGCGGCGCCCGGGGACCTCCAACGTCCATGTTCGCGCCGACACCGGCGGCTGCCGTGCTTGTCCGGACCCCATGGGGCTGCGTTGCGCGAGTCGCTGAGCACTGAAATCGGGGGGCGGGGGACCCAGACCCCCTCGAGTTATGAAAAAATCACGACGGAAGGTTTTTCACCATTTTTGGCCTTTGGGGGCCCTTACCGGCCCTCGGGACCGTCAAAAAACGACTCAGGACGAAAAACCGGTCCCGGGGAATGGGTCGAGACCTCGGGGGGTCGACGTCATGAAAAAATCATGACGTCGGGGGTTTGGGGAGGGGGGGATCAAAAACTGCGCTCGATGTCGCGGAGGGCTGTGGTCGGCGATGCCGCGGTTCGGGGGCCCTGGTGTCGGCTGGAGGCGCCTGCTGCGGCTGCCTCTGGCGTCTGCTCGGGCGGCGCCTCGACCGACCTCACCACTGCCACGCCAGTCGGGGGCGGCAGCTCGGGCCCGCGCTGCGCCGCGGCCGTCGACGCGGACGGGGCCAGGGCATGCGCCGCCCCGGAGGGGAGTGCCGCAGGGGAGGCAGTCTGCGGCGCCGCCCACGAGGCGGGTGCTGCGGGCGCCGCGGGGGCCACGAGCGGCGCTGCGGCGGCGGGCGCGGCCAGCGCGGCCGGAGAGGCTGGACGCGCCGCCGGGGAGGCCGGCGGCAACGCCGGGGAGGCCGGCGCTGCTGGCACCACCAAGGCGGCCGACGCGGCCATCGGCGCGCCCTGCACGGCAGGGGAGGTGGGCGCTGCTAGAAGCGCCGCCGGGGAGACCAGCGCCGCTGCGGAGGCGGGCGCGGCGGGCGCCACTGCGCGCACTGGCGAGGTGGCCGGCTCTTCGGAGGCCGGCGGCGCCGCTGCTGGTGCAGGCGCCGCTGGCGCTGCTGGCGTCGCTGGGGAGGCAAGCGCCACTGCGGAGGAGGGCGCGGCCAGCGAGGTCGGCGCGGCTGGAACCGCCGCAGTGGCAGCTGGCGGCGCCGCCGCGGAGGCCGGCGCTGCTGGCGCCGCCAAGGCAGCCAATGCGGCGGGCGCGGCATGCGCCACCATCGCCACGGCGGGAGCTGGCAGAGCCGCCGGAGAGGTGGGCGGGGTTTTCCCCGTTGGGGAAGCCAGCCCCGCTGCGGAGGCGGGCGCGGCTGGCGCCATGGCGCACGCTGGCAGGGTGGTCGTCTCCTCGGAGGCCTGCGGCGCAGCCGCGGGTGCCAGCGCTGATGGCGCTGCTGACACCACAATGGCGGCCGATGCGGCGGCTGGCGCGGCCTGCCCCGCCATCGCCCCCGCGGGGACTGGCAGCGCCGCTGGGGAGGTGGGCGCTGCCAGTACCGCCCGGGGGGCAAGCGCCGCTGTGGAGGCGGGCGCGGCCAGAGAGGCCACAGGGGAGAAGGCCAATGGAACCGCTGGGGAGGCGGCCGCGGCTGGCGCCTCCAGGCAAACTGGCGCCACTGCGGAGGCAGGTGCGGCCAGCGAGGTCGGCGCGGCTGGAACCGCCGCAGTGGCAGCTGGCGGCGCCGCCGTGGAGGCCGGTGCTGCTGGCGCCGCCAAGGCAGCCAATGCGGCGGGCGCCGCATGCGCCACCATCGCCACGGCGGGAGCTGGCAGAGCCGCCGGAGAGGTGGGCGCGGCTTTCCCCGTTGGGGAAGCCAGCCCCGCTGCGGAGGCGGGCGCGGCTGGCGCCATGGCGCACGCTGGCAGGGTGGTCGTCTCCTCGGAGGCCTGCGGCGCAGCTGCGGGTGCCAGCGCTGATGGCGCTGCTGACGTCGCTGGGGAGGCAAGCGCCCCTGCGGAGGCGGACGCTGCGGCCAGCAGCGCCGGCCTTGAAGCGGGCGCTGCTGGCGCCTCCAGGGAAACGAACGGCACTGCGGAAGCGGGCGTGGCCATCGCGGTCGGCGAGGGTGGAACCACCGCTGCGGGGGCTGGCGGCAACGCTGGGGAAGCCAGCGCTGCTTGCGTCACAATGGAGGCCGATGCGGCGGCTGGCGCGGCCTGCCCCGCCATCGCCCCCGCGGGGACTGGCAGCGCCGCTGGGGAGGTGGGCGCTGCCAGTACCGCCTGGGGGGCAGGCGCCGCTGTGGAAGCGGGCGCGGCCATGGAGGCCACAAGGGAGACGGCCAATGGAACCTCTGGGGAGGCGGCCGCGGCTGGCGCCTCTAGGCAATCTGGCGCCACTGCGGAGGAGGGCGCGGCCAGCGAGGTCGGCGCGGCTGGAACCGCCGCAGTGGCAGCTGGCGGCGCCGCCGCGGAGGCCGGCGCTGCTGGCGCCGCCAAGGCAGCCACTGCGGCGGGCGCGGCATGCGCCACCATCGCCACGGCGGGAGCTGGCCGAGCCGCCGGAGGGGTGGGCGCGGCTGTCCCCGATGGGGAGGCCAGCCCCGCTGCGGAGGCGGGCGCGGCGGGCGCCACGGCGCACGCCGGCAGGGTGGCAGGCTCCTCGGAGGCCGGCGGCGCCGCCGCGGGGGCCGGCGCTGCTGGCGCCGCTGGGGGGGCAGGCGCCGCTGCTGCGGAGGGGTACCCTGCGGAGGCTGGCGCGGCTGGCGCGGCGGGAGCGGCTGGCGCGGGCGCCGCGGGGGGCGCAGCGGGGGGCGGATGCGGTGGCCTCGGCGGAGAAAGCGCGGCGGGCGCCATCGGTGGACGAGCCGGGGGAGAGAGCCGAGGGCCGGGGCGACTGCGCCCACCACTCCCTCGTCTCCTCCGGGCCCCAGCAAAGCATGATGATCCTGTTCTCCTCTAGGATTTTCGGCGCCACCTCCCCCCATGTCTCCTCCTCCTCCTCCTCCTCCTCCTCCTCCTCCTCCTTCAACTCCTCCTTCAACCCCCACAAGCAAACTAATCCTCTGCCATTAAGGCGTGACTCTACATTTACGTCCCGATTGGCCTTGCACGGGCTGGGTGACTGACCAAACGTCGACCTCTCAAAACCGCCAAACCGAACCAGATGGCCAACCAAAGTCGCCTGGGGACAGCGTCTGGTTGGAAGCCCGTGTGAGGGCAAGCCGAGCGGAAAACGGCCGAGAGGACCAGCTGGCCAGAGGGGTTGACGAGAGGAAAAGGCCAAGGGGGAAGGCTCCCGAAAGACGGCGAGAGGGCGGCTGCCGACGGGTGTGTGCGGCGGCAGGTCCGGTGCACATCCAATCACCGCGTCTTCTGAGAGGGGCCCAGGCCTGACGCGGCTCAAAACGTCTGCAGGCACAGGGTTGGTGTCCGCCTGGGAAGCGGAGGTGGCGACGACGGGCTTCGAAATCGGGCGGGCAGCGTGGGGACCAACGACATTCCAGCAGCCGCACACTCGGCCCACCCTCCGAAGGGCCGCAGCAGGAGAGGGGGAAGAGCAGGAGAGGGAAGGGGAATGTGAGCGATGCGGGGCGAGGGAAGGGGGAAACGGAAGGGGGGGGAGCGGGAGAGGGAGGGAGGGGATGCGAGGGGAGTGTGCTGGCCCGAGCGGGTGTGAAAGGAGAGGGGGAGGGGGGGGGGGAATCGGAGCGGGAGGAGGGGGAGGAGGGAGCGGAGGGGGAGGGGTAGACGTGGGGCGAGGGCCAGGCGAGGCAGAGGAAAGGGAGGCGGCGCTTCAAGGAGGAGTCCCCAGCGGATGGGGCCCCGAGGACGAGGGGCATGGAGCAGTGCAAATCCAACCCGGGGTCTCTTCCTATCCTTACTTGGCAGCGCGCACAAGGGGGTAGGGAGGAGGGAAGGCTCCATAGAAGGATGCTGCTTCTTAGAAGGCGCGGGCCTTACATCTACAAACAGGGCCCGCCGCTGCTAAGAAGCAGGGGTGCTTCCAAGACGCCTCCCCCCCTCCCCCTACCCCCCTCTGCGCGTGGCCGGCTTGTGGCCGAAAGGATCATCAAGAAAACGATCACTTAAGAGATCTGGGCCAGCCTCCCGGAGGCTTGTGAGGGCAACCCTGGGCCCGCGTCTACCTCGCACGCTGGACTCGCCACCGCTCGAGCGTCCCTTCCCCGCGCGTTCTTCGGCTTCGTGCGTCTTTTTTTCTTCGCACGGTGATCCAAGCTGCTCTTCGATGGTCCTCGCCGAGAAGAACATGCACACGTCCGAGCGATGCCAAGTGGAGGGGCGAACGTGCTCAAGTCGGGCGTTGGCCGAACTGGGTTTAGTGGAACCTGGTTTGGTGATGTGCACCGGGGGGCGCCCCCCCCGCCCCGTTCCGCTAACCGGAACTGCCGTCCCCCGAAAAGTACCAGTTACGGCAAACCTGGCTCAATGAATCTGGCCAACTGAGGGGCCCCAGGGCCCTACCACTGACCGGGTCCCCTTACCCAGGGAGCGGAGCAGAGCGGAGGAGGAGGAGGAGGAGGAGGAGGAGGAGGAGGAGGAGCAGGAGCAGGAGGAGGAGGAGGAGGAGGAGGAGGAGGAGGAGGAGGTCCTGGCTATACCCGCTCAAGCACCCGGGCCAGCTTCCCGGCAGGCGGGCCGAGAGGCGCCGGGGCCCAGCTCCTCGGGGGGAGGCTGCTCGAACAGAGGCTCGACCGCATAGGGCCCCGCCCTCGGGGCCCCATCAATAAACCGTCGAGGAAGGGGAGCGCAGGGTACAGGGTAGTTTTTAAATACATAGGTCTTTTACAAAACAAGATTTGTATACATGGTTAAGCTATGAATAAATGTATGCATGAGCTCATCGCTGTTTCGAATACTAAATTTATTTCATGATCCGCACGCGGAGCATGTTTTAAAAATGCACTGTAAGAGATCGTGGGCGATCGCCCGGTGCAGACAAGCTGGCGCACCGTGGATCGGAGATGCCCCGATGGGTGCGCGGAGCCTGGTAGAATCTGGCGGGGGTGGAGCTGTACCAGCCGGGGGCGGGCAGCCTCGGGCCTGTACCTCCAAACATCTATGAAGCTAGCTGAGATGGCGGTTCCAAAACAGCGAACCGCGTGGACCTTCCTTTTAAAAAAATCGAACCAGGTTCCAAACAATAGATGTCGGTTCCAATCAATAGAAACGTGGGCGTCTCGTGCGGGACTTCCTCGAAACGCAGGTTCGAACCAGGTTCCCAAATCGGTTCCAAACAATAGAAAAGTACGCGTCTCGTGCGGGACTTCCTCGAACAGCGGGTTCGAACCGGGTTCGAACTCGGTTCCAAACAATAGAGAAGTGAGCGTCTCGTGCGGGAATTCCTCGAAAATCGGGTTCGAACCAGGTTCGAACTCGGTTCCAAACAAAAGAAAAGTGAGCGTTTCGTGCGGGAGTTCGTCGCGAAACAGGCTCGAACCAGGTTCGGACTTGGTTCAGAACAGTAGCAAAGTGAGCGTTCCTCGCGAGGCAGGTTCGAAGCAGGCTCGGACCTGGTTCGAAACAATCGATCGACAGGTGCCTTGCGGGATGGCCTTGTGCTCGTCTGCATCTTTTGACGTTCCACTGCGTCGTGCCCAAAGGCGCCGCAGGGGCAAAATTGGGCGAAACTGACATCACGCCCATGTACAGGGCAGTTATCAATACATAGGATTTCTGAAAATATGGAATTTTTGATACATGACTAATCTATGAATAAATCTATGCATGAACTCATCGCTGATCTTAACACCAAATCCCTGCATTTTCAATACACGATCCGCACGCGGAGCATGTATCAAAGACGGCACTGTAGGGCCCCAGCCCTCGAGGCCCCGTCCTTGAACCGCCGAAGACGAGGAGCGCAGAGCATGGTCCTGGCAGCCTCCCGCCGTTGGCGACGAGGCCTCCGGTCTTTCCCAGAGGCGCTCGAGCCCGCCCCCCGTGCGGACCCCTCGCGCCACGGACTGGCCCTGCCGGCCCGTCTGGGCGCGAGTGGTCTGCGGAGCTGCTGGTACAGTCAAAACGTATGTTGAGGACGCGTGGTGAGGACGCAAGGCCCCTGGAGGCTGAAGTTGGGATTTTTCTGGGCGGCGGCGACCAGTGAAAGCGGCAGAGGACGGGCCACAGAGGCAAGGACGCAAGGGTATCCTAGAGGAAGGCGCGCGTCCTTACTGGGCGCGTGGACTGTAAGTGTGCCAACCCTCATTCTCCCCCCTCGGAGAGGGGTGCCTCACTGCTCCTTCTGATCAGTGTACGCCCTCTCCCGCACTCTACCAGTCCCAGTCCCTACCAGAGCAATGGCGGGCACACACACACACACACACACACACACACGCGCCATCCATGCCAAGACAATGCAAAATGCACTTCTTGGCAAACTCCGAATCATAATCGGGCGCCCCGCGGTCACTAGACACTGGATTTGCACAGGGATGAGGAGGGGTAGCATATTGCCCACGTGTGTAGGCTCATCAAAAGCAGATGCAAAGTGCACGTTGCGGCAAAATCTTGGACCATGCACGGGTGCCCGCATTCATTTCGCGCTGCTGTTTGACAGGGACGATTGGAGTGCCCTGGCACGCATGGCGCACATCGTTTGCGTCGCACACTTGGCTGGCGTCTGCATTGGTTCCCGGTCGGTAGTTGTCGATGGCGGCCCCTGCCCATGCGGAGACTCGGGTCTTACTTCTATGTTGAGAGGGTGGGTTGAAGTGAGCGAGACGGCTTGCGTCTTGTGGGTAGCTTGACTCCTCCCCCTACCCGCTACCCCTGGGTCTGAACGGGGCCAGTCGCGAGCGGTCAGAGCGCCCAAGATGGCCGCAGAATCACACCAGATAGTGGAAGATGGTTAGATAGCTTCCGACCTGCCTTCAAGCGGCCCGAAGATCGCCCCGAGGGGGTTCCAAGCGGCCAGGGACCCTGCCAAGGAAGCCCTCGAGAGGCCAAAATCTCTCCAAAGCGTAAAGGAATACATGAACGTTGTCTTCTCGCATGTTCGCTTCCGACGAGCCTTTTGGGACCTCAAGAGGGCTCCAAGATCGCCCATGAGGGGCCCAAGAGGGCCCGACGAGGGGCCCGAAGAGCGCCCAATGGTGCCCCAAGAAGGCGCCAAGAAAAAAATGGTCGGCTTCCGACAGGAGGGCTGACATGAAGAGCCCCCCGTTCTCTGATCGATGGCCTCAAGAGGGCCCCAAGAGGCCCCCAAGAGGGCCCCAAGAGGGCCCCCAAAGATGCACAACAACTTCCAAAAGAGCTCCGAGATGGCTCCAAAGGGCCGCCCTGTGGTTTGTGCATCCCACCACTCTTGCCGTCCTTACTTCACGATGTGAGTTACCTGCGCCCCTCCTCCAAGCACCTCCCCTGGGCCTCGTTCCTGGACGGGCGGATGGAGATCCCTGCGAGCGCTGAGGCATGGCGGACCAGGAGGGGTCTTTGGGCGAGAATGTCGAGAGGACATGACGATGAAACGACCAGCTGGCACTTGTGCTCAGAGCTGCCGGCGGCGCTGATCGGATCGACGACTGCGCTGATGTCGATGCCGCTGTAGACGCTCACACCGACGGCACCGAGCACGCGGCGCCAAGAACTTCTGTGGGCCTGGGGCTCGGGGCTGGCCCCCGGGAGGGTCTTCAGCACCACCATCCCCGCACCGGCGTCGCCGCAGGCAGCGGGGCGGTGCGAGCCACCCGTGCGGTGCGAGGCCCTGGGCAGAAGTCTTAGGCCACCACGCGTGGCAAGAACGACATGTCCCTCTCCTAACCTTCAGTCGGGCCTGTCCCCCTACAGGAGGATCTTGGGCGAAAGAATTCAAAAAAAATGCACCAAAAATACACAGAAGATGCCCCATAAATACCCAAAGAATAGTCCCCATACTATTTTTTCCTATGTTTGAATATCCCCCCTGTAGAGGGACAGGCCCGACTTAATCCTAGCCCCGCCCGGCTTGAGCAGCCGCATGCGGGCCCCACCCCTGCAAGCCAAAGTTCTGAGAAACAGGCTGGGGGTCCGAATCCGAGGGATGTCTGCAGCCGAGAAAAACCACAGCAGGGTGTGTCCGCTGCCCCGGCATCGATGGCACCCGCAGGGGGTAGCTTTCATCAGTGGCCGCAGGCGTCTGCCCCCCTCGCAGGCGACGGCCTCCCCCGCCCACTCGCACTTGTGAACGCCGCTCGGCCTGTAACGCGAGGCCGTGCCAGCTTCCACGCCTTGCGGTGCCAGGCCACCGCGGCGCACGTCGGTTGGCCTGTCTCTTGCAATCAAGGCGTCAGAGGCAGAGCATCGCCAGGCACAATGCTTAAACGTTGTTTCACTCACTTCTGCTTGGCCCTATTGTATACTTACGACCACGTCGCTGCCGCCACAGGCAGCAGCCAACCGCGCTCCGAGAAAAGGACTGACCTTAGATATAGAATGCTGTTCGCCTCAACTGCCAGTCCTTCACCTTTTACTGGGTGGTGCCAACTACGATGGCAATCCAAATATCTCCACCAAGATTCTCATGTTACGCTGTTTCTGTTTTTTCTTCCCTGTCTTTTGCGACCAAGGGCACGGATCACTTACCACAAGGAAAAGCACGGCCTCTTCTCGACCGACCGACCTCTGCCTGCAGCGGCGGCGGTCAGCGCCCCCGAGAGGACTGGCCTGCGGGTCGGCGACTGCGAGCGCGTGCGCGGCCTCGTCGGGTAGCCGGCCGTCGGCCTACGGACGCGGGAGGGGCTGATCACGCGGGGGCAGAGCATCAGCGGAAGGGCAGGTGAAGAGATCAGAGGAGGGTAAGAAGAAGAAGAATAATAATAATATCAATAATAACAAATACTAATGAGAAGAAGAAGAAGAAGAAGGAGCATAATAAAAAGAAGAGTACAATATCGATGTCATGAGCGGATCGGCACAGGATGCGGCCCACGATCTCCAGAGCATCTAGCGACCCTCGTTTCTGGAGCCCGTGCGGGGACCTTGGGAACCGTGGGATTCCTGGAAATCTTGGCCCGCGTCGTTCTCGTCACATCGTGCTCCTCTGCAAGGAGCCAAGCTACCACCAACCCTGGCACGATGCCGTGCCTGACTGGCCAGGCACATGACGCAGTTTGTGTCGCACCGTATACGCACGCAGCCCCCCCTGGAGCGTCGAGGCGCGGCAGAATGCCAGGGGCTGCCTCCGAGGCCACCAAAACGTGTTACAGGCGGCGCCCCAGAAAGAGGGGAGCCAATCGTGCCACTGAGAGGAGGAGGAGGAGGAGGAGGAGGAGGAGGAGGAGGAGGAGGAGGAGGAGGAGGAAGAGGAGGAGGAAGAGGAGGAGGAGGAGGAGGAGGAGGAGGAGGAGGAGGAGGAGGAGGAGTGCCCAACCACACGCACCAGGCACGCCTGGAGACGCGTGAGGGCCAGCCTGCAACAGGTGCGGCAACTGACGGCGGGGGCCCTGCGGAGCCTGCCCCGCGCAGCTGCACCGTGCCAGTGGCGAGCGAGGGCAGCGCGCCTGGTCCAGCTCCATTTCCCATGCCGACCAGGGCTAGTGACCACTGGCAGGCAGCAAGCACGCCGCACGCGAACACGAGGTGCGGAGCAGGGGCCCTCCCCGTGCGACGGGAAGGAGTCCCTCTGGCATGCACCCCCTGCAGGGTGGGGGCCGCCCCCCCAGCGAGTACGTCTCGGTGGCACTGCCCTGCATTGCCCCTGCGGCCCCAGCTCTGCCCCGAGAGCCAGACCGACAGGAAGTGCCTCGGACTGAGGGCCAAAGTCATGCAGCGGCGTGGCCAGGGAGCCGGAGCAGGACTGCAAAACGCTCTACGAGAAGAGGGCACGACCTTCGAAAAGAGACATCGCATCAGCGGGGGTCGACCTCGCTCCCGGGAGAAGTGGCGCGCGCGCGCACCTCTTACCCTGCCGACATGGCAAGCTAGGCTTTGAAACTCAAGTATGGAAAGTAATTCTATACCGAGGAATCCGTCTGGGTGGCTTGGGGCCCGTAGGCCAACAAAACAACCCTGAGCCCAAATGGCTACGGATTCTCCTCCTCCTCCTCCTCCTCCTCTTCCTCCTCCTTCTCCTCCTCCTCCTCATATTCCTCCCCATACTCTTCCTTCCCCACGGGTTCCCCGAAGGGCTTCCACAACGGCTGGGGGAACGCATGGTCCAATAGCGAGGCCAAACGTTGCAAAGCGTGATTGACGAGTAGCGCGGAACTGCCACTCGTGATCACCCCCCCTGCCGTGAGAAATCTTGCGGGAAAGCGCAAAGTGAGCTCATGGCGGGAAGACCCTGCTTGAATATTCACGGCGCAGACTGGCGCAAATCGTGTCACCATCAGTGTCCATAGTTGTTGAAGGGTTAGAAGTGACCGGGGAAGCCCGACTAGCTGGATCTGGCAACCCTAGCTCCAACTCTATTTCCTCCTCCTCCTCCTCCACCACCACCACCACCATCATCACCACCACCACCACCACCACCACCACCACCACCACCACCACCACCACCACCACCACCACCACCACCACCACCACCACCACCACCACCACCACCACCACCACCACCACCACCACCACCACCACCACCACCACCACCACCACCACCACCACCACCACCACCACCACCACCACCACCACCACCCACCCACCATCATCATCATCATCATCATCATCATCATCATCATCATCATCATCATCATCATCATCATCATCATCATCATCATCATCACCACCATTATCATCATCATTACAATCATCATCATCATCAACATTACTATCCATATCATCATCATCATCATCATCATCATCATCATCGTCGTCACCACCGTCATCATCATCAGCAGCATCATCATCATCACCACCACCAACAACAACAACAACAACATCATCAACATCATCATCATCATCATACTTACCATCATCATCATCATCAGCATCATCATCAGCATCATCATCATCATCATCATCTGCATTATCATCACCGCCACGACCATCATCATCAGCATCACCAATGTCATCATCATCATCATCATCATCATCATCATCACCACCACCACCACCATCGTCATTATGGTCGTCGTTGTCCTGGTCGCCCTCGTCATCCTGCTCCAAGCTTCCTCCTGATCCTCCTCCGCATCCTCCTCCGCATCGCCATCGCCCTCGCCATCACCATCACCACCACCACCACCACCACCACCACCACCATCACCATCAGCAGCATCATCAGCATAACCATCATAAGCACCATCAGCATCATCCTCGTCATCAGCATCATCATGATCATCATCAGCACCATCAGAGCACCACCACCACCACCACCACTACCACCATCATCATCATCATCAGCATCATCATATCATCACCATCACCATCACCATCACCATCACCATCACCATCATCATCATCATCATCATCATCATCATCATCCATCATCATCCTAATCAACATCATCATCAATATCATCATCAACATCACCGTTATCATAATCATCATCATCATCATCATTATCATCAGCATCATCATGTTCGACGTTGTCCGGGTCGCCCCCATCCTCCGGTTCCCAGCTTCGTCATCATCCTACACCGTCCTCGTCCTCATCCTCCCCAATCCTTCTCCTCCGCACCATCACCATCACCATCGTCGTTGTCATCATCATCATCATCATCATCATCATCATCATCAGCAGCAGCATCAGCATCAGCATCAGCATCATCATCATCACCATCACCAGCCGTAGCCATGTTGGCTCAAGATGATGCGATCAGGGCAGATGTCTGGTCCCATGTGACTGGCTCTGGCCGTCGCGTCACTGCTTGGGTCAGATTCCAAATCGACCAATCTTTCAGCGAGGCCTTCACGGCCACAGTTATTTCATATACACACCTTTTCCGACACCCGGCCTCAATCGCCCGATTGGGACCCCAGCCCTCGCGGGTTCGACCAATGGGAGGTGGAGGTGGTGCTCGAAGTGCCGCGCGTGGTGGCGGGGACGACGAGGAGGGGGCCAGCCAGGCGGAGGCGGAGCCAGCCAGCCCAAGGCCTGGGACGACCCGCAATGCGGAGCCAAGAAGAACTGGGGTTCCAGGCACACATGTCGGAGCTGCGGTTGTGATTGGTGGGAGCAAGGACCTGGTGCAGGCCCATGGTGGACTGGCATGTCACGGCTGGACGCCAAGGAACGCCACGAGCTCAACCAGCTGCGCAGGAAGGTCAAGAAGCTCGAAAGCGTCACTCAGTCCGCAGGCGCCGGTGGCGGCGCTGTCGGCAGCGGCGAAGGGCAACAACCGCCGAGGAAGGACGAGCGAGCACGGTGGCTTGGGAAACTACGAAGTGAAACCAAAAAAGCTCGAGAGGGTAGAAGCCGCCCAACTCAGCGAACTCGAGCGCAAACAGAAGAACCAGCAGAGCACAACTGAGGCACTGGAGCACAAGATCTCGTCTACCACACAGGAGGTCGAGAACCTCCAGGCGCAGAAACTCGAGCTGAAAGGGGAACGCGAGCAGGGCAAGGCCATGGAGGCTGGACTACCGGCCCTCATCGACAACCTACTGGTCAAGCACCGACGGGATCGGGAGGGCGCCCTTCAGCTTGCAGGCCGCGGTACCAGCAACCGACCCCTCTGAGGGCGAGCGCGCCACCGCCTTCTTGGCGTCGATCGACCGAGCCGCAGGAATGCTCAACGCAGGGTACGCAGCCCGATGGGAGGAACAAGTCTCTGAACTTCGACAGCTGGCTCAACGCGTCGCCTCGGCGGGTGCAGCTGCGGAGCGCGACGGCGCCAGCGGGGGCGAACAGGAGCTGGACGAGGCCGACCTGGGCAACATCGTCGACAGCATCATGGAGGAGGAGGCCGCGGAGGAAGACTCCGCCGCGGGCGGCGGCGCCGACCGCGCCGCAGCTCAAGCCGCCGACCCAGCGGCCAAGGCAGCGGCTCAGCGCAAGCTCTGCACCCAGAAGCTCCTCGCAGGTCTCCGTTCAGCGGGGCTTCGGCGACGGGGGAAGCGAGGGTAGCAGGCCCGACCTCACCGTCGCGAGCCTCAACGGCAGCAGCTGGGGGCCTTTTCGCCACTACCCCTGGGGGGCAGCAGGGCCCCCCGCAGGACCCGGTCGCCCAGCCGCACTTGGGCGACGCGCTGTGTATCCAGGAGCACCACCTCAACGGCCACCGCGCCGTCGAGCATGAGCAGTTGTGCCGCCAGGTCGGCTGGGGCGCCGCCCTGACCCCAGGCGTCGCTGCCGCTGGCGCCCCTGCGCAGCGCGCCGTCAGCGGCGACGCGGGGGTGGCGGTGCGCTCGGCCCGCGGCATGCGCGGCCCAGACGGGCACGGCGACAGGAAGAGCTGCCACGTCTACGACGGCAGGGCCACGATCACCCGCGCCAACGGCGTGGTGCCAGGCGGCTTCTTGCTCGGGCCTGCATACCTCGACAACGACGACGTCGGCGAGACTGGCAAGGCCGTGCTCCAGGAGATCGGCGCCCCCCCAAAGCGCACGGGCAAGCTGCGGGCGCTGGCTGGCGACTGGAACGTCGAGCCCGGCAGGTTCCACGAGCGCGCGGCCAACTGGCTCTGCAAGATCGGCGGTCACGTTGTCGACGCGGGAGTGGGCGCCTGCCAGCGTTCCTTGTCCAAGCCGCCTTGGAGTGGGCACCTGCCAGCGCTCCTTGTCCAAGCCGCCTTCGGAGCTAGACTGGCCCATCGTCAGCGCGGAGATGCTCGACAGGCTGAACTCGCGCAAGCGGCTCGACATGACCGGGCAGGGGTGCGCCAACCCGTGCAGGCCTCACATGGCGATGCAGATCGCCCTCATGTGCCGCGGCGACTTGGGCCAGTCGCACAGGGTCAATGGGGCCGATGGCTTTCCCCAAGGCGCGCCCTCACGGGCCCATGCAGGAGCGGATCTGGGATCAGTCAGCGGTGCAGCATCATATCGACCAGGGCGAGGGTTTCCAGGACTTGGAGGCGGCGTTCCAGGGCCTCTGCGCGGGAGTCGAGGACGAGCTCGTCTGGATTTACCTGATCGACCCCGACGAGGCCGATTTCTAGCGAGGCCGCGGGGGCCCACCGAGCATCAGCTACGGCTCGCAGGCCAGGGTTCGGCCCCGAGGCCAGCTACAAGGGCAAGAAGCTCATGCGCCTGAGCGACTACTTCACGCAGGTGCGGCCCTTTGCCAGCGGACCCCCCACCGACTCCAATGGGGGGTTCACGGCACTAGAAGTGCGACCCTGAACGGCGCGAGGCTGAGCGCGCGCAAGCGCGGGCGCTCAAGCGCCACGAGCGCGCTCTCGGCCGTCGCGCGCGCAGCGGGGCCCCTAACTCCGGCAATCCCGACTACATCGAGGACGACAGCGATTGGATGGAGAAGTGCGTCCCCGACATATTCCGCATGCTGGGCCTGTCGACGCACGTCGCCACTAGCTTGGCGCAGGGCTCCGAGGGCCGCCTTCGCACGGCTCGTGACGTCTGCTCCTCAGCATGGCGGCGTGGGAGCCCTGGGCGGATCGAGTTGGTCCGCGTTCTTCGCCAGCTCGGTCTGATAGATCGCGATACTTGGGAGGGGGATCCACGGGGCGGTCGATAACTATCACTAGTCTAGGCGCTGGCCTGAGGAGCGTGGGGACTACAGCCGGCCATTTCCAGGGCCCGCGCGCGGCGCCCCAGTCGAGTCGGCGCAGCAGCGCGACTGGGAGCCCCCTGTGGGTCACGGCGGGCGGGGAGACGTCCACCTCGCGCCTGCGCCGCCCCCCCCCCCCCCCCCCTGCGACGTGCGCCGCCCTGGCCCCTGACGACGCTGTCGGGGACTGGGGCGCCCTCGAGGTGGGCGCCCAGGGCGTTCGGCGCACGCTGGGGCGCCTCGCGCAGGGGTGGCTTCCAGGCATCCACGCCCCCGACCAGGTCCACGACCGTGCCGAGAGGATGAACCCGCGCACGCACTACGCGAACGCGCGCCTCAGCTAGTGCGAGAATGACAGGGCCGACCAGCACCCTCAGGCAGGCGGGGGCGGGGCTGACCAGCAACCTCAGGCAGACGGCGACGCAGACACGTCAGTGGACCCGGGGGCTGGAATGGGAGCCGCATCTGCGGAGGGGGTCAGCGTGATCCCAGTCCAGCACCCAATCAGCTCCTCTGCCGCGCTGGCAGCGACAACAGCAGCAGGGCTTGGGCCAGCAACGGCAATCGACACCGCTGGGCCCAGTGCAGCTTCGAACCCCGCCGCGCCACCCTCGGGGGCTGGAGAGGGAGCCGCATCTGCGGAGGGCCTCAGCGCGATCCCACCTCAGCCCTCGTCAGGCGCTCAGGGCAGCGGCGCGACTGGGAGCACCTCAGCCGGCGCGCCCCAGGCACCCGCAGGCAGCGGCGGCGATTGCGGGGCTGGCGCTCAGAGGCCGTTCACGGAGCGCGCCGCGGCCCGCCGCGCACTGGCCGCGGAGCTGCGCGAGGAGGGCTGGGTGGACTCGGAGCCGACACGCACGGAGTGCCACCGACGCATGGGCGCGCTAGAGCCCTCCAACCCCGACGCCTTGGGCGCAGCTGTCGACGAGCACTTCGGCTTCATCCAGTCGGCCAAGCGCGTCATGCGGGAACGCGGCTAGCGTCGGCGACGACGACGACGACGACGACGACGACGACGACGACGACGACGGCGCGACAGCGGCAGCCGTCGCGGCGGCGGCTCAGGCGCCAGCACAGCCTCGCAGTGGGCCGCGCGAGTCGCGCCTGCAACCGAATGCCCCGATCCCCTGCCGCCGGCGGAATGGGCAGCGCAGGCGCGCGAGGCCGCGGGGGCGGAAGGCTCGGCCTTCGCCGCTCTGCGCGGCCAGGGCTTCAGGGAGCGGATCCAGCACTCCGCGGCGGCAGGGGCCGGCGGCCTCCACGCCTATCGCCGCAGCCCTCGGGGCTGGATCCCCGAGGACGAGGTCGAGGGGGCGCCTGCTCGCAGCCCGGCGCGCGTGAAGGTGGTCGCGGCCCAGTGGGCCGCCGAGGTATGGCGGGCCCGTTGCGAGGGCGATCGTTTTCGCCCTCGGCGCCCACCTGGCGACGCCGGGGCACTGCCCAGGCCGTCTGCCGTGAGGGTGCGCAACGCCGCCGAGACCTTCAGTCGCAGCACTGGCGTCGGCAGCGACCGCCTCAACCCGCGCAAGGCCGCGGACCTCGGCGACGCCATCCTCGAGGCCATCATCGACTTCGGCATGAACTGCGAGGAGCTGGGCGGCTGGCCAGTCATCCTCACCGACTCTCTGGTCGTCGTGCTCTCCAAGCCACAGGGCTGCTTCCGGCCCATCGGGCTGCTGGGCCGGCTTGCCCGCCTTTGGAATCGTGCCCGGCAGCCCGACGCGAGGCGCTGGAACTCCGAAGTCGACCCAGGCCTCGCTGGCACGTTCTGGAGCGGCCGAGGCCGCGCCGCCGAGGAGGCCGTCTGGCGGCAAGCCCTGCGGTCATAGGCCCCGCACGCTCGAGACGAGAGCGCTGCGGCGGCTCTCATCGACCTCTGGAAGGCGCACGAACTCGTCGACTTGGCGATCATCCAGGACCGCGGCATCCTGGCTAACTACCCGCGGGGCCTGCCGGGCATGGCCCTGACCGCGCGCGCAGGCGAGCGGCGCTTCATGCTCGACGGCAGCGCCTCCGACGCCCACCTGCTAGACGCGGGCCTCATCGCAGGGTGCTCGCACGCAGGCAGGCCCCCCAAGTGCGGCTTGCTGGCCCTCGCCGACGAGCGCGCGAGGATGTGGCGAGTGCTCGAGCCTCGCGTCACGCTGGCAACCATGCTCGACGACTGCTGCATGGCGCAGGTCGCGGCATGCATGGCGCGGGCGACCAGGGTCGCGGTCGCCCAGCTACAGACCTCGGGCTGACATGTTTCGGGGGCCAAGAGCGAGCTGATCGCCAGCTCGCCAGAGCTGGCCTCTCCGGTCGCCAAGCAGATGGACGGCTCCGCTTTCCCGATCGCGGACTCGGTCAAGAACCTGGGGGTGGATTACTGTCTCGACGGCCATGCCTCCGTAGTCCTCGAGGCGCGCACTCGAAGGCTGCCTCGCAGCTGCAGCGGCTTCGCGCCATCCGCTCTCAGGAGACGCCTGCTGCCGCACGCGTGGCCAACGCGGGCCTGCGCCCGGCCGCGCGCTACGGCCTCGGCGCGGCGGGCTGGCCCCCCCCGCAGTTGGCCCGGCGGGGGCGCCAGGTGGGCGCCGCTCACCACGGCAAAGAGCCCGGTAAGAGCCTCAGCCTCAGCTTCCCCCTCAGCAAGCGGCTATCCAGCGACCCCTTATTGGGCCGCGAGACGCTGCCCATCGTCGCTTGTTCCAAGGCGGCGCAGTTCAATGCGGACGGCGCCGACCTACGCGCAACGGCCAGCGCGTTCGCAGGGGCACTGGCACTGCTCGCAGAAGCGGGGCCCGAGGCGCTGGCTGGCCGAGGGCCTGCCTCGGCTCGCGTGCTGGCGTGCTTTCGCCCGGGCTGGACAGCGGCGCGGCCCGGCATGCTCCTCAACGACCAGCGGCAGCACATCGACCTCAGGGTGCTGGGCGCGTCGACTCTGGCCACGCACATCGCGGCCAGTCGTGGGCGCCCGCTGCGGCGCGAGGCGGGCAAGAACCCAGGACTCGAGCACTTGTCTGGGGGGGTGCCCTTTCTAGCACCAGGCGCGCGCTGCGCCGCAAGCGCATGAGCAAGCAGATGGCGAAGCAGATGAGCTCCGCCAAGAACGCGCTGGCGGCCTTCCTGTGGCCCGTGGCCAGAGGGTTCGAAGCAGACAGACCGCTGGCCTCGTCCCCACGGTGCCCTTGGGGCTGCAGTGCCCGCGGCAAGGTGCGGCACCTGGCGCGGCAATGCCCGGCCACGGCCTTGGGGCGCGCGGAATGGGAGGCCGATGACGACGGCGACGAGCGACGGCCGCCCGAGGACATGCACTTAAGGACCATCGTCGACATGGCCAACCTCGACGCGACGGAGGACCCACTCTGGTCGCGCGCCCCCGCCCCAGATCACAGGCGGACCCCGCCTTTGCCCGCGGAGGACTGGGGGGCTCAGAAGGAGATTCGGGAGGACCTTGTCGGCCAACCCCTCACAGGGGATCCGTTTTCCGACGGCAGCGTCGTGGACCCCGGCCCAAGCTTGGCCTTCGCGCTTGGCGGCTGGGCAGTGGTCGCGATGGGGCAGGACGCCGAGGCGGTCAGCCTGTTCGGCCCCCTGCCGTGGCCACGCCCTCAGGAGTCGGGGGCAGCGGAGCTCTGCGCGGCCATCGAGGGCATCCAGAACTGCCTGTCGCCCGCCAGGATCTCCTCGGACTGCCAGCAGCTAGTCGACGGCGTCGCTGCTGGCAAAGCCTGGTGCGTACAATAGCAGCGGCCGCATAAGGAGCTCCGGGTCCGCCTGCGGGCGGTGATGGGCAACGTCGGCCTCGACAACGTCGCCTTCCACGAGGCGCAGGCCCACGCTGCGCTGGCCGACGCGCAGGCCGAGCGCATCGCGGCTTGGCAGCGGCGCGGCAACCACAGAGCTGACGCGCGCGCCTTCGATAGAACCAGCATGCGCCCGACTGATGAGGGCGTTCGGGACCGCAGCGCCTGTCAGGGCTGCCTTGTTAAGGAGGTCCTCCGCTGGATCGGGGCGGCCATGCAAGAGGGCGATGCTGAGCTCACGGCAGATGGCGGCCATGAAGGGCCAGGCCTGGCAGCTGGGGGGTGCGATTGGCGAGGCTGTAAGCTCCGCCGGCGGAGCCGCTGCGCTTGCCCAGACTGCCCGAGACGTGCGCGTGGACGCCACGGCACCTGGCTTGACGTGGACGGCGACACTGCGTGGGCATGCCAGGAGTGCGCGGGCCGCGGCGAGGCCATCGCGGGGTCGCTCTCTTCCGGCACTCATGGCGCCTCGGGCGCGGTCTCGACGGCGGCGGCGCTCCTGACGGCAGGCGCCGCTCTGTTCTCCAGCCAGGCCAGCGGCTCGCAAGGCTCAGCGGCGGCAGGCGACGATCGCGGAGACGAAGCGGGTGCACCTGCTTGAGGGGGCTCCAGCTCCGCCGCGGCGTCGACACGGCAGCGGCCCGCGGCCCAGCCCGCGGCGCAGCGTGCGGCTCAGCCGCCACCGCCACCCCCGTCAGCGCTGCCGCCATGGTGGGAGATCGACACGCACGAGTCCCACGATGGTGGCGCGCGGGCAACCACCTCTTCTGCTTCAAGTGCGGCTACCCGACGCAGAGCGTGAGGATGGCGGGCCTCGCGAAGGAGTGCCCGAAGGCCCCGAAGCACGCGAGGCAGCAGGCGGTGCTCGGCCGTCTGAAGCGGGGGCTCCAGCCTGCACGCAGCGGCAGCATCGGCGATCCAGAGCCTTTCCGCCGCATGCGCAGGCAGTTGGACGGCTAGTGTCAGCTTTATCAGTTCGGGCCCTGGCCCAGGTGCGTAGGTCTTCCCACGCTCGGGATCGGGCCCGATACCGTCGGCAATGCAACAGTCCAGCGTTTGGCCAGGTGCCTTTGGGACAAGTTGCGCTGCTGGTGGTGCGGTTTGTCCCGCGCACAGCTTGCACGGTGCGCTCAGCCCTCCACTCCGCCAGTTCTGTGCGGATCCTGAACCAAGGGTGTTGGCTCGCCTACACTCGGGATCGGGCTCCGTTACCAGCGGCAATGCAATCAGTCCAGTCTGGCCAGGAGCCTACGGGACGAGTTGCGCTGCTGCAGGTGAGGCGTTGTGCCGCTTCCTCGCTCGTCGGCGTTATGCGAATCTCTTGAGCACGCCTCTCGAGCCTGCTCGCCAATCTGTCTGGCGGTTGCGCCCTCCATATTTCCCGTTCTGGAACGGAAGCCGAACCAGGAGCGAAATTCCCTCGCTCAGGATCGGGCTCCGAAACCCTGGCAATGCAACGGCCTCGGCGGTGCGGCCAGGTGCCTTTGAGGAGGAGCTGCACTGATGGCTCAGAGGTATGCTTCTTCTGCTCGGCGGCCCGCGGTTTACCCAGCTGTGGGCGCGTTTCGAGCGGAAGCCGTACCAGGTGCGTTGGCTTGCCTACAGATGGAATCGGGTTCCGATGCCAGCGGCGCTGCAACAGTCCAGTTTGGGCACTGTGCCTTAGAGGCGAATTGCGATGCTGGTGGTGAGGTGTTGTCCTGCAGTATGCTGTTCGCTCTGCGCACTGCCTCTCGAGCCTGGCTCGCCAATCTGTCTGGCGCGGAGCGCCTTTCCATATTTTCCGTTCCGAACGGAAGCCGAACCAGGGGTGAAGGCTTGCCCTCACTCGGGATCGGGCTCCGAAACCATTGGCAATGCAACCAGTCCTGTCGGAGGCCAGGTGCCATAGGACAAGTTGCGTTACTGATGGAGACGTGTAGTCGCGTGCTCTCCTCGTCTCGGCGTGCTTGCACGCCGTCCGTTCAGTGTAGTTTGGCGCGCTCGGCGCGCCTCGGCACAGCTCGTCTGTCTCGACGTGGAGGGCGACCCGTGAGCGCAGGTCTTCCCACGCTCAGGTTCGATCTCCGCAGGCCTGAGGAGCAACCACGTCGTGGGCGGCTTGGTGCGTGGATATAGCTGCTTCTCAGGTGCGGTGTGCAGTCAGTCTGCGAACCAGCGCCAGCTCGACAGCCGAGGCCTGTGCTTGCTGCCGCGCGTGCTGAGTCTCTCTGACTGCCAGGATCTGTCGATCGTCTGCTTCGGCCGAGGCGGTTGCCAGCTCAGGGCACTCGAGAGAATCTGCGTTTGTCCGCCGAGGCGCACGAATCCGAGCGTTGCTACCGCAGGGCCAAAGGAAACGCCTCGGTCCGAGGGGCAGTGCGAGCAGGGAGCTCCTGACCCCTTCAGCCGCGTGGATCATCATCATCATCATCATCATCATCATCATCATCATCATCATCATCATCATCATCATCATCATCAGCATCATCAGCATCAGCCTCATCATCATCAGAAGCAGCAGCCTCATCATCATAATTGTCATCATCAGAATCAGCATCAGCATCAGCATTGGCATCAGTATCAACATCATCGTCGTCAGCACCATCAGCATCACCAACATCATCACCATCATCACCATCATCATCAGCATCATCATCGGCATCAGCATCGTCTCTCTGCGGCAACCTCATGATCATCGTCATCGTCATCAGCATCATCATCACCACCACCCTCAGCATCATCATCACCACCACCATCATCATCATCATCATCATCATCAGCATCATCATCATCATCATCATCATCATCATCATCATCATCATCATCATCATCATCATCATCATCATCATCAGCATCATCATCAGCATCACCAGCATCATCAGCATCAGCAGTATCGTCGTCGTCGTCGTCGTCATCGCCATCGTCATCGTCATCATCATCAGCAGCATCATCATCAGCAGCATCATCATCATCATCATCGGCAGCAGCAGCAACAGCCACAACAACAACAGCACCATCACCATCCTTGCAAAAGCGCGGATGCGCCTTCCGTCTTCCAGCTTCTGCCGCAGCGCCTCGCATTCGGCCTGGCGCACGCGCTGCATGCGCGAGGCCTGCTGCTGTGCCACCTGGGGGTGCCCAAACGGCGGTCGCGCGAATACATTACGTCAAAAAGCGCTGGATACCTGCGGTTTCTGGAGCAAGGGGCGCCAGAACGCAGGGAGCAGCGAGATAGGCAGAAGGAGAAAGGTAAGAATACGAGGAGAGAGAGAGAGAGAGAGAACAACACAAATAAAACAGAGAAAGAGAGAGCGAGAGAGAGAGAGAGAGACAAAGAGAGAGCGAGAGAGAGAGAGAGAGAGCAGGAGGAGGAGGAGAAGGAGAAGCGAGGAGGAGAAGGATGAGGAAGAGGAGAAAGAGGGAGGAGCTTGGAGGAGAGAGGGAAAGGCGGAATGGAAAAGGGTAGAGACAAGAACAAAGCAGGGCAGGGATAGAGAACGAGAGGGAAATTAGTGAGAGAGGGAGCAGAGGACTAAGAGAGACAGGGAGAGAGGTAGAGGGATACAGGGAGAGATAGAGCGAGAGAGAGAGAGAGAAAAAAAAAACACTAAAAACATACAAATAAAGACCGAGAGAGAAAGAGAGAGAGAGAGAGAACACCAAAAAGAGCAAGTGAGAGAGAGGGAGAGAGAAATCATCAAACAATACAACGAGTGCAAGAGAGAGAGAGTGAACGAAGGAGAGAGAGAGAGAGAAAATAACAAAAAGAGAGGATAGATATATATATATATACATGCATACATACATACATACAGTAACACATACAAACAGCCGGACAGACAGAGAGACAGAGGCAACGTTAGTCTGCACTCTGCTTCATCGACACATTATTGTTGCCTGGTCTCTGGGCAACCCAGAAGGAAACGCATTGCAAAATTTAGTCGTCATCGAAATGGCTCCCGGTTTGGAAAACCGGCGCCGCCTGTCATGGAAGAAGCCGCGGATGCTTGTGGAAAGCAGCCGAGCAGTTCACAAAACTTACTCGACATCGCCTGGAGCTGTCGCCTCGAAGCTGCAAGAAGGCAAGAAGCCAGGGTTATCCACCAGTACTGTACAGCCTGGGCCGTGACCTTCTTGGGAGGCTGCGCGTGAGCAATGGTCTCCATTCCCTAGCCCTGCTGATTAGCCTTGGCTCCTGCATACCGAACGAAGTGCATAATGCCCCCCGAGTCCAGCATCGTATTTGAATCGCGGGCGGTATCGGGGTCGCCCTCTGATACTGCTCTCGTGACCCAAACCGTTTTGCCAGCCGGCAGTCCAGGTAGCTTGATCACCCCGTTGCTCCTCTCACGTCCCGATTTTACGCGGCAGTGGCGGCACGTCCTATGAGACGCACGAGCCCGTGCCGCGCGGCAAAGACAGGAGCACACTCCGTCCCGCTCGGCAGAAGCGTGGAGCGAGCTCCGCACGAGGGCGCCCTCGGCACGGACGTGTCGGTGTCCGTGCGGCCACGTCTCCGGTGGAGCTTTGCACTCCCAGCTTGGCGCGCGCGCGCTTGCCTAGCCACCTGGGGACGGCAGCGCGTTGGGCGCTGCACCACCCCCGCGCCCCGCCACCACGCACTCAGAGCAACGACCTTCGGCAAGGCGGACCTCAAAGGGGGAGGCACCGTGGTGACACCAAGGTCGGTAAACGCAGCGATCTGCGGTCGGTCAGCGTCCAGGCTGGCGGTGTTGAAGGACAAGGGACGGAATGTCCGAGCACAAGGTGCCCACCGCCACGCCATGCGGCGCCGCGCCAAGACCGCGGTGATGGCCACCTCGGGGTCGCGAGGCAGCCGCGAAGGGAGGCACCTTGCCGCCCCCCTGCGTCGGCGCCGTGGGTTGTGCCTGCGTCGCACCGAAGGTCGCAACTAGGCGGAGAGCTCGAAGCCAGACGCCCGAAGGGCGAAGACGTCGAGCAAGCGGGGCATGCAGGAGGTGGAATTGTTGGGGCAGGCGGGAGAGCTCGCTGCTGCTGGTGCAGGAGGTGAAGCTGCTGGAGCGAGTTGGGGTAAGTCCCACCAGCCCTTTGGGCGTGAGTGGTTTAGAGAGCCCGCTCTGTCCTCAACCCCACTTCTTCCCCTTCGGGGAGGGGTGTACCCCTCCCCCTCCCCCCTCCCCCTGGGCCTGGAGAGGGGGGGCCGCGGGTCGTTGGAGGGGTCTTTTCCGACTCCTGGGAGGGCTAAAAAACGACGACCCTCACGAGGATTCTGGCCCCGACGGGGGGGCGGAGATAGGTCCCTCTCCTCTTCTTCGAAGCTAAAATCATTGATTTTACTACGGTTTTGGCCCCATTTTGGCCTCCTGAGGGGGCCGCGCTCATCTTCCTTCATAGCAAAATCATTGATTTTACGAACATTTTGGGCTCATTTTGTCCTTCTCAGGGGGCAGCGCTCCTTTGCGCTTCTGAGGAGGTCGCAAGAGGCCCCAAGATGGCCCCAAGAGGCCCCCAGAAGCCTCCCAAGAGGCCTCCAAGAGGCCCCCAAGAGGCCCCCAAGAGGCCCCAAGAGGCCCCCAAGAAGCCCCCGAGAGGCCCCCAAGAGGCCCCCAGAGGCCCCACGAGGCCCCCAAGAGGCCCCCACGAGGCCCCCAAGAGGCCCCAAGAGGCTCCAAGAGGCCCCCAAGAGGCCCCCAAGAGGCCCCACGAGGAGATGCCCCCAAGATGTCTCCAAGAGGCCCCAAGAGGCGCCGAAGACGCCCTCAGAGGCCTCCGACCAAAAGACATATACTTCTACTTCTACTCCTACGACTACTACTACTACTACGACTTCGACTCCACTACTGCTACTACTACTACTACGACTACTACTACTACTACTACTACTACTACTACTACTACTACTACTACTACTACTACTACTACTACTACTACTACTACTACTACCACTACTACTACTACTACTACTACTACTACTACTACTACTACTACTACTACTACTACTACTACTACTACTACTACTACTACTACTACTACTACTACTACTACTACTACTACTACTACTACTACTACTACTACTACTACTACTACTACTACTACTACTACTACTACTACTACTACTACTACTACTACTACTACTACTACTGCTACTACTACTGCTACTGCTACTACTACTACTACTACTACTACTACTACTACTACTACTACTACTACTACTACTACTACTACTACTACTACTACTACTACTACTACTACTACTACTACTACTACTACTACTACTACTACTACTACTACTACTACTACTACTACTACTACTACTACTACTCTACTACTACTACTACTACTACTACTACTACTACTACTACTACTACTACTCTACTACTACTACTACTACTACTACTACTACTACTACTACTACTACTACTACTACTACTACTACTACTACTACTACTACTACTACTACTACTACTACTACTACTACTACTACTACTACTACTACTACTACTACTACTACTACTACTACTACTACTACTACTACTACTACTACTACTACTACTACTACTACTACTACTACTACTACTACTACTACTACTACTACTACTACTACTACTACTACTACTACTACAAGGGCCCGAACAACTCACACCACGAGAAGCCCGAACGACTCACGCCAGGACGAAGAGCCCGAACGACTCAAACCACGACGAAGAGCCCGAACGACTCACACCAGGAAGAAGGGCCCGAACCACTCACACCAGGACGAGAGGCCTGGAGATATGCGGGGGCAGGCGGAAACACGCCTGAAAAACACGACTGTCGGCATGCTTCGCAAGAGTTGCTGTTTTGAGATGGGCTGGTGGGGATACGCGAAGCGTGAAGAATTCGATGCTGCTGCCGCGTCGGTGGAGGGGTATGAACGTCCTCTTCCGACGACGACCGTGGCAGCAACGACGATGGCAGCGACGACGGCACGCAGCGGGAGCGAGCGGAGCGATCATAATGGAGCGATGCGCGGCTTTCTTCAAGTGGCGTCTTGCGCATCGGGAATTTCTTCACTGTGCTCGGGAAGGCTTCAAGCCAGGTCATCGGCGGCAGCACCGTCGCTGAGGATCTGCTGACGTTCGATTCCAGCGTGCGGGCGTCCCTCTTCAACCGCTCCCCGAACGCGCCCGGGCGCCGACATCCGCCGCCGCGGCGCCGTGCGAGGAGCTGTCGAAGCGCCCATGGCTGGAGAGCCCTGCGCCACCGAGGCAGGCGGCCGCCGAGGCACCGCGTCTGCCCTGCCGCTGCCGGCGGCCGCCTCCGAGGGCGCCGCGCGCGAGGCGGAACCGCGCGGGGGCCGCCCGTGCGCCGCCGTCGACCTGGTGACGGCCTGGGAGCCCGCCTGGTGGGCGCTGCCCTGGCGCGGATGTGGTGGTCGACGGCTGCGGGTGCCGGCGGCTTTCGGGCTGGCCTCCAACGGCCTCAAGCAAGCCCGACCGACGGCGCTCTGGGAGTGCCCCTGCTCGCCCCGGAGAGGCCGCGAGATGCCCAGGCTATGACCCGACACTGGCCATCGCTCGGACGTCCACTCCCTGTGCTTTCTTCGGTTTCGTGCGTGGCTTTTCCGCCACATGATCAGGGATGCCCCTCGACGGTCCTCGCCGAAGGAAAAATGCACACGTCCGAGCGATGCCAAGGACACAACTGCCCAGGAGGAAAAAGCTCGGCGGGGTGGCGGAGGCACCGCAGTCGCAAGGGCCCAGCGGGGGGCCCTTCGGGGCCGCGGGCCCAGGAGGTCAGGGGGGGGCCCCGTGCGCGGCGGCCGCTGCGGCTCGCGCGGGGGGAGCTCGGGGGGATGCGGGCAGCCAGCGGCTCGGGACTGGGACGCAGCCTGGCGTCCGCGCCGCCAGGCACGGCCGTGGCCCGGAGTGCAGTCGGGGCGTTGACCTGAGGAAGCCTAAAGAAGGAGCGAGGCCCCTTTCTCCCACGAGTTAAGCTTCGATTTCGCGTGGAAAACCCCGGACAAACTGTGAAACGATCCAGGAACACCGAGCCCCTCGCCAACGAAAAGGACACCTTCGTCAGCGCCCCCGACTGTAGAACCCCGTGGAAGGTCGCGGGACGTCGACGTCGTGGAGAAGGCAGTGCTGCGGGTGGCGCCGCAGTCGGCGAGGGTGACGGTGTCCTGCCCTGGACGGGGAGGCTGTCAAGGGGCAGCAGGACACGGGCGAGAAGGGCCGGATGTCACCGGCTGTGTCGTGTGGGCCGGGACAGCGCCAGCGCGTTTTCTCGCGGCCGCTGCGACTGGTGTTGGCGGCGTGCAGGTCGCCAGAGGGCACGAGGAAAGAAGCGTCCACGGTGAGTGGGCGCCTACCCGCTGGCACCGCTGGGGGAGCTTGCTGCTGGTGCATTGAGAGAGGGACCGGGGAAGAGCGAGGGATAGAGGGAGAGAGAGAGAGAGAGAGAGAGAGAAAGACAGGGGGCGCATGGGGCGAGGGAGGAGGAAAAGGACAGGGAGAGGGGGAGGAGAAATGGCAGGGAAAGAAAAATATTGGAGCGTTCGTGGCACTGGGGTGCACATGCCCAAGTGAATGGAGCAGGGCTGCGCTCATGCGGAGGGCTGACCTGCCCCTACGGCTATCCCAGGATAAGCTACCTGCAGTGGCTTTTCGAACGAACTCCTCAGAGGTGCACCTGGACCGAATTGCACAAGCCGAAGCGCGGTGACACTTCAGCCAGATTCGGAAATGAATATGCGTGTGGCTCCTCTGCCGACGCAGCCCGCAAACGCAACAAAAACACTTACGATAGAGTACCTCTGAGCCCTCCCTGTTCTCCTCATCCCGTATACCCGCCCTTCTGCTCCTTCTACGCCAAGCCTTCATACGTGCCCCCACTCTGCCCCTCACGCCCCCTCTTCCCCACTCCCAGGACCCTCGGCGTCGTGATGCTCATTCAAATAAGCTTGCCTGTAGGAGCATCAGGCCAATCCTGAAGCTGGTGCATGCCTCCCCCTTCTGCGTCAACCCTGCACGAGCAAGTGATCCGATGCCTGCCCCCCTGTTGTGCACTTGCACGAGCCTGGCCCTCGGATGTGGCAATGGGTTCGTTGGCCATCCTATGTACAGGGCAATTTTTAATACATCGGATTGTTTTAATATCGGGTTGTTAATACATGATTAATTTATGAATGAATGTATGCATGAACTCATCGTTGTGTTTAATACTAGCACCCTGCATTTTTAATGCATGATCCGCACGCGGAGCATATTAAAAACGGCACTGTATGCCTATGTGCACTAACGTGAGTCAGGTAGAATCCACTGGATCTGATGAGGACCAATGTGGTCCAAGGGGGTTGGATAGAGACCAGTGGAACCAAAACGAACTCCAACTCAGACCCGTTGTGTCCAATGGAGCCATATAGTCCAATTGGGAGTACGACGAAGACCAGTGGAGTCCAATGGAGTCCGGAGGGGTCCAACAGAGCCCCGTGGGGAGTCCATTGAATCCATGGGCTCCAATGGAGCCCTATGGAACCCAATGTTGTCCAAGGAAGCCTATCCGTCCCAACGAGCGTCCAGTGGAGTCCAGCGGTCGTTGGGCGTTCCAGTGAAGGCCTGTGGCTTCCCCCATGGCATCCAGCGTAGTCCTATGGAGCCCGATGGGCATCCCGTGGAGACCTGTGGATTGCCATGGGTCCAACGGATGGAAGGACTCCATAGCCCACGCAGTCATATTCCTCTCTGTGGCTCCCAACTTCCACATGTCTCCCTCCTCCCCTCTGCCTGCAGCACGGGCTCTCGAGGAGAGCGAGCCGCGACGAAGGGAGGGGACCAACTGTGGGAGGGCGAGGCGGGGGACCAATTGTATCTGAAAAAAGTGCTGTTCAGACTCTGGGCCGCCCCCAGACTCTGGGGGCTCCTCTCTCCTCCTCCTCCTCCTCCTCCTCCTCCTCCTCCTCCTCCTCCTCCTCCTCCTCCTCCTCTGGACCTCTGGCTCGTGGCAGTTCTTGCGCATATCACTGATGCCATCGTGCTCCTCCTCCTCCTCCTCTCCCTCCTCCTCGACCGCCTCCTCCTCCTCCTCCTCCTCCTCCTCCTTCTCCTCCTCCTCCTCCTCCTCCTCCTCCTCCTCCTCCTCTTCCTCCTCCTCCTGCAGTGTCTCATGGGGCCTTGGATTCGCACGAGGAACGATGGGCGGGCGCCTCGCGCGCGGCCCGCAGCACCGGCGGCCCGGTGCTGCGCACGCGCAGGCCCTCGCAGCGCCGCGCCTCGGCCTCCGCCAGCCGCTGCTGGGTGCGCTCGCGCTCGGCCCGCAGCTCGGCGGCGGGAAGGGGCAGCGGGGGGAGGCGGAGGAAGAGCAGAGCAGGGGGAGGAGGACGAGCAGGAGGAGGAGCAGGAGGAGAGGGGGAGGGGTAGCAGGAGGAGGGGGAGGAGGAGGAGGAGGAGGAGGAGGAGGAGGAGGAGGAGGAGGAGGAGGAGGGGGAGGAGGAGGAGGCGGAGGCGGACATGGAGCAGCGGCAGGAGGAGCAGGCAGGAGAAGGGGGGGGGGACGGGCGAAAAGGAGGGGGGGAGGAGAATGGGGTGGAGCAGCGGAAAATGGAGAACGGCAAGGAGGATGGAGAGGAGGCGGAGGCCATGAGGGCGACGATGATGATGATGATGATGATGATGATGATGATGATGATGATGATGATGATGATGATGATGATGATGATCCTGATGATGCTGATGATGCTGACGATGATGGTGATGATGGTGATGATGATGATGCTGATGATTATGATGTTGGTGATGGTGCTGTTGCTGCTGATGACGATAATGCTGCTGCGGATGTTGATTATTATATTGATGCTGATGGTGACGATGACGTTGATGATGCTGATGATAGTGATGATGATGATGATGATGATGATGATGATGATGATGACGGTGGCAATGACGCAGATGATAATGATGATGGTAGTGTTGATGACGATGATGACGATGGTGGTGGTGATGATGATGCTGATGATCGCGATGCTGATCATGATGATCCTGATCTGATCATGATCACGATGATGATGCTGATGATGATGATGCGGATGGTGCTGCTGATGTTGATGCTGATGATGATGCTGGTAATGATGACAATGATAATGAATATGATAATGATGATGATGCTGATGATGATGATGATGCTGGTGATGCTGATGATGATGGTGATGCTGATGATGGCAATGGTGATGATGATGATGCTGGTGGTGCTGATGGTGATAGTGAGGGTAATGGTGATGGGGATTATGATGATGCTGATGATGATGCTGATGGTGATGATGCTGGAAATGATGACGGTGACGCTGATGATGCTGATGCTGCTAACCATGATGTTTAGAATCATGAGAATGACGAGGTTGATCATGAGGATGATTATGAGGACGAGGATGATGATCATGATGGCGATGATTATGATGATGATAATGTTGAGGATGATGAGGATGGTGAGAACGATGCTGATTAGTATACTGATGATGGTGAAAATGATGATGATGATGATGATGAAAATGATGATGATGATGACGATGGTGGTGGTCATGATGATCATGGTCATGATCGCAATGGTGATGATGGTGCGGATGCTGATGCTGACGCTGAAGCTGACGATGGTTGTGATTATGACGATGCTGCTGATGCTGATGCTGATGATGATGATGCTGGTGATGGTGATAATGATAATGAGAAAGATGATGATGCTGATGCTGATTATGATGATGGTGGTGATGATGGTGATGATGATGATGATGATGGTGGTGCTGATGATGATGATCGTGATGATGATGATGATGGTGGTGCTGATGGTGATAATGATGGTAATGGTGATGGGTGCTATGATGATGCTGATGATGATGTTGCTGATGATGATGATGATGATGCTGGAAATGATGATGGTGATGCTGATGATACTGATGCTGCTGATCATGATGTTTATAACCATGAGGATGATGAGGCTGATCATGAGGATGATGATGAGGACGAGGATGATGATGAGGAAGACGATGATGCTTATGATGTTGATGATGATGATGTTCAGGATGATGATGATGATGATGGTGGTGATGATGGTGGTCTTGATGTGCAACGATTTTAACGTGTCATGTGTCATGAAAGGCATCTTGGATCCTCTTGAGTCTCACCCGCTGGCTGCGCGGAGCCCGCGGGAGGTCGCCAGGCTCACATCGTCAAGTGGGCGAGCTCCAGCTTAGATTTACATCGGAGTGATTTGCAAATGGGGTTGACAACAATTTCGTATCCCGTGAGCTCAGCAATCGTCACCGCTTGTTTTGTCCTACATAGTAGCTACCTCTGGCCAGAGCCATCCATTCTGGCACGTCGAGGTCATCGCGCCAGCACCGTAGGACATGGCCGTAGACATAGTGCCCGTTGCGGCGGCCGCCGTCGAACAACCCCTGTATTCTCCATGGGTGCGGGTGCTATGCAGAGATAGGGCAGTTGCTGTTCGCCACGCTGGCGCTTTGTGGACAGCGCTCGGATGGCCTCGACGTCGGCGAGTTCGCTGCCCTCCCTGAAGATGTGCGTCGCCAGGCGCCCCCCTGGCTCCGCTGATAGGAAGCGCGCCTCGACCCGCTGGTGGTGAGTTTGTCCTGGAGGGACGCCACCCTCCTCGCATAGCCATGGGATGTGGCTCTGGGCTGGCAAGCCACGATATTACTGCACAGTTGTCGCCCCAGAGGTCAAGCAGAGCCCTCACAAGCACCCATGTCCCATAGCGCCACCTTATAGGCTCTTGTACGTAAGCCCTCGGTTGTGTCGTAACGGCTGCCATGTTTGCTGCCCAAGCACGTTTTTGACTGTCATTCAGCAAGGATCGCCGTTTCATGTCTCATCGTTAATGCTGCGTATTCGAAATCGCCGCGAGTATGATCCCAAGAGTCCGTGAGGTCACGCCAAGACGTACCCCTTTCCGATCGATGAGCGGGCAGTCCTCCCAAATTGTCCGGTGCTTCCAACCTGTTCTGTGCTGCCAACGGTTCTCCGTGAGGTCGGTGGTCCACTTGCCGTGGCTGATGATGATGATGATGACGATGATGATGATGATGATGATGATGATGATGATGATGATGATGATGATGATGATGATGATGAGGACGAGGAGGAGAAAGAGGAAAAGGAGGAAGAGGACAAAGAGAAAGAGGAGCAGGACAACGACGATAACGAGGACGACGAGGTGGAGGAGGGTAACCAGATGACGACGAGGAGGACGAGCAGGAGGATGAGGAGAAAGCAGGGGGTACAGGGTAAAACTGTTGAACGGTTTGCGGGAAGACTGCGGTTGCATTCAGACCTTCGAGTCGTCGAAGTTGGCAACAGGGGCTCTGAGCCCTTGGATCAGGCGCGAGAGCTCTAGGGGCCCAAATCGAACAGCAGTCAATCTTGGATTCAACACCGACCCTGCCCAAAGGATCACGGCTTACCACCATACTGCCGACTGAAACCACAAGGCACGCCCCTGCAAAGTGTCCTACCCGAAGCCCGGTGCACAAAACAAACGACAAGACGTTCCCCATCTTCTCCCTTATCCTTCCATTCTCCATCCCCTCCCCCCCATCCTCTCTCGAAGCTGGAACCTAAAAAGGGGAGCGAGCGCGGCAGACTGATCGTAGCGATCGAGAGGAGCGGTGTCGCACTCCAGGCCGCCGAAGGAAGCAAAGGCCTGCCTGGCGGCCCCCACTGCCTCGCGCTGCACCGTCGACACTATCGCACCGTCGACACTATCGGACGTCACTGGCCATTCATGTCGGTGCCTCGGCGTTTGGGGCCCACTGCGAGGCGCACGCCGAGGTAGCCGCGGATGGGCGGCAATCACTGGCATAGCTGTTGCCCGGAGACGCGCGCATCCCATGCTGTCGCGTCGATACGCCGAGAATCGTGCCCTGAGTTGGAGCGAGCCAAAAGCAAGCAAGGGTGCCGCTGGGACATCCGAATCACGGCTCAGATGCTCCTCTTCGCCATCATCCTTCCTCCCCTCCCCCGCTATCACCCCAACATGTCGTCATCTTCGCCATGTTCCACTGGGCGCAAGTCCACGGGCCTTGTCTTCCTTCTCTTTCAGGATGGCACTGCGGTTCTCCTCGAGAATGCTGCGCCTTCACAGCGCGATGGGCCCCCCACGGCACCGGCACGTGCTAAGAATTTCATTCAGACCCTGTTTGATGCATGCCTGCTAACGTGGACCCAGAATGCGAGCTTCATGATGCGCCATCCACGGAATGCAGTCTAGGTGGTGCAATGTATGTGGTAGAATCGAACTGGCGCAATATGTAGGATGCTTCCTGTGTGGTTGAATCTATCTGATGCGAGATATGCGGTGCAATCGATATGGTTGAAACCATGGGGTGCAAGATATGTGGTGCAATCCACCTTGCTGAACTTGAAGTACTCAACTCCACTGCTCGCGCAAACATCCCACCCTTCCACCCACATCTTAGCTTGGACAACCCATGCGGCCGCGATTGCGACCATTACTTGACGCCATTTGTCGCATCTTTTCGGCCGCGTTGGCCGCGCGAAAGCTCGCGCACAAAACGGCCAACTTGTTTGGAACAACCGATGTGGCCACGATAGCACTTACTGATGGCAACTACCCATCGCGTCTCAAAGGTCGCGCTGGCGCGCGGGCACTTCAATGCGGGTCGGTGGCCAGGGCGGGCGCGGTATCATGATGACGTTGACAATGGCGGCAACGATGATGATAGTTGGTGGCGATGATGACGATAACGACGGCAATGCCCAGGTCGGCGCCGATGTTGGTAACGCCGAGAACGATGATGTCCATGTGTCGATGGCGCAGGTGCTTGAATGATAACAACGATAATAGCGGCAGTTGCTGATGACGATGACGTGATGCGGCGGCGCTGCCGAGGGTGATGGTGAGAAAGTGCGCGCGCGGAAATCCAAGAACTCTGGCAATCTGTGTGTCGACAAGCCTGTGTGTTGTTCATACGTGATTGGAAAGCTCTACTGTAAGCTGCTTCGTGAACCTATGCTTTGACAGGACTTCGACACGTTCGCGTGGCGGCGCGAGGGTGTGGCCCGCATGGCATTGCTTGGTACGGATTCGTGCAGTGAGCGCATACTGGATCAACGTGGACGCATCGCGTTCTGAAATGAGAATGCGGGTTCTAGACGAGATTGCTAAAACCACTAGGTTGTCTTACGATGTCAGCCAATGCGCGTTGGCAGAAACAGGGCCGGAGTCGTGATGAAGCACCTACGTGTTGTTTGAGGTTGTTTTGCTGAGATGCCTGCAGCATTTGTGTGATTGGTACGACTTCGACATGTCCGCAGTTATGCGTTCAATTGCAAGGGAATATTGGAAAATGATGTTGCGACAGGCGATGCCTGGCCTATCTGGGATGGTTTGAGCTCAGGAAAATGAACGATGAAGCAAAATCGATTGATATTTGCAGTGTCCCAGGGGGCGTCGACAAGCCCACGGGGGAGAAGGTGGTGGAATCTATTCTTTTTCTGAAAGGAAAAAACCAGGTGATAGCTGTGTGGTAAAATCCACGTGGTGCAATCACTTTCGACCGTCTTCAAATCGTGAACTGCACTGCTCGTGCAAATGACCCACCCACTCGACCGCACCTTGTTGGCAAGACCGCACTGGTCGATGACAACGAAGATGACAATTACGGTGGTGATCTTGATGACGACGGCGAAGACGATGTTGTCGACGACGACGGTGGTGATGATGATGCAACAAATTATGATGTTAACGACGGGCAACGATGAAGCCGACGATGAATGGCAATGAAAACGATGACGACGAAGTGCCCACGCGCAGAAATTTGACGATAACGACGACATCAGGGATGCCAGCGGTGTTGGTGATCCCGACGATGCTGATGATGCTGGCGATGGCAATGATGATGCCGACCATGATGATAACGATCGTGCTGACGAGGATGACGGGAGGGGTCGGGCCTGCAATAAGTCGAACATTACGCCTTGCTCTCCTTAAAAACAAACAGATGGTTTTATGTTTTGAGCACCTGTGTGGAGACGGTTCCATATCCAATGGTTGTGAAACGGTTTCGACGTGCACGTGCGGCGGACGCCCGAGTGTGGGTCGCATTGTGTAATTTGACAGGATTGGTGGGCGCGCGATGGTGGTCGAACGGTTTCGACATACACGCGCAAGTGGGCCGCACCTTCAGGTTTGACAAACTGGCTGGAAACTTGTGGCTTCTTTCGAGGTTTTAACGAATGCGTGCGCAAAAATCTGGCAACATGTGTTGGACAAGCAGTTGTTTGTAACTATTGTTGGCTAGCTGCGTCTTGGCATGATTAATAACATGAACAGTGGATGCTCAAAGAATTTGCCACGCGCGCATGTGGCCCGTAATGTTTTTGTCTGCGAATGTTTTTTTGCGAGCACATCCTCTAGATCAACGCATATGCACCGCAGTGTATACTGTTTGACGGGGATGGGGGGGCGATGCTGGGATCGCACTGCGATAGTATGATTTCATATGGTAAACGAACGACGAGGCAGAACCAAATGCAATTGGTAATGCGAAGAAGTGGGCGGATAATGTTGACCGGCTTGAAGCCGTCAACTCCACTGCCCGTGCAAACATACACCTCCCACCAGCCAATTGTCGGCAAAGCTCATCTAGCCATGATATCATCGAGCGCACGGGCGCGTGGAACTCAACCGCGCAAGCAAGTCCGTCCTCCAGGTCGCGAACTGGTGGTGGCGATGGTGACGACCGCGACGCCACTGACGATGGTGATGACAGAGGTGATGACGCTCAATGCCGACGACGACGATTATAGTGATAAGCGGATGGTCATAACACTAACGGTGGCCACAGTGGCGCTGCCGATGATGATGACGATGGTGTTGGTGACGATGATGAGGAAGTCCGCGCACAAAACTTTGACGGGGGCGACGACATCGACGATCACGACAATGACGGCAGCGGTGATGATCCCGACAAGGGTGATGATGAAGACGCTGACGATGGCAATGATGGCACTGACGGTGATGATAACGATTGCGCCGTTGAGGATGATGAGGTGCCCGCCCACAGATGTTCAAACATCCTGACATGTGTGTGACCGGACAATGCGCGCGTGCGGCCAGGATGGTATCATTGGATAAAGTTGGTGGGCTCGCAACGGAAGTCGAACACCTCTTAAGCATTTCCAACATGCGCGCACAAGTGGCCCGCATGGTCTGAGTTGACAGAGCGGCTGAAAATAGCCCATGGTTCTCTCAATATCTTAGCGAAGGCGCGTGCACAGAATTCCAAGATTCTTCGTTGAACGACCACTCGTGTTTGGCAGCTTTTGACCAGCCGTGTCTTGAAATTGCAAAACGCCGAATGGCTTTGCACGGATTCTGACGTGAGCGCAGCGGCGCGCGCATGTGCCCTGCAGTCCGTCCGTCGCAGAGGGTTCTTGGCGAAAACGCATGCTATTTCAACGCGTGCGCACCGCATGCGCACCGCACCGTAAGAGAAGGCGGGCGGATGAGCACGGCCTCGAAAAGGGGTGGGGGGGAGGTCGAGTACCTTGTCTCAGACAGGAGAGCGCAGGGGGCACAAGCTACATGGTGCATGTAATGCTTATCAGCTCAACTCGTGGGTTGGTGCCAGGCTCCGCTGCCTGGCACTCACCCACGAGCTGACAAACAACACCGTACGAAGAACCCACATCAGAAGATACGTTCCCTGCCTGGTCCAATCGAACCGCTGACCAGGAACATTGTGCAAACAAGGGTCGCCGTCTGCATCTACTCATGTTTAATTCACGCCCCTGCTCCCGCTCCCGCTCCTGTTCCCGTCATCCGCTACGTCTGCTACTCCTACTGCTAACGCTTGCAACAAAACAAGAAATCAACGATGGGCGCATGCGGCCACCCCCACAGGAGCCGCAATCGACGCTCCTGACGTTGCACGAGTCGGGTGAGGACAGACTGGAGCTCGGGCGCACGGATGGGCACACAAACGACGACGACTGCACAGTTGACAACATCCAGAAGGGGCGAGACCTGGTTTGTGTACACGTCGGTCGGAAGAAGCAGGCAGAAACATGAAGTAGGAAGGCGGATGTAGTAGATTGGGTCCAGGCCCTCCCAGAGAACAACAAAACGCAGCAAAAGCATGCCGATTCTTGAAGTAGAAAGGCGCTTGAAGTAGATCGGGATCTGGGAATCCAAAAGCACCTACTTTCAACGACCGGCGTGTATGCGTGGAGCGAGCACTCCGCTGGGCCCGGCCAGGGAGACCGGCCAGCGGCAACAGCCATGCGTGGTGCAAGGCCAGGGGGGAAAGGACAGGTCTAAGTTCTGTTTTTTTCTCCTCTATCGCTCAACTTTTTTATTTTTGTTTCCTCCTCAGCTCGCTCGCTCCATCGAAAGCTGAAAGGACAGGTCTAATTTTTTTTTCTGACTCTCCGGCTAGGTAGGCACTTCGCTGGACGTGGCTCCTGCCCGAGCGCTGCTGCCTCCTCCTGTGAGAAGTGAAGCGTCTCGGCCATACAGGACAGGTCTAATTCCTGTTTTTTTCTCCTCTCTCGCTCAACTGTTTTTATTGTTGTTTCTCCTCAGCTCGCTCGCTCTATCGAAGGCGGTCAGGTCTAATGTTGTCTGCGTTGGGGAAGAACTCCGCCGGACCGCTCGAGGGCGCGCCCAAACGTGGCGACAGGTTGCACGTGCAGCAGCACTCGGAGGAGCGAGGTCCGGCTGGGGTCTTTGCGCTCAGCTGCCCCAGGGGTGCAGCGGCGTGGCGCTGGTTGAGCGGGTGTCCGATTCAAGAGAAGAGAAGGATCATGAGATCTGCGCGGGAGGAGGGAGAGAGAGAGGGGGGGGGAGAGAGAGAGAGAGAGGTGGGGAGGAGAGAGAGAGAGAGAGGGGGGGAGAGAGGGGGGGAAGAGAGAGAGAGGGGGGGGGAAAAACAAAAAAGCATGAGACAAGAGAGAAAGCGAAACGTGTACAGTATAGGGAGAGACAGAGAGAGAGAGAGAAATAACAATGATTACAGTGATCTGTATATATAATACAACAAGGAGATGTAGAAATAGGGAGAGAGGGAGAGAGAGAGAGAGAAGGAGCAAGAACGAGAGACGGAGAGAGGGAGAGAAAGAGAGCACAAGCGAGAGAAAGACAGAGAGGAGAGGAGATGAAGGGAGGAGGGGAAGCAGGAAAGACGGAACAATCAGAGGAGAGGGAAGAGGCGGGAGGAGAGGACAGGAGAAGGTGAGCAACGAATACTCTGTTCAAACGACGGGCTTGATCAAATGAGGACAATTCTTTAATACGTGAAATATTGACCCGACCAAATACTTGAAATAAAAACGTGAGTGGTGGAATCAGACCTCCCCCCTCCCCACCTCTCACGAAAAAGCAAAAACGCCAATTTTATGATCTGCCTTTGGCCGATCTTATTCGGACACAATCTGCGCAGAACCAGTCACGCAACCCTGGCAGACTCCACAAACCTGGCTTCGCAGCAGTTCCCGGACGTGTCCCCGGGCACCGCGAAAACGTGCAACAGCCTCCCTGCGGGAGCTGCTGGGCGGCTGGGTGACCCCCTGGACTTCGAGCAAGTCTGCCCAAACATTCTTTTGGTCGGCGGGTCGGGAGCGGGCCCCTTCCGGTCAAGGGCTAAACGGGGCGCGGGTAGCCCTAAGTGGGGAGACCGGGCGCGGGCGGGCGGGGCCTCAGGCGGCCGGAGGGTGCAGAGTACAGGCGGTGCCGAAGATCCTGCACTCCCAGGGAAGAACAAAGCACAGCAAGAGCGCGTCGAGTCTTGGAGTAGGAAGGCGCTTGAAGCAGGAAGGCGCTTGAAGTCTGCCCGGGCAGCCGCCATGGGGCAAGAAAACGCCCTGGCCCACGTGCCGCCGCCGAGGCCCTCCGGCGGCGGCTGCGGCGCCGTCGTCGCCCCCTCTGGCCGCCACCGAGATGTTCAGATTATTCAGAAGAGGATCAGGAGGGCAAAAACACACAGGCACAATTCATGGTCGATTCCCCCGGAAATATGGGGAACCCTTTTATCTGTGTGTATATTTGTTTGTGCGTCCTAGGGCCCCTTTCAAAGGAAAGAGTCCATCCCTCTGCCCCCTCGCCCGCTTTCCCCTCTTGGGGCCTCCGGGGAGGCCCTCGTCGCCGCCGCCGGATTCGCCTCGAACTCATGG
>CAUYUJ010019292.1:80000-87500 GCA_963575745.1 Prorocentrum cordatum | reverse complement strand
GAAGAGGAGGATGAGGAGGCGGAGGAGGAGAGGGAGTGCGAGGGGAGGAGGAGGGGGGGGAGGAGGAGGAGGAGGAGGAGGAGGAGGAGGAGGAGGAGGAGGAGGAGAGGAGGAGGAGGGAGGAAGAAGAAGGAGGAGGAGGCGGAGCGTGCACCCGGAGGAGGAGGAGGAGGAGGAGGAGGAGGAGGAGGAGGAGGAGGAGGAGGCGGAGCGTGCACCCGGAGGAGGAGGAGGAGGAGGAGGAGGAGGAGGAGGAGGAGGAGAAGGAGGAGGAGGAGGAGAGGTCGAGCGCGCCCGCGATGGCCAGCCGTGCCTGCGTCCAGGTGCCACGGCGGAGCGCGAGCGGCCCCGCCTGCGCCGGGCCCTTGGGGCCAGCGGCCTCGAGGGCCTCCTGCCTGCAAGCGGTTTGGCCTAAGGCGGGCGTGTCCCCCTACAGAGGGAGTTTGGGCGAAGAATAAAGAACCACCCCAAAAATACCCCCCCAAATGCTCACAGAGGGATTTTGGGCGAAGAATGAAAGATACCCCCCAAAAAATACCCCCCCGAAATGCTCACAAATGGTCAAAACCTAGCCCCCGGACTATCTTTGGACTGTTTTTGCAGATTCTCCCAAAAATACCCCCAAAAAATACCCCCCAGAAAATGCTCACAAATGGTCCAAACATAGCCCCCAGACTATTTTTGGACTGTTTGGGGATATTCCCCCTGCAAAGGCACGGGCCCGACTGAAAGGTTTGGCCCGGGATGCTGCGCCCGGCATGGCAGAGCGAGCGAACGAACTCCGCCGTCGCGCGGAGGCCCGCCGGCCCTGCAAGGGGGGCAGGCGCGCCCGCAGCACGCAGGCCTTCTGCGAAGGCCACCGGAAGCGGAGTCGGAGCATGGAAGCCCCACTCGACGAGTGCGGTCAGCGCCACGCGAGCCGAGTCGAGTGCTGCTCGCTCTCCTACCACGCTGGCTGGCTCGATGCCCATCCCGGATGTCTTGCGTGCGATGCCAGCTCAGCTTCCCATCTGCTGCGCCGCCTTGCCCGGGCACGGCAGAGATGCTGCCAAACAGCAGCGTGGCGAACCTTTGCCAGACCAGCCCAGCGCACGGGGCGGCGACGAGGCGACAACGTGGCGAAATCTCGTCAGACCCACCCAACGCACGAGGCGGCAACGAGGCAGCCACGGGCGGCAACGTGGAATATCATCGCCAGACCCAATCAATTCCTTAGAGTAAGAACCCCTAAGTGCAAGCACTGCTGGCTCAGACGTGCGTGCTGGCTCAGACGGATCAGACATGCTGCTCAGACGTGGCCGGCACCCTTCAAAGACCCGTACATATCTTCAAATCCACCGACCATTCGGCGTGTGTGAGACGCTTTTCCGTTTGAGTCATCGTCGTCCTCGTCCTCGTCCTTGTCCTCGTCCTCGTCGTCGTCGTCGTCGTCGTCGTCGTCGTCGTCGTCGTCGTCGTCGTCGTCGTCGCCGTCGTCGTCGTCGTCGTCGTCGTCGTCGTCGTCGCCATCAGTTCCAAGGGATTTGGGGAACAAGGCAAAGGAACGTCGTAGTCCGCCGACCCCTTGTGGGTCTCTAGGCGTGTGAGATAGTTCCCCCCCCCATAATCCCCCCCCGGGGACCCCAAACCGGAGATTTGACCCCCCCCCCCGGGCCCAGCACGAGCGCGTCACGGGGCTCTTTTGGGCCCAAAAGGGGATCAAGACGGGCCCAGAAGGCTCCAAGAGGCCTCCAAGACGGCCCACGAGGGCCCCGAGACGCCAAACGAGCGCTCCCAGACGCCCAAGATGGCCCCAAGACGAGCCTAGAGGCCTCCAAGACGGCCCAAGAGGCCCCCACGAGGCCCCAAGAGGCCTCCAAGATGCGCCCCAAGAGGGTCCCTAGACGCACAAATTGGCCGATTCCCTTCGTAAAACGTATAATTTTCACACATTCGTTTCCTGGGCTTTCCGACGCTCCAAGACGGCCCAAGAGGCCCCGAAGACCGCCCCAAGACGGCCCAAGAAACCTCCAAGAGGGTCCCAAGATAGCCCAAGAGGGCCCCAAGACGGCCCAACAAGCGTCCAAGACGGCCCAACAGGGCCTCGAAAAGAGCCCCAAGAGCGCTCCAGGAGCGCCCCAAGTGGCCTGCAAGAGAGCTCAATATGGTCCCAGACAGCCCAAGAGCGATCAAAGACACCGAAGATGGCCTCCTGACGGCCCAAGATGCCCCCAAGAGGCCCCAAGAGGCATCCAAGATGCGTCCCAAGAGGGCCCTTAGACGCAAAAATTAGCCCGTTCCCTTCGTAAAGCGTGCGTTTTTTTCACAAATTCGCTTTTTGGGCTTTCCGACGCTCCCAGACGGCCCAAGACGCCCCCGAAGACCGCCCCAAGGCGGCCCAAGAAGCCTCCAAGAGGGCCCCAAGACAGCCCAAGAAGGCGCTAAGACGGCTCAAGAGGCGCCGAAGACGGCCCAAGAGAGCCCCGAAGACGGCCCCAAGAGCGCTCCAAGTGGCTTCCAAGAGAGCTCAACATGGTCCCACACGGTCCAAGAGCGATCGAAGACACCCGAAATGGCCTCCAGATGGCCCAACACGCCCCTGAGAGGCCCCCAAGATGCGTCCCAAGACGGTCCCTGGACGCAGAAATGTACTTATTCCCGTCGTGAAACGTACAATGTTCACACATCCGCCTTCTGGGCTTTCCGACGCTCCTAGACGGCCCAAGAGGCCCCGAAAACCGCCCCAAGACGGCCCAAGAGGCCCCCAAGACGGCCCCGCGACGGTCCAATATGGCCCCAAGACGGCCCAAGAGGTCCCCAAAACGGCCCAAGAAGGCTCCAAGACGGCACCAAGAGGGGCCCAAGAGGGCAACCAACAATTCAAAAATCTAGCTGTCCGCCCCCACGAGCCCCAGGGGGCCCCAAGAGTGCCCCAACAGGCCGCCAACGGCCCTCAAGAAACCGCCAAGACGCCCCAAGGAGCCCACAAGAGGCCCCCAGGAGGCCCCCAAAAGACCCCCAGACGCTTCCGCATTGCGAGCCGTCACGCCAACTGCAATGCACTCCGCGCGTACAACCTTACTCTTCCTCGCGACGTGTTCACTATCTTGCTCGGCGCTAATGTGCTGCTGCCGCGCGAACTGTTTCGTGCGCGCTGCGAACGTCAACAGCCTCTTCACCCGTTCCGATTCATTGCCACATATTTCGCTGTGATGCTTCGCTGATCACAGCTTCCACACACTACTCTTGCTCCTTTCGTCTTCCCGTGCTCCTCCACTTGGTTGCGGGTCGAAAGGCCGACCTCCCAGATGGACACCCCGCGCCCGGGTGCACAGCACGCAAAGCGCTTGCAAAACACGCCCCAGACCACCGGCATCACGCAAACATTTGGGCCCCCTACGTATCTGCCACCACCCGCGCGCGACACCGCACCCTCACACAAGACGCCGCTGGCCAGAAACTCCTGGCCTCGCAACACTCACAGAAGGGGTCGGCGGATGTGGCGTAAGCCTGTAGAGTCAAGTCGATTCCCTTCCCTTTATCCCTTCCCTGCCGGGTGGGGGGGGACGAGGGTGGAAGGGGGCGGTGCCGGGTCAAGGGTCCTGGCGGGTCCCAGGGGGGCAAGGGGGGGGTCGTGGTCCTGGCTGGCCCCGGGTCTGAATACCGCCCCCCCCCGCGGGGTACCGCCAGGCCCAGGGAGGGTGGGTGGCGGTGGTCCCGGGTCAGAATGCGGCCCCCCCAGGGCCCTGGCGTGTCCCAGGGGGGTCACCAGCGGGGGTCTCGGGGCAGGTCCCACCTTCAGGGTCGGCGGCACCGGCCCTAAGGCCTTCGCAATATTGTCGATCCACTACGTGCCTTCCAAATGAAAGCGTCGAACTCATTGCCCCTCAACGGCCGCACACTGTGAACAACTTCTTCGCACCCCCACGTTTGCACAGATCCCCAGCGGTACCCCCTCCCCTGGGCGCCCTCTCCCGCATCCGAGGCCATGACAGTGGCTTGCAGTGTGCGCTTGTCCGATCGAGGCGCTTGCCTGCTACCTCGCATGCAACATCTGAGTAACAAGACCACCCCCCTCGAGCCTGCAGGCACTGGGCCACCAGAGAGCCTGGCCCCACAACCGGGCCCCTGGGGGAGGACCTGCGCAGCAGGGCAGACCCATCCGAGACTCCATGCCTGACTGGCGCACCACGGAGCCTCGACTCCTCCGGGCGGCCACTCCGCGCGGGAAAATCCCCCCCTTCACGCATGGTGCCACCTTCCAGGTTCCGCCGTGCGTTCCGGAAAGTTCCTGGAGCGGCTTGAAAAACGCAGCGTGACGCGCCAAGGGTTTCCATGGAGAGCCTCGGCCGTCACAGCGCTAGAGAACACTTTGGCGCTTATCGATCCTGCGCCTCCCTGGCATTCTAGATTCATCTGTGGGGCTTCCAGATTCACCTGTGGGGCTTCCAGGCCCCCGAGCAACCCTTCGAAGAAACGAAGCCCCACCCGGGTCCAGCACAACCATTCCAAGCGCAGCGCCCGTCTAGAAGACGGCTTGGACGCGACGTCTCCTCAGAAGTATTCCCCGATCCAGGCTGCCTGATCCTGGCCCGGCAAGCCTGATGATCGATGACCCATCCCTGAGCGCGGGGATCTCATAAATGGAGCATCCGGCTGACTGTCCCGATTGCGCTCGGTCGGCGGATCATCTCAGCGACATGCTCTGGCCCTCATCGACGGACTTAGGCTCTCAGGGTAAATGATGTTCCCTCTCCGAAGCCATGGATGCGCGCGTGCAGACGCAACCGCCCGCCGCCCCCGACACGGTGGCACCGAATCAGGGGACTGGCATTAAGTCGGGCCTGTCCCCCTACAGGGGGATTTTCGACGAAAAATAAAAAGTACCCCACAAATAATCAAAAAATGATCCAAAAATAGTCTGGGGACTATTTTTTGAATATGTTTTCACCTTTATGGGGTACTTTTGGGTATGCTTTATTTTTCGTCGGAAATCCCCCTGTAGGGGGACACGCCCGACTTAAGACTGGCACCTCCGCCCCAAGAGTGTCGACTCGTGCGCACCGGCGCGGCCACGGCGGCTCGGAGCTGCGGAGGCGGAGGAAGGAGCTCGCTACGGTAATGCCGGGCGTGTCCCCCTACAGGGGGATTTTCGACGAAAAATAAAGAATACCCCAAAAATACCCTTAACAGGCAAAACATACTCAAAAAATGTCCCCAGACTATTCTTGGACCATTTTTTGATTATTTTGGGGGGATTTTCATTTTTCGTCGAAAATGCCCCTGTAGGGGGACAGGCCCGACATAACACCACAGGGCAGTCGTGAGACATCCCCTTCGATTCCGCAGATCGGCAAGGTGCCAGATACTGGAACCTCCCCACATACTACAAGGCTCCCAAACTGCCGGCAGGAGAACTTTGGCCGGGCCGCCCGGGCCAGGTTCCTGCCGCATGCTCCACTCCCAGCTCTCGTCGGCGCGCTGCCGTCTGTCCTGGGGAGGCACTAACGGACGAGCACATGAGTTTGCAAAGATATAACGTGATCGCGCGTGTGGCGAAAAACTCGGCTTCTAGATTTACAAGACTTTCTCACAAACAAATGGTTTCCGTCGCTGCTGCAGATGAAGGATTCCGCAGGTTCCGGATCAAAATCAAGTACGTGTCTTCATGAGCCTAGCTAGCATCACATATGCTGTTATCGCATGGTGCTTGCCCCCAGCACACACACACACACACCGACACATACCAGCCCAAGTCTCTGCCAATCTCCTCAAGGTTTCCTGGGGCTCTGCGGTGTCCGCGCAGTTTATACTTTGTCCACGGAGCCAGTGTCAGATAATGTTATCGCCTGGGGCTTATTCACGAAAGGTCAGGGTTCGCCGAGGCTTCCGTTGGCTTTTTGACGGGTTCCACGTAGGTCCAGGGTCTGGGGGGTCATGTGTTCATTCATACTCGACCAGAGAAGGGCAGCGAATATTGACAGGCTCCCAGAGAATCCCAGAGACGACCCAAAAGGGCCTCACGACAGCCCCAAGCGAGAGGCCCGCGGTGTCTCCCGCCCAATACGGCGGACCCCCGAGGCGGCCCCGAGAAGCCCCAGGCGGCCCAAAGAGAGCCGCAGAAGACCCCGAGACGGCCACTGCACAGGCCCAAAGGTCTGGCCACCCGCGTGTCGAGGCCATACCCGCACTTACCAAATGGTTCGGAGACTTGCGTGCTGGCATTCCCGCGGGCACCCGCCGGGACTCGCAGCCTGCGGGCAGAACGAACACCCTACACAGATTGCGCGCACTCGTAGAATCTAAAACTTTCCTGTGCTCAGCACCCATGCGATGCTGTGCGTCGTCAGGCGGCCTCGTTTCGGAACTCCGGCGTACACTCATCTTACCGTACGAGCTCACGAAGCACGTAGCAGGTAGCACGTACAGATTTTTTGTTTCGCGTCTGCTCTACATGGCCTTCCGCAGCCTTCGGATCACGGAGCGAGCACCTGGATCACGGAGCGAGCACCTGGAGCGTTCCGAGGCAGCGATTTTCCCCGCGCGCTGGAAGCATATGATCCAGGTGCATGTAGCACGTACAGATGCGCACGTATGAGCAGCAGCGCGATGCAACCCACCTCACTGCCATGAGACGTGCTTGAGCCCGCCAGGGCACAGCGCACAACAACACGACCCGCCGCACGGTACCACAGGACGCCGCGGTGCTGCGCACTGAGCCGGCAGAGCGGCAGCGGCATCGCACTGCGCACCGTACCCTCTCTGGTGGTGCGCAGCCCCCAGGCTGTGCTGCCGCACTCATCCCAGCTGCACTGCAAGCAGCGGTGGTGGCACGGCTACACGTCGGGCGGAAGAAGTAGGCAGAAGCATGAAGCAGGAAGGCGGACAAAGTGGATTGGGTCCAGGCCCTCCCAGAGAAGAACAAATCACAGCAAAAACATGCCGATCATTGAAGTAGGAAGGCGCTTGAAGTAGATTGGGATCTGGGAATTCAAAAATACCTACTTTCAACGACCGGCGTGTACTTATATTAGCACTGGCACATCTCGTGACATTACCTCGCGCAGCTCCGTAGCAGAAGCTGACTGCGGTCCGAGCAGAGTGCTGCGGCGCGCGTTCAACGGCAGGACAGGCTTGACGGGGAAAGGCCGCGTCAGAAAGCAGGAGGAAGAGGAGAAGGAGAAAAGGAGGAGGCGGAGGAGAGGAAAGCAGAACGAGCACGATAAATGAGGACGAACGGATATAGCAATGGAGCGATACGGAAGCGAAGAGAAGTGGTCGACGGACACAGGGCGGAGGATGCAAGACCAGACCACGTGTGGCACACCGGACCCCGAGTTGTGTTAGCTCCCGGCAGGAAGGCCTGACGGTACCAAGAGTGCTTCTTCTTCTCTAGGAGACCATGCGCAGACGACTCCCGCTCGCAGCTTGCTGGCCCCATCAGACGAAGCCCCAGGATTACAACACCAGCCGCTGGTGGTCGCTTCTGAATGCTGGTTTGGGAATTATCTTGGCGCCTGT
>CAUYUJ010019292.1:45000-72500 GCA_963575745.1 Prorocentrum cordatum | reverse complement strand
GCGAGCATAGGCCGGAAGTTTGGGTCCCGTGGCTTCCATACGCCCGCTGCCACTCTCCCCACGCCTTCACCGTCGCTCGCCGTGACAACGAGAAGCCACGATTGAAGGTCGAAAAAGACTTCGCGGCCTGACTGCTTCAGGGCGTGCCAGAACCAGCGCAGCGAGGCACTGAGGGACGCCGGCGTGCCCATCAACCCTCTGCCATCGAACTGTCGACGTTTCCATGGCACCAGCGCTGCGGAACCGTAGCGGCCGAAGAGAAACGAACGTGCCCACCCAAACTGGCCTCTGATGGAGCCCGCCTTTGCAGCAGGCAACTGGCAGCACTGCAGGTAGTAGTCGACGCCATAGATCAAGGCTGCTGTTCTCTGACCCGGCAACCGTGAGCGACGGGCCGAAGGACGTCCACTGAGAGTTCCGCTCTGAGCAGCTTCCACACGCCAGCTGACAGAAGCGACTTCTGAAGATCGAGCCTCCACCCAACCTGTCTGCGAAGCCACACCCAACAGAACCACGCGCAGGAAGCTGTGCACGCGCGCTCCACGCACCAGACGTCGTCGCTGTAGTGGCGAATTTGGAACCCTGTTCTACACCGATCGTCGTATTCAAGCGTGCCCTTTTGCCTCTGAGCTGGACCTCCCGGAAGACGGAAGGCGGTCTCTCTCAGTCTGGGGAAGCTCAACACCTTACACTGTCCCTGAACGACACCTCCCGACTACTCAGTCGGCACCTCACCCAAATGCGCAACTGCAGGGCTTACACAGCAATCGGAGGTACGATGAGAAATGTGGACGCCACTGGCCCTGCCTACCACAGGCCTCCAGGCAAAATGTTAAAAGCAACCTATTGTTTTCTTAAGAATGCGCAATAGCGCGGGTGCAGGTTTTTTTGAAACCCTTGTTGCGAAACCACGTGGTTTTACATGTTTGCGTGACTCTCGATTTTGAAATCCTTACGAAATCTAAAGTGTTTGAAGGATTCCGGCATGCGCGCGTGACGACGCGCGCGTGCGCACTTCGTTCCGTTCTTGTCAAGGGATTCTTGAAAATTGGTGATGTTTGACAAACGAGTGCGCGCGCATAATGATTTCTGCTGGGGATGAGGGGGGTGGCGATACCAGGCTGCCTGGGATGGTACGAATCCATTTTTAGGATGGGCGATGGGGAAGAATCACATGTAAAGTGAAACACGACAAGGTGGCCAGGTGACCTCAGGGGGGGAGATCTAATACTCTTTTTGAAAGGAGAATATATGTTGTGCTATCTATGTGGTGCATTCGAGCAATGCAGAGCAATGCAGAGTAATGCAACGCAATGCAGAGCATTGAGAAGCAACGCCAAGCAATGCACAGCAAAGCAAAGCAATGCGAAGCAATGCGAAGCAACGTCAAGCAACGCAAAGCGGGCGGCGACGAGGCGGCTGGCGGCGACGAGGCGGCGACGGCGGCCGCGTAGCGGCCAGAGCGGCCCGCAGGCCCAGAAGACGGGCGGCGACTAGGCGGCGACGGGGCGGCGAGGCGGCTGCATAGCCGTCAGACGGACCTTCAGGCCCAGCTCCTGGTTCCAGAGGAAAGAACCCTTAAGTTAAGTGCAAGCACTGTGTGGGGAATCGAAAGAAGACGAACCTTCTCCGATACCCTCAGAGACCTCCCAAAGCCATGATACGCAACGGGCGAACCACGTATTATCCATCCTACGTCCGTCTCGGCCCCCTTGCTTTTTTCATGCACTTCGCCCCATCCCCTGGTCCCATGTATCCTCGTGAACTCTCTGCTTCTCGCAAAGCTTGCGCAAGCGTGCCGCCAGGTCGCTTTCCTGCGGTGGCGATGGCTGCGGATAGGCAAGAACAGACCAGCAGTGGCAGCACCCTCCCTCAACCCCAAGACGTCGAAGTACACATCGATCCGACTAGTTCCGTTTCGCCCACTTTCGATCTCGGCCATGCGTGAGTGCCATGGTGGTGCCGCTCTCGTTCTGTAATCCATCCGGTCTTCTTCAAGCACGATGACTCCACGCACAGAGGCTGATTGTGACGCAGATAGGGTGCAAACCGCAGCAAAGCACTACACCATGTGGGAGCACACACACACACGGACCTCTAACACCAACATATTGAGAGGGCAACGTAGGAGGAGGAGGAGGAGGAGGAGGAGGAGGAGGAGGAGGAGGAGGAGGAGGAGGGGGAGGAGGAGGGAGGGGGAGGAGGAGGGAGGAGGAGGAGGAGGGAGGAGGAGGAGGAGGAGGAGGAGGAGGAAGGGGGGAGGAGGAGGAGGAGGGGGACTGGCTCAGGGGGTGAGACATCGACTTGGAACTGGCGATGCGTCGCCGATGGCTGGGCGGTGTGCCCCCGATGGCGAGGCCACGGTCCTGGGCGGGGCGGGCCATCGGGGCCGCGCTTGGCGTCGATGCCCCCCCCCCCGAGCCTGTCCCCTTGTCTTAAGTCGGGCCTGTCCCGTCGGGGTCCCGTCGGCGATGCGTGAGCGCTTGGCGTCGATGCACCCCCCCCTGAGCCTGTCCCCTTGTCTTAAGTCGGGCCTGTCCCCCTACAGGGGGATTTCCGACAAAAAAACAAAAATCCCCCCCAAAAAATAATCAATAATCAAAAAATAATCAAACAATGAATAATCAAAAAAAAATCCCCCCCACAAAAATGAAAAATACCCCAAAAATAATCAAAAAATAATCCAAAAATGGTCTGGGGACTAGTTTCTGAAGATTTTTGTACCTCTTTGGGGCAGTTTTGGGGCATGTTTTATTTTTCGTCGAAAATCCCCCTGTAGGGGGACACGCCCGACATTACCCTTGTCGAGGCCTCTGCATCATAGCAGGAGGACCCAAGCCTGCCGACTCCCTGCATGGGCAATTCTGCGCCGGGTCGCGCCGAGCAGGCCCGCGGGTTCCGGGCGCAGCGTGCAGCGCAGAAGAGCCTATTTCATGCAGTGTCTCCGGCAAGCCCCCCCCCAAAACATCTACATGATGACATTGGGGCACTCCGGTTTGAGGCTGGCACGCTAGCGTTTACACCTGCCGCCTGTCAAGACAGCGCCCGCTGCGCACGTTTGGGCGAGCCTCTGTAAGCCAAATCCAGGCAAGAGAAACAAGCAATGTGATAAGCGACGGGAAGGTGGATCTGAGGGGGGGGCCTGACGATGCTGTGTTTTAGCACGTAAGACTCATGTCAAGAGAGGGTGAGCACCCATGCTCGAAGAAAAAGAAGCACTATCGCATGAGGCTCCCAAATCTGGACCCACCTCCCGCCAACGCCCAGCAAATGTTTGCTGTATACTTTTCTGGTGTCCTCGAAGGATAAACACTACGAGCATCTGGCCTCGGCCGTAGCTGAGCGCGCAACAATCGACCGAAATGTGTGTTCGTGTCGCTTCCCTCAGGCGCGCCTCAAGGACGGTGCCTTGTTCATGTACAACGATCAGGCGTGAACTATGAAAAGCTCGCCATCCGGCAACCATTCCTTGCGGGGGTGTCTACTCGCAGTCAGGTGGCGGGTGCAAGCATGGGCATTGTGGCAGCCCGCCTTTCCCCCTCCGCACCCGGAGCGGGCTCCTGACGCTCCTTGGCACGCTGGTACACCGCCTGCCTTTTGTCCTCCGCCTCGGGGGAATGCAGCTGGACAAAGCACATCACACACTTTAGGAGAAGCAGCTATTACCACTTCCAACTCCCCCCAAAAAACATATGGTTTCAATCAGTAGAGGTGGTAACTAACTCCGCCCCGCGGGAAATAGTAAGGGATCACGCAAATTCCTCGGGGGCTGCTGGATAATTTGATTTCGTAAAATGTACATGGTCACATGTCGGGCTCCGACACATGATTGACAAAAATACAACACATGCCAACGACGACTAGACCACAAAACAGCTCACCACTCTGCAGTGCATCTGACTCGTCCGGCGTGGCGGAGCGGCAGGGAGTGGGCTGTGCCATACCAATGCAAGTCATCGGAAGGGGCGGGAACAACAAGGCCCCAGCAGAGGCAGACGACGACGCCCACCAAGAGAGCACAGAGGAGCGAAAGTGGAAGGGAGGACCGACTGGAGAGAAAGCCGGGGAGAGTGGCAGGCAGGGAGGGACAGCCCCGAGTGAAGAGACGGAAGAGGCACAGGCCTCAGAAACCGGCGCCGCAGAAGGCACCGAAGGCGCCAGGGCATGTCGGATGGCCTCGGTACAGCGACGCGCCGCCCTCCGGGGGCTTCGGGGTGCGGCTCGAGGAGGAGGGAGGCAGAGGGAAGCGAGGGAGCTGAGGGGCTACACTTCCAGACGTCTCCTGGCGGATTGAACTTGGGTCTCCTGCCTCGGGTTGCCAGTTCAAGATCTGAGAGCTCGTCATTCGGAGCCAGCGTGCCGAAGAATCCTGGAATCTGCCGCGCCAGTATTGGGGCATCGAAGCCCGCCGACTACGTTTGCAAAGCAAGGTGCAGCCAATGTGTCCATCAAGTCCACCCTCCACACCAAATCTACCATCTAGACTAGCTTTCCGCAACGCAAAAGAAAAATTGATTGGTGCTCAATGGAAGTATGGTCCACGTCCCTGCAGCATTGGGACCCCTTCTGCAGCATTGGGCCCCCGTTCTGGATTCGAATGAGAAAACCCCGAGCCGGAGAGACGCGGTCTAACGAAAGGCGTGGGTTAAATAGTTAAAAACCATGCTTCCACATCTGTCCTCGTTCCTCTTTTCTTCGCTCACACTCACACACACACACTCTCACACTCACATTCCAATTCACAATCGCAGCACAATATATGCCCTCCTCCTCCTCTTCCTCCTCCTCTTCCTCCTCCTCTTTCTCCTCCTCTGCAAACTCTCCTCTTCTCATTCACGTGCTGGCATGCACAGTGGCACAACCACCATCACCCACGATCACGCATTCACATTCGCACACACACACACACTCTCACACACACACACACACACACACGCACATGCGCACACATTTGTATCTGCAGACCCGAGCGCGCGGGTCGTTCGAGCGGCTCAGGGGCGGTGAGCGGCGAATCAAGCCTGGCGGGAGGGAAAAAGAGGGGCAGGGCGGCCGTGGAGGGGGGGAACGAGCGGAGGGAGGGGGAGACTCAGACCGTGAAGGCCGTCGTCAACAGGCTGCGGCCCAGGCGCGACCGAGTCGCCAGACCGTCCCGGAAGAGGTACAGCAAGTCGGCGCGCAGGTCGAGGACGAGCAGGCCATGTAGCGCCCGTGGGCGTAGTGGCACTGCCGAGGAGCGGAAGTGCGTGACCACGACCAGGAGCGCACCGTGGCAGTCCACCAAATACGTAAGCGCACAGGGTCCATTGAGCAACCAGGCTGGGACGCAATACAATAATCAAAGGTGGGCTGCAAGGTGGCGCAAGTCTGCCTCTGGTGGTCAGGTGGCCAGTGGCCAGGAAAGGGGGAGGCTGCAGTACACGCATACGCATACAGACATGAACACACGAACCCACTGACAGGCACGTCCCTTGGAACTAACACGGATCCGTTCGGGACGGATGGATTGAATCTTCCCTGGTGGAATGCATAATGGGACATTCGTAAAAGTACATGTCAGACCATCTTACGAACCTCGTGGTCACCAAATGCCAGTAGGCACATCACTTCGCCTCTGAAAGACGGGGACCTCGGGTCCCCTCGTGACGACGGGGGTAACTCTGCCGTAGAACTATAAATGATGAGAACGGTGCGATCAGTGCACAAAGCAACTGTGGCGATAACGACCCTCCTCCTCCTCCTCCTCCTCCTCCTTCTCCTTCCCTCTTGTTGTACTCCTTCCCTTTCGGTACCCTTTCCTGCTTCAATTCCTCCTCCTCCTCCTCATCATCATCATCATCATCATCATCAGCATCATCATCAGCATCAGCATCAGCATCAGCAGCAGCAGCAGCAGCAGCAGCATCATCATCATCATCATCATCATCATCATCATCATCATCATCATCATCATCATCATCATCATCATCATCGTCGTCATCATCATCATCATCATCATCATCATCATCATCATCATCCACCTGCTCCATGTTCTCCCTCTCATCCTGCTCCTCCCTCGCTGTCCCGAGCTGTCGTTCCTCCCTCGATTCATTCGTGTTCCCTCTGTGCGCGCACCGAGCGACCACTGGGGGCCAGGCAGAGGGAGACGCTGGCCGGAACAGCAGCCGGTGGGCCGCGCCGCCAGCCGACCGGCAGGGCGAGGGAGATGGCGTCGGCCGCCCTCGGGGGGGACGCGCGCGGAGCCTCCTCCTCCTCCTCCTCCTCCTCCTTTCTCCTTCTCCTCCTCCTCCTCCTCCTCCTCTTCCTCGCGTCTGCCCACTACCGCCAGCTTTGCAAGATGAAGTGCCGCCCACCTCAGCAACCACAGGGCTCGCAAGAGTAGAATTCAAGGCATGCTTTTTGAGATGACGCCCTGGTGCGCAGAGCGCTCGTTGGCTCGCTCCTCCTCGCGTGCCCTGCCGCAGGCCCTCGTGCTCGACAGCCCCGAGGCCTAAAAGCAGCAACCGAGATGCCGCAAGACAGGCCCGAGGAGGCGAAATTCGTTTGAAGGGGTGGCGCTGGGGTGTGGGCTCCCTGGCCTATAAAATATCTAACTAGAAGCATGCACACATTCATATGTCTAAACAATTATCTGAACACATTCTACATCTATAACAAATATATCGATCTACTGATATACGTGTATATACACATACATTTCTATACATAACTTCTTATAGGGCCGGGGACGCCAGAGCAAGCCCACACCCACACACACACACACACACACACACACACACACACACACATGACGAATTTGGCCCTCCCCGGGCCTCCAGGCAACCCATCAGACGACCCGGGAGAACCTCGCGAGAGCCCGAAGACGGCCCCAGACGGGTTCCAGGCGTTTCGGCGCGCTCCCGAAACGACCCCCAGAGAGCCCCTAATACGGTCCACGACGACCCCCAAGAAGCCGTCATACGCCCAAAGATCGCTCCAAAACGTCCCAAGAGGTCTCCAAGAGCACTCCCAAGAAGGCCCCAAGAGGGAAAAGTCTTTTCTGCGTTTTTTTTCTTAATTTGGGGGTTCTCCTGATTTCGGCTTCCCGACGCTCCAAGACGGCGGTCTCCTAGGCGTCCGAAGCCGCCTGGGAGGCTCCCAAAGCGCCCCACAACCATCCGAAAGGGCTTCCAGGCAATCCAAGAGAGCCCCCAAACGGCACAGCAGGGGACCAAGACGGCCCTAAGAGAGACCCATGGCGGCCCAAAATGGCCCCAAGACACCCTCTGAAGCACTCAAATCATGACCCGGTCGTTCAGGGGGACCGCGGTTGGAGGCAGGGTGGCCCGAGGAAGCCCCCAGAGGACCCCAGAACACGCCCAAGAGGCCTCCAGAAGTCCTGAAGAGTTTGAAAAACTTTTGTGGGGACCCAAGAGGCTCTCCAGGGAGGATGTCTCCGCACAAAGAGCTAAGGAGGATGGGGAGAATGCGCTGGGTATGGCATGGATGAAGAAACAAACATGGAAGACAAATCGCGAATATAACATTGTTATGACAGCGATGCCGGAAAAGGCAACAAAGAGTTATCGCTAAATTGTCGGCTTGACCTTCCTGCCAATTCCGCCTGCAAACCAAACTTCAACGACCAAGGTGCATGGCACGAAGCGCCACTGCAGTCTTGTACAGATGTCTAGTTATGTACACATAGCGAAAACAATATATAACGATGCCCTTCCTCGGCTGAAAGAGCTCCTCTTAAACCCAAGGCCGATGCATTTTTCCGGGCTCACCACTGCCTCTGCAAACATCTGACAGCTCGAGGACGGCCACGGTTGGGGCCGGCCTCGACTAGCCCAGGGTGGGCGGGCACGGGAGAGCTTGAAGCCAGAGCCCCCGCGCGTCGAGGAATCACTGCAATCAGCGATGCCCTTCCTCTGCTGAAAAAGCTCCTCTTAAACCCAAGGCCGATGCACTTTTCCGGGCTCACCACTGCCTCTGCAAACATCTGACAGCTCGAGGACGGCCACGGTTGGGGCCGGCCTCGACTAGCCACAACCGCTCATGGTGGAAGACGGGGCGGGGGAGGGAGGAGCGAAGCGGGCACCGAAGAGCTCTGTTGGCAGCGGCGGCGGCACACGATGACGGTGACTGGAAGGGCGGGGGTCGACGTCGCTCGGCCTCGGCAAACGACTCGAAGACAGAAGCTGCTAGGTGGCCTCGAAAAGGAGGTCGCCGGCAGCCTCGGCGAAAAGCCGGACCTTACTACGGAGGGGACTCGGGAGGTCCGCGAGGAGCGTACTAGCCCCGACCTCCTGGATGTAAATCTCTAGCATCCTACTGGAGAGCCACCTGCCCCTGTAGCGAACCCAGTCTGGCGAATCTGTGAGCCTATACCAAAACGTGGCCCCTCCCGGGCGGAGGGACGCGGGGGTGATGCCAACTTTGTCTGAATGTTTAAGTCCGAAAAAATCCATGAGGGCATCCATACATGATCTGAAAACATGGGCACCTCCATGCATGAGAGGGATGCGAGGGGAGGACCGAAGAGAGAGGGCCTCAAAGAAATTCACAACTTGCGGGACATCAATCCTGATGTGCTCGCGGCGCGCGCCTAGGCGTCTCATTTTGGGCGCGCCAACGTGCACATATTGATTGCAGACGCTTTAACGTCCGCGAGGGGAGCACAAGGTCCCCGAACCTCAGCCTCAGGAACTCGAAGGGCCTCATCATCCCGAAGAAGCCGAGGAGCAGGCAGCCGGCGACGTCGCACCAGCCCCACGCCAGTGCCAAGCTCACAGAAGCGAGCAGCAGCGCCTCCGGCATCGCCTGGTGGTTCGAGCCAGGCGTCAGGTGCTTCCACGTGAAGGAGATGTCCCACGCAGCGTCGAGCCGGTGTCGGAGGGCACGATTTGCGTCCACCACAGCATTGATCGTCTCGTCGTAGTCGTGGCGGCTCCGCATCGTGTCGTACAAAAACTGGCCGTACTTAGCCAGGTAGCGAGCCACCGTAGCTGGGTCCATCAGGATGAACAGGTCCCAGCTGGGCCCGCCGCAGCCCGCCAGCCAGTGCTGGAGCTGCGAGACGAGGGCAGCACGGCGCGCCTGGACCACTGGCGTCAGGCCGCGCGCGGCCGCCAAGTCCACCCCCGCGGGGCGGGCGGTCGGCGGGCGCGGCGCGGCAGCAGGGCCCCGCAGCAGCAGCGCCACCAAGAGCCCGAAAAGGCGGCCCAGCGGCCGCGCCGGCCAGGCTGCAGCGGCGCAGGAGGCTGGTGCCGGGGTTCCACGAACCCGACCCTGATGGAGGCTGGCCGTGCCCGGGAGGAGCCGGGCCGTCACCCGACCAGGGGATGGAACCCTGCTCACCTCCATGGGGGGCCTCCTCGGCAAGCCGCCTCCGCCGCGCGGGCCCTCGCCCAGGAAGCCCAGCGCGGGGTCGCGCACCCGCGGTCGAGGGGCGAGCCGCAGGAGCCCGCGCCACCAGAGGCACGCCACCAGCCAAGCCCACCGCGACTGCTTCCGGCGCTGCAGCGGGGGCGCAGCCCAAGCGCGGAAGGCTGAGGCGCCCCCGGCCTCGAGGCCGGCCAGCCAGCGCGGAGCGGGAGGTGGAGCCTCGGCCCCGCGGGCCAGAGCGCTCGCCGGGTCGCGGAGCGTGCGCGACGGGGCGTCGGCTGGCTGCAGGCGCGTCGGCGCGAAGTGGCATCCGACGTGCGAGCCCGCGGCCAGCTGCAACGGGGCCCTCCCTCTCAAGAGCTTGTTGATCGCAGTCGATGAGGAGCGGCCCTTGCTGATGGCCCCGATCGAGACGCGGGAGTCCAGGAGGAGGTTGTGCTTGCAATCAGGGAACCGTAGGCCCTGCTCGTCCACCGCGTCGCAGGCCGCGTCAATCTCCAGCAAGTTGATGTGGAGGGGCTTGCGGAAAGGGCGGTGGCAGTGGAGCTGCCAGGGAGCGAAGCCGACGTAGTCGTTCAGCCAGAGGGCCTCGAACGCTCCAGCGGGCGCCGAACTCTCCGCCGGTGGCGGCGGAGTCGGCCCGTCCAGGTTGTCGGCGATCAGCTTGGACAGCTCGTCGCAGAAGCCGTGCGGGTAGAGCGCGGCTTTGGGAGTCAGGCCGCCCTCCAAGACGGCGCGCTTGCGCCCTCCGCGACAGCGCCTCGCCATAGGCGGCGGCCAGGAGCCCCGCACGACCAGGAGGCTAGTGTCCTTCTTCCAGGGCGCGCCGAACTGTCACATCGAGAGGTCGAAGCGGTCCACGACCTCGTGCGTCAGCAGGAACTCGACGATGTGCGCGCACCAGGAGTAGGCCGTCAGGGGATGCTCGTGCAAGCCGGTACCGTGGCCCGAGATCAGGTGGGCGAACAGCGCCAGCATGCCCACCCTGAAGAGGACGTTCCCCAGACGCGTCGGGGTCGAAGATGGGTCGAATCCCCAGGGCCGCATCCTGGACCTGAGCCTCGGGAGCCTCGCGATCGAGAAGCTGGTGCATGGAACCTGCGATATGGTCATCTTGACGCGCCTCTGCCAGATAAGCCATACTACCCACTCCGCCAGGCGCGAGTCGACCAGGTCCCAGTACTTGTGGCACTTGATGTCTATCCTCGGCCCCGCGCGCGCAGGCCCCGGCCCGAGAGGTAGCCCATGAGGCGGGCCTCCTCCCCGCAGCAGAGCTCCAGCACGTCGAAGCACTCGATGAGCGAGGCCGTCGGGTCGACGACGCCAGGGGGAGGTGCGGCACCCTCCTCCAGGTCCTGCAGGACGGCGCCGTCCTCGGGGTTGGCCAGGGCAGCCCAGCCTGAGGGGTACAGCCACGTACGAGCGCCTCGCTGCTCGCGCTGGCGCCAGAAAGCTCTGGCGGTGGGCGCTGAGGCCGGCGTCTTGACGGACGCTCCGGCCAAGTGCGAGGCGTCCGAGGCCAGAACGCGCGGCCCCCAGCCCGCGGAGAGGTCGGTGGCCATCAGCGGGAGGAGAACCGCGAACAGGGCGCACTCGTTGCAGGCCGCGCTGCTCAGGTCGAACACCTCGTGCGGGTCGCGGCCGACGTCGACCTCCTTGTAGCAGTGGTGGAGGAGCGACAGGGTCGGCCGCCGGAATAGCGCGGCAAAAAGCCCCATGCCAAGGAACCTCTGCAGCCCCAGCGTAATGGAGCGTCGGCCCCGGGCCATGGACAGGCCCATCCAGGCCAGCGCCAGCCTGCGGGTGCGGGAGGCGCCGACGAGCCGGTCGTGGCCCAGGAGCTCTGCCCCGATGACCGTCGCCTCCGCCGCGTCCTTCACCTCCTTGCCAGCGCTGACCCTGAGGCCAGCCTTAGCATAGCCCTCGCGCGCGCGGGCGAAGGACTCCTCGATAGCACGCCGAGCTTCCCGCGAGCCCGGAGCGTCGACAGCCAGGCCGAAGTGGTCGTCCAGCACGACGCCCTCCCAGGCAGACGGCCCTCACGACGGCAGCGCCCCCGAAGCCGGCCCAGCGCTGCGAAGCCCTCGTAGAGCCTCGTCGGGAGGGGGAGCGCCACGTCGTTGGTGCAAGCCATGTCGTAAGTGCAGTCAAAGGCGGGGTAGAAGTCCTGGAGGTCGTCCGCCCAGACGCGCAGGACAAAGCCAGCAGGCACCTCCAGGTCCACCAGCACGGCGGCGCTCGGGGCCAGTCTGGAGAAGCCGCCCAGCGGCAACTCAGCCGAGTTGCGAGCGATGCGATTGAAGACGACCCTCTGCGTGTTGGCGTCCTTGAACACGGGAAACAGGGTGCCTCGCAGGGCCTGCGGGGAGTCGGCCGCGTCGACCAGCTCCAGTCGCCCCACGTCATCCCAGGTGCTGGAGGAGGTCGCCAGGCTTGCCCGCCTGGCGGGCCGGCCTCGCCGGAGCGGGCCGGGTCGGGGGCCCGACCGCGCGCGCCAGGGGGCCGACGCCCGGCCCATCCCGCGCCAGCAGCCGCGGCTCCAAGAACGTGGCGGCGGCAAACGGGGCCAAGAACGCCAGGGGGTCGAAGTGGCACTCGGCCTTGGCGAAGGGAGCCTTGCTCGGGTCGATGGTCGTCACCTCGCAGTCGGGAAAGGGCGCCACGGCGCCCAAGGGGAGCTGCATCGCATTCAGGAGATAGTCGAGCAGAGCGTCGGCCTTCTCCACGCGGCCACCGTGCCATTGCAGGGGCCGGCACATCGGTCGCACAAGCCTACTCAGCCTGGACACCATCTCGGACTGAGACGAACTGCAAGGCCTCCCCGCGCGGGCGCGCGGCGGGCAGATCCGCGACTCGCCCAGGTGCAGGTGGGAGAGCGCGAGGACGACGGCGTTGACCCACATGTGCTCGACGTGAGTGCGAAGCCATCGCCTGCGAGCGCGCGCGCCCAGCCCACCCGAAGGGCGGGGGGCGGGGCAGCAGACCGGCGGCAGGAGTCGCAACCTCCTGGAACCCAGCGGCGTGCATGGAGGAGCGGACGAAGGCGCCGAAGGCCGTGCGGAGCCCGCGCAGGCGGCGGATCAGGCCAAAACCCCAGCGGATGCCCACGTCCAGCGAATTGCTGCCGCCCACCAGCCTCCTGCGGTCCCCCGCGCGTCCGCGCGGCCAAGAGGCTGGGGCAGCGTCATGCAGAGCTCCCGGGCCAGCCAGCCCAGGGAGCCCCGCTCTCACTCGTGAGGGGGCGCGCCAGCGGACTTGCCATGGCGCTTCGAGCCCCCCCCCTTTCCTCCGCCCTCCTCGGCCTTCGGTGCTGCGGCCGGCGCCAGCTTCCGCTCCGCGTCCTCGAGGGCCAGCGTGTCCTTGGTGTAGCCGATCGCTGCCGCGATCCACTCGGGCGAGGCCGAGCGGGACATGGGGCGGATCTGCCCGCGTGCCGGCGCCTGGCGGATCGAAGTCCAGGGCGGCTCGGGCAGGTGAGTCAGCAGCCAGGCTGACGTCCAGCGCCATTCCCTCAGGGCCGCCTGCTCCGACGCACAGAGGAGGAGCGCCAGCTGAGCCTCGGCGGCGCGCCGCAAGCCGCGCTCCATCAGGTCGAACACCTCCGCCATGCCGAACACCAGGAAGGCCGACGACCTCGCCTGCCCGAACGGGACGTTGCGAGCGAAGTAGTTCCGCGTGGAGTCGCTCATGCCCTCCTCGCTCGCGGCGCCCGTCATGTCGAGCTGGCGATTCCGCCGGGCCATGGCGGAGACGGCCCGGGGGCTGCTCTGGACCAGGCGTCGGAACAGCTCCAGGGCGGCAGCGCCGCGCGCGCCGCCAAGTCGCATGCCAGTGCTCTCGCCGAGCCCGTCGTCGCGCCCACCGTCCGCCAGGAGCGACAGTGCGTCTGGTTGGCGACCGCCGCTCTGAGCCAGGGCCCCCATCAATGACGCCTGCTGGGCCAGCAGGGCCATCAGCTGCTCCTCGCGGCCGCCGGCTCCTGCGGGAGCCGCAGGGGGCTGGGGCCCCGCGGTCTGGCCCGCTGGCGGAGGGGCAGAGCCGCGTGGAGGCGGGGGCGGAGGGCCCGGCGCCGGAGCAGGGCCTTGGGGGCCCGCGGTCGCCTGGCTGGAAGGGGGCCGCTGCAGGAACGGGTTCGCCGCGCCTCCCCGGCGGGGCGGAGGTGGCCCGGCGGCGGCCGCAGCGGCGCGCGCGGCGGGCAGGCCCTGAGGGGCTAGCACCCCGCCTCCGAGAGCCGCCGACGGAGGACCGCCGAGGGGAGGAGGGCCGAGGAGCCCGAAGGGCGGGGCCATGCTGGCCGCCGGAGGCGGGTGGCCGTCTGGAGGGGCCGCCGCCTTCCGAGCTGGCCCGGCGCCGGCCTCCAAGGCGGCGACCCTCTCCAAGAGCGCGTTCTGCCCAGCCAGCATCTGCTCCAGGACCTGCTGCTGCTGCTGCTGCGGCGCCTTCCTGGTGGGGGCCTTCCTGGTCGGCGCCTTCGGGGCGGCGGGCGGAGCAGCCGGCTGCGCGTGCAAGGCTGCCCGCTGCCGCTTCAGCTCCGCCACCTCCGCGGCCAGGCTCCTCAACTCCTCGACCGCACCGGCCCGCTGCTGCTCCGACAACTCGCCCGGCGGCGTCGCGGCGGCTGGAGGGAGCGGAGAGGCCTCCCCGGCGAACCGCGCGCCGAACCCAGCCCCGGCGGCCGCTGGCTGCAGCCCGGGCGCCAGAGGGGGGCGGAGCTGCGGTCCGAAGGCGGACGGCGCCGGCCCCATCTCCTGCGGTGCGCCTGTCGCCTCGAGCGCGGGCTCGCCAGCGCCCTGCAGAGAGTCTATAGAGTGGCCAGCATCTCGGCGGGGACCGCGTTCACAGCAGCCACTGGGTCGGGCCACCAACCATCGTCGCGGAAGGCGTAGACCTCGCCCTCGGCAGGGGGCGCGGGGGAGAAACGCCTCACCAAGGCGCTCGGGGCCTCCATGATCTCGGCCGACAGCAGCTGGCCGTCCAAAGGCGACCCGACGCGATCCCAGGCCGGCAGATGCATCGCTTCGTAGGCAGTGTCGAGCCGGCCCGAGGGCACCACCGCCACGGTCGAGAGGGCGTCGGCTCGCACTCGCAGCGCCGCCACCGTGACCTCGTAGTCCGAGTCGACGCCGTCCTTCAGCGTGAGGAACCCGAACTCCCCGGCGATCCCTCCAGCAGCAGGGGCGGGCAGCAACGCCGCGGCCGCCACGTTCTGGGGCGTGGCATGCCCAAACCAGGCGCTGGGGTCCTCGTCCTCCTCCTCGCCAGTGTCGAACGCGTTCTCCTCCTGAGCCATCCTCACCAGCGGTGGAGGGGAGGCGGCACTGGGGCGCCGTGGCGGTCGGCCTCGGCAAGGTAGCCAGCAGTCGCCTCGTCCTCCGAGGCGAAGCGGCGCAGGCGGTCGCCGCGGAAGGAGCGGTACCCGCCGATCCGCCCGGCGATGGCGTCCCAAGCCCGCCGAGCGCCGCAGTGGACCCCCACGAGGTCCGGGGCAGCCGGGCTCGCCCAGACCGCGTAGGCCCAGGCCTCGGCGCGCGCCGCTCGGGGCGCACGGGAGCGGGGCGGCCGGAGTCGGGCGGGGCGCCGGCTCCACGGGCTCCGTCTGCGTACCCACGTCCCGGGTCGCAGGGCCCGCGCCAGGGGCCGCGCCGGCCGGCGAGCCGCCGGCCCCGCAAGGGGTCAGGTGCACGTTGACGGTCTGCACCGCGGGCCCAGGCGCCGCGCTGCCCAGAGGGGCGCCGGCCCCAGCAAGGGAGGCAGCAGGCGCCCGCCGGCTGCACGCGGACGCCGCAGCCGCCAGGAGCGAGGCGAGCATCCGCTGGAGGGTGCGCGGGAGAGACGGGCGCGCGAGGGCGCCCGCCGAATGAGAGCTTGAAGCCAGAGCCCCCGCGCGTCGAGGAATCACTGCAATCATATATATATATATATATACAAGACTGCAGTGGCGCTTCGAGCCATGCACCTTGGTCCTTGAACTTTGGTTTGCAGGCGGAATGGCAGGAAGGTCAAGCCGACAATTTAGCGATAACTCATGGTTGCCTTTTCCGGCATCGCCGCTATAATGATGTTATTCGTTATCCTTCCTCCATGCTTATTGTTCCTTATTTTCGCCATACCCTGCGCATTCTCCACATCCTCCTCAGCTCTTTTTTGCGGAAGCTCCTCCTTGGAGAGCCTCTAGGGGCCTCACAAAAGTTGTTTCGGGCTTTCTTAAGGCCTTCTGGAGCCTCCTGGGCGTATTCTGGGGGCCTCCGGGGGCTTCCTCGGGCCACCCTGCCTCCAACCGCCGTCTCCCTGAACGACCGAATCACGATTTGGAATTCTTCGGAGGGTGTCTTTGGGCCATCTTGGGCCGCCATGGGGCTCTCTGAGGGCCATCTTGGACCCGTGTTGTGCCGTTTTGGGGCTCTCTTGGACTGCCTGGAAGCCCTTTCGGATGGTTGTGGGGCGATTTGGGAGCCTCCCAGGCGGCTTCGGACGCCCAGGAGACCGCCGTCTTGGAGCGTCGGGAAACCGAAAAGAGGAGAACCCCAAAATTCACCAAAAACTCTCAGAAAATCAATGATTTTTGCCTCGGGGGGCCTTCTTGGGAGTGCTCTTGGAGCCCTCTTTGGGGCCGTCCTGGAGGACTCTTGGGCCATCTTGAGGTCACGTCGGTCACTCTTGGAGCGCTCTTGTGCTGTCTTGGGGGTCTCTGGGACGTCTCCGATGACCCCCCTGATCGCCCTAAGTGTGCTGGGAAGGCTTGGCAAAACGCCTTGCGAGGCCCGGTGGCCGCTTCGAGGCCCGTCCGGAGGGCCCCAAAGCCCCAGGTCCTGGGAGTCCGGTTTTGGGGGGGGGGGGATCGGTTTTCCCCCCGCCCGGGCTTGTAAAAATATAGGATGAGGAATATGTGTGTGTCGGTACTTTGATCATGTTGTAGCGGTATGCATATATCATATATACATGGATGTAGAATCATATACAGATCGGTCGATGGATGGATGGAAAGATAGATGAGGACGAGGGTGAGGAGGAGGATGAGGAGAGAGGAGGAGGAGGAGAGAGAGAAGGAGAGAGAGAGAGGAAAGGGGGTGGAGAGGAGGAGTGAGGAGGAGTTGCTTGTTTATGGATAGAGAATCGAGGAGGAGGACCCGGAGGAGGAGGAAGAGGAGGGATAGGAGAGGGAAGGATGAGGAGGAGGAAGGGAGGAGGATAGTAGTAGTAGGAGGTAAGGAAAGGAGGAGAGATGCTGAGAGGAGGAGGATTAGTAGTAGAGGAGTAGGCAGGATGGAGGAGGCAGGGAGGAGGCAAAGGCAAATGGATTCAGGACGAAGGCATCGCCCCCCGCCCCCCCCCCCCCGGCGCACCTCCCGCCAGCCGCCCCGGCGAGCTCCGCCGCCGCCCCGCCGCGCGCGCTGCCGCGCCGCTGGCGGCGGCGGGCCGCTCGCGGGAGGGCGAGCGGCTCGGCCGTCTGCGGGGGGGGGGCGTTGGCGGCGCGGCCGCGCGGGCTCTGCTCGCGGGCGCCACGGGAGACTTCCCAGTGGTCAGGAGGAGGAGGAGGAGGAGGAGGAGGAGGAGGAGGAGGAGGAGGAGGAGGAGGAGGAGGAGGAGGAGGAGGAGGAGGAGGAGGGAGGAGGAGGACGAGGGGGAGGGCCCAGACATCGGGCGGCTCGAAAAAATCGAAGCGGAGGCTTTGCACAGTTTTTGGCCTCTCGTGGCCCTCGCCGGGCCTCGGGGGCGTCAAACAACGGCTCGGGATGGAAAGCCGGTCCCAGGGAAGTGGTCGGGAGGTCGGGAGCCCGACTTCATTCCGGCGGTCAGAGACAAGTTCGGTTGATTGCTGAAGTGCGCTTTGCCATCCATTGTCCAATTTTCTTCTCTTCCCTGCCCCCTTCTGCCCGCGCCCCGCCCCTTCCGATGCACCCCGCGCGTCGGCACTGCAATGCTCAGCTGGTTTAGACCGCGACGCTCGAGGCGCTTCGGACACGTCGCAAGCACGCGCGCTGATTGAGCAACAAACAAGAACAAACGGAAAGGACCTCCAACGCATGGAACAATCAAGGCGGGAAATGTTGAAACGTTTCGGGGCTTCGAGGGTGTAGTTTCGGACGCATTCGCTGGTTCTCGGCGGTTTTCCAACCTCGGGGTGCCTTCCAACAGCTGCGACTCGCCGATCGCCTTCCACGGGTGCCCGGATCGTCACATACGGCCGCTCGAATTTTGGCCCGAAAGCTATCCGCAGCCCGGACCTCAATTGAAAAATATCGAGACGGATGATTTGTTTTTCATTTTGGGGGCTTCTGGGGGCCCTCGCAGGGCCCCAGGAGAGTCAAAAACTTCTTGACATAAAAAATGGCCCCAGGGAAATGGCCGGGCCATCTCAGGATCGCGCATTGGTAACATATGTTTCATACAAGCATACGTGATTCAAACAAAAGAAACGCCAGCCCAACGGGCCAGAGGCGTGCCAAGGTCCCCGGCAACAAGTTTAGAACATGTCTACGGTGGCCGCATATGAAAAGGAAACCCTGGATAAGCCGTCCAGGGTCTGGAAGCCTGGTGGAACTCCAATCGTGGGTTGGCCGTGGGTACACGTCGTTAATTTCTAATCGCGCTCATCTCTAATTGTGCTCGTTTATAATTGTTCCTGGCCCCACAGTGGCCAGGAAGAGGCCCAGGATGGAAGAATTAGAAATGAAAGGATCCTGGCCCCCCAAAAAGTCAAAGAACTCTCGAATACTAAAAAATCAACCATGTGCATCACTGCTGCCCTCATCAGGCAAGGGATCCTCCAGGGTCTTGGGCCTTCTGGCACGCTGCCCAACGAGCGCCTCCACCGTAGTTCGCGCGCGCGGGGCCGCCCCCCGGCGCCAGCGTCGAACGGGCAGCTTTTGCGGCGGTGGCCGCGTGGCCAGGGTGTCCCGCTGCAGGGGTCGTTCGGCCGTCCGCGCCAGGGCGCCCAACTCCGCAAAAGAAAAATGCCCTGGCACGCAAAAAACAACATTTTTGTCAGGCTCCAGCGGGGTCACCGGGGCCACACATACCCTGCCCACTCCACGCCCGACTCGGGCCAGGGATGCTGCTGCGCCGGGTGCGGCCTCCCGGGCCCCCGAATGCGCGCTCCAAGGGGCCTCCAAGAGAAGTCAAGACAGTCCGAGACGGCATCTCCCTCTTTCTCCTCATTTCCAGCACGCCCTCTCCTCCTCCTCCTCCTCCTCCGCCTCCTCCTCCTCCCTCCTCCTCCTCCTCCTCCTCCTCCTCCTCCTCCTCCTCCTCCTCCTCCTCCTCCTCCTCCTCCCTCCTCCTCCTCCTCCTCCTCCTCCTCCTCCTCCCTCCTCCTCCTCCTCCTCCTCCTCCTCCTCCTCCTCCTCCTCCTCCTCCTCCACTCCTCTTTCCTTCCTTCCTCCTCCTCCTCCTCCTCCTCCTCCTCCTCCTCCTCCTCCTCCTCCTCCTCCCCGGTACGAGAAGGTCGCCAAAGACAGTCTTTGGATGACCCGGGACGCCTCCGGAATGCCTCAAGAGAGCCCCAAGAGAACCCCCAAGAAGGCCTCGAGGGGCACAAGTCTATGATTTTCTTGAGGTTTTTGAAAATACTCGCGTTATCGCCTTTTCGTGCTTCCGATCCCCCAAGAAGGCCCCAGAGACCCCAATACCGCCCCAAGAAAGCCCAAGAGGCTCCCACCAGGAGGGCCCCCAAATGGCCCAAAAGAACCCAATGCGGCCCAAAGAATCCCCCCAAGGGGGCGCCAGAGGCCCCCAGGAAGGCCCTAAGAGGGGAATCCGAACTACCTTTGGGGGTCCTTCTCCCCGAAGTGGCCCCCGAGATCGCTAGCAAGCCCCCAAGGGGCCCCCCAGAGGCCCCAAGAGGCCCCCAAGAGGCCCCAGAATGCGGCCACGAGGCCCTCGAGAGGCCCCCCAAGAGATTCCACCTTGCCTCCCAACAAAGAAGCCCCTTGTCCACGACCCAGCCTGGCCACACTATGCAGTATGTGCCGGCCGGAGGAATGAGCGAAGCGACTGAACCAAGACGTCGCCTGTCACAGTCTCTCGCGGGGGGGCACGGAGGAGCGACCAGGGAGGGGAGGAGGCTGGACTGCCCCTGAGTCCGTGGCAGATCGATCCGGCTCGACAGATGCCGCAGAGAGATGGGCTCTGGGGCCCTGGTCGTGATTGTTCGCGACGTTTCCAGTTGCTGGCAGCGTCGGATCTCAGGGGAGGCAAGGGGAGGGGGGGCTCGGGAGGGGGGGCGGACTTGGGAGAGGCGCGGAGGCGGGGCGGAGGGGGGAGGGCTCGGGGAGTTGAGGGGGGGGGTAAGGGGGGGTCTGGGGAGGGAGGGGGGGGGGCAGGAGCGAGGCAGGGGGAGGCAGGCTGAGATGGGAGGGTGGGGGGACCCGAGAAGTGAATTCCATCCAGGGGAGCGGACCCCGGCTCGCTCGACTCGGAGCCTCGCGGAGGTGGGGGTTCCCGAACCACGCTGAACCGGCCTATAGGCCGAGAAGACTCCCCAAACCCTGGAACAGGAGCCCCCGAGCCACACAAAAGAGTCAATGCTCGAGGGTCTTAGAGGAGCGAAGAACTGCATAAACAGAACCTGTCGGAGGTCCGTGCAGATGTCTTGGCTCGGCGCTGGAGGCGTCGCCAGGAAGGTCAGCGCAGGTGCAAGGCATCCGGACGGAGCTCCGGGAGGCTTCGCATCATCCGCCCTGACCAACTGATGGCCTTATCCCCAAACACTGCATAGCACCACAGCGAGACTGCGCCACAGCGTGAGAGGAAGGACCGCATGGTGGCTGGACGCAGCTCCGAAAGTGTGTGTGTGTGTATATATATATATATATATATATATATATGCAGCTGTTCTTCATCGAGGTCTGGCCCTCACAAAATCCCCTCTCGACCAACAAAGCCGAGAGTAAGCCGCCACCGACAGAGGGGCAAACATTGCCCGGTCCAACGGCGCAGGCCTCGCGCCATCGGACGCCGCCACGGAAGCTCCGTCGAGATCGGCGCCTTCCACGTCGCACAGGCTGCGCTGCCACAGCACCTGCGCGAGCAGCTGCTGGGCGTAGCGCGCCTGTAGGAAGGAAGGGTCGCCATTGACACGTAACGTGCGGCATTTCACCCACCCCTCTCACTCCTCCCTCTCCCCCTCCCCCTCCCCCTCCTCCTCCTCCGCCTCCTCCTCCTCCTCCTCCTCCTTCTCCTCCTCCTTTGCTTCCTCCTCCTCCTCCTCCCCGATGCCTCCTCCTCCTCGCTGCCTCCTCCTCCTCGCTGCCTCCTCCTCCTCGATGTCTCCTCCTCGATGCTTCCTCCTCCTCCCCCTCCTCCCCCCCCCTCCTCCTCCCTCCTCCTCCTCCTCCTCCTCCTCCTCCTCGCTGCCTCCTCCTCCTCCTCCTCCTCCTCCTCCTCCTCCTCCTCCTCGATGCCTCCTAACCTTCACCCCTCCCCCCCTCCCCTCTCCCTCGTGTCTTTCCCCCTGTGGTCGCTCCCCCTGCCCTTCACTACCCTCCGCCAGTCCATCCAAGTATCCCTCTGTGCTGACGCTGCCCTCTGCCCCACGGCCCCCTCTTTGCCTTCCACTCCCCACCCCACGCCTACGCATGGCTTCCTCTTCGGCTCCCGGCGACTTTGCCTCCCGCGCCGTCTCCCCCTCCTTCTGCGGAGTGGTTTGCTGAAACGGCGCGCGAAGGAAGCAGGTGGCCACATACGTGGACGGACATGACACGAGTGCCTCCCCGCGCGTGGATGCTCAAACTCTCAGGCTCCGGGGGGGGGACGCCCGAGGTGGCTCTTGAGCGCGCCGCAGGTCACGGCAGCGGCGGTGTGACCCTGATTAGCCAAATAGCGTGGAGCTTGAGATCAAAAGGCATGTGGCATCGCATGGAGGGAAAGAGCATACCGGCGAGACGCGCCGTGTGCTTCTTGATGGAGCCGAGCACCCCGCTGGGCGCGCCCGCTTCACGGCAAAGGCCACAGGTCGGGGACGAGAGCCACCTCCCACCCCTCGCAGCTGTCGAGCTTCCGCCCCCACCAACCTCCCGTCCACTCCCTCCCCAGAGCAACCGACGGACAACCAGCGGCAACCAGAAAACAACCAAAACCAGCAAGGGAAGGGGCAGCCGAGCGGCCGAGCGACCGAGGGCCAGCCGACGGTAGAGGGAAACAATTAGTGAACACCCCCCCTGCCCCCCAAACTCAAGGTTGGCACGCGCGGGGGGGAGACTGCGGTCGAGGTGCAACTCAGCAGACCCACCGCCAACTTTGAACATTGGGGGCAGGGGGAGGCGTTCACAGATGAATGTGGCACGAGTGTTCGCTATTTTCGTCCGAGGCCTGGAGGGCCAGGCGCGACCGGAGCAACTGGCGACAACCCACCGTGCCCTCCCCCTTCCCTTCACGCCCCCAACAAACCCCCCTCGGAGGCCTGGAAATTGGCACCAACACCAACACAGAGGGTTGCCTCCACAGGGGGAAGAGGATCCTAGATTTTCGGTGTTGGTGGTAATAGTTCGGCCACCTTGGAAGCCAGAATATTACCACCATCACCGAGATCGGGATCTTCTTCCCCCGGTGGAGGCACACCGCCGAAATTGGTGTTGGTGTCAATCTCTAGGCCTGCGACCCCCTCCACCCACCCGACCCAACCGCCCCCGGAAGCGGCCACCCTCAGGGATGAGGGTCGTGCCGGGCCGGCCAGGCAGAGGGACCACTCTCTCCTCCCTCCTCCCCCTCCTCCTCCTCCTCCTCCTCCTCCTCCTCCTCCTCCTCTTCCTCCTCCTCCCTTCTTCTTCTCCTCCTCCTCCTCCTCTCCTCCTTCTCCTCCCCCTCCTCCACTTCCTTCTCATCCTTCTCCTCCTCCTCCTTCTCCTCCTCCTGCTCTTCCTTCTCCTCCTCCTCTTCGTCATCATCATCGTCATCATGATGATCATCATCACCATCATCATCATCATCATCATCATCATCAGCAGCATCATCAGCATCATCAAAGCCACCACCGCCACCATCATCAGCAACAGCACCAGCATCGCCATCAGTATTATCATCAGCATCAGCAGCATCAACATCAACATCAGCATCATCATCACCATCATCACCATCATCACCATCACAATCATCACCACCATCATCCATACATCAATCCATTCATTCATGCATATATACGTACATACATACATACATACATACATACATACATACATACATACGTACATACATACATGCATACATACATACATACATACATACATACAGACATGCATGCATGCATCCATACCTACATACGTACGTACATACAGCCATGCATAATAACGATATTAGTAAGACTTACAATACTTATGCGAATCCAATCATAATACTGCTACTGATGATGAAAAATAATGAACCTTCATCCCTGCTCCCACTCCTGCATCATCATCATCAACATCATCAGCAGCAGCATCATCAGCATCATCACCGTCATCATCACCACCATCACCACAACTACCACCACCACCATAAGCATCATATCGTCATCATTATTATTGTCAGCATCATCATCTTCATTATCACCATCACCATCATCAGCAGCATCAACATCATCAACCTCAACATCCTCCTCATCAACATCGTCATCATCATCACCATCACCATCACAACGACAATCACCACCAGAACCATCAGCATCAGCATCATCACCATCACCGCTACCATCATCAGAACTATCATCATCAGCATCATCAGTATCACAGTCATGGTCAGTATCATCATGGTCATCATCATCACCAACACCATCATCACCAGCTTCATCGTCATCGTCATTACATATCGTCACCAGCATCACCATCATCAGCATCATCATCAGCATCGACATGGTCATCATCAGCAGCATCAGCATCGTCATGTTCATCAGCAGCATAAGTGTCATCGCCATCGTCGTCGTCGCCATTATCATCATCAGCATCATCGTCATCATCAGCAGCAGCATACTCATCATCATACTCATAATCACCATTATCAGCATCATCATCAGCGTCAGCATCATCAACGTCATCATCATCATCAGCAGCATCGCCGTCGGCATCGACATCGGCATCGCCATGGTCGTCGTGAACATTATCATCGTCAGCTTCCTAGTCACCCATCTTCATAATCATCATCGTCATGATCCTCATCCGTATGCCGATCCTCTGCATCCTCCTCCTCCTCATCATCCTCATAACCACCACCGCCATTGTTACCACAACCGCAATCATCATTAGCAGCATCATCATGCTTCCCCTGCTTCTCTCCCTCATCCTCCTCTTCCTCCTCCTCCTCCTCCTCCTCCTCCTCCTCCTCCTCCTGCTCCTCCTCCCCCCCCCCCCTCTCCCTCCAACTGGCTCCTCCTTCTCCTACTCCTCATCCTCTGCCTCCGCCTCTTCCCCCTCCTGGTCCTCCTCATCCTCCGTATTCGGCCCTCCCCCACCTTCTTCTCCTCCTCTTCCTCCTCCTTCTCCTCCTGCTCCCCATCCTCCTCATCCTGCTTCTCCTCCTCCTCCTCCTGCTTCTCCTCCTCCTCCTCATCCTCCTCCTCCTCCTCCCCATCCTCCTCATCCTGCTTCTTCTCATCCTCCTCATCCTGCTTCTCCTCCTCCTCCTCCGCCTCCTCTTCCTCCTCCTTCTTCTCCTGCTCCCCATCCTCCTCCCAGTCGCTGTTTGAAGTATTCCGGAGTCGCACGAGAGCAACTCAAATACAATTGTACATAAACGATCTGCACCTGCTGACCAAGGCTTCGGTGGCAATGGGGCAAGGGGGCCAACATGGCCAGCCACCGTTGCCGTTAACAAGGCTGGAGTTCCCGCATATGCGAATACAACTGGATGGAGGCTATCGGAGTAGAGGGACTAGAAGAGATCAGTTGACTTGAAAGTACGGGATGTGAGACTACTCAATGGCACGTGCAGATGGGCAAGGGTTGAAACAATGCAGAGGAAGCGCGTACGTATTCATGGTGTGCTGCAGTTTGAGGCAAGGAGGGGCAGGTGGGTGAACAAATCACGAGGTGCCAGAAGACAACTCAGCCGCAGGATAAACGAGAAAGCCACCAGAGCAATCCACCACCCACCATCACAGCTTCAGGGCAGAACAGAAGGAATCCGACTAGCAACGCAACAATACGACTACGTGCTGTATGTATACTACTACGCCCCTACCCACGTAAAGTACCATCAGGAGCTGACAGGTGCCGTCAGCGATTGGGTCTTTAAAACAGCATCGACCAACTAGGGTGCCTCACGCCACCCAATGAGATGCTTGCCATACACCTAGCAACGAGTGCGCGATAGTGTTCCGCAACATTGACAGGCGCATGCCACTACTTAATGCGTCGGGCCCCGCCAAAATTCAACACCCATTCGGCTTACATACCCGTGCTGATGTTGTTGTAAACTTTAGTCGCGGGTACGAGCTCTATCCCTGTGCCCGCGGGAGCCCTGGGACTCATACGAAGGTGTACGCTACTATACGCAGCAGGCAAAAGACTACAACAAATACAGGTACGGGGCTACAGGGATCACCTACCGATCGGCCTCGTCCTCACCGCCTCGTCACCTAGACGTGCCCACTGCTTGCGCGCCGCCCGCTGCAGTCGGTGGACAAAGTACTGCAAGTTGTTCGAAAGCTCTGGGAAGCAGCGTGCTGATTTGAATCAGATTCACTCGACCTCTGAGGAGCCCCCTCACCCCCGCATTCCAACGCTGACTTGCATAATTTGTCCTCCGGGACGGGGGGTGCCTCACCGACGCCAACATTGGCATGTAGGACGCAGGGGGGGGTGGCGTCGAGATCTTGACGCAGTCCATGTGCAGCCGCATGCGTCCACGAACAACTTGCATTATTCGTCCAACCGTCGTGGCAGCAGGGACTATGCAGGGATGGCCTGATGGATTTCCTGAAAGAGGGCACAAGCGTGCTCAGCTACTTCAGGCCTTGGACGAGGAGGTAGAGGCGATGGGTCAGGAAGCACGGACAGCAGCGGCTCCGGTCAGCATTGCAGGCGGGACGTGGGAACTACTGGGGAGAGGCACGACGGGCCTTGGAGACGGTCTTCGGAGAGAAAGCTCATCAAAAACGACGTCGACACCCCTTTGAAAAAAAAGGAAAAAGCAGGACGACACGCCCTACTAAAAGAAAGAAGAGAACTCAGACACCACCTCTGGCCCGGCACGGACCAAAACCAGTATGACACCATCCAGGCCGACCTGAAGGAAATCACGAGGGTTCTGAAACAGGCCAGGGACTTGCTCGAAAAGGGGCATCGCGCGAAGATAACCGAACTCATATGGGAAGCCGACCACAGGAGCAATTTCGCAAAAATGCATCAGGTACTACCCTGCCCCCCGCACACACTGGCCAACGGACTTCTGGGAAGAGGAGCCAGCGTTGGAGGGGGGGCCTGCTGTCACGAGAATGGGTCGACCGAAGACTCAGGAAGAACAAGCAGGGCATGTGAGGGGACAGCTCGACCCGCTGCCGATTGACGGAGAGTTGCTAGGCCACGTCGAGGGCGATCGCATTATCCAAACTCAGATACTGCAGGCAAGCCCGCAAACGCAGGGCATGGCCACAGTGAGGACTACCTGCGAAGATGACGTGGCCAATGCTGGACCCAACAGTGAACTTACTCGACCCAAGTGCACACAGCGGGAGACTGGAGACCAGCAGGATCCCGGCAGCAGAAGGAAGGGATGGCGAGGAGCACCGAGCCCACTATACCACAGTCGGTAAATTCCGAAGGGGAAGGGAGCTACCAAAGAAGACGGGATGGACAGAGGGCAATCGACTCGGCAGAACAGGGGGGAGCACCGACGGGACGGAGGGAGAGGTGTGGAAGATACCACCGTACGAGGTGGGCAGTGGTACCTATGCGGGACAGGGCACGCGGCCCGGAAAGGGCTACGTGTACCAGCACCACCTCCACCAGCTCCTCACGCGGTGCCGCAGCTCACAGGCCGTCCCCTTAGATTGTCACCGCTCCCAGGCATACCCAGCCGAAATAAACGGCAAACCAGGTATACGAGGGATGAGGACGCTCCACGTCTACGGCTCGTTCAGCATGGCCTAGCACTCAGGTATACACCCTCAGGTATACTGCACCGAGGCGAACCCACTACCCACCCACCATTGACCCAGGGAGGACTACCACACAGATGCAACGACAGCACGATACTATGTGTCCAGACTGCCCAATGGAGGGCTACGAAAGGTGGGGTGTCTACAATTACTACCAACTACGATGGGACCAATGCCGTTGCAGCCACACATAAAACGTCACTGAGGGCGGTAGCATCCAAGCAGGCGGACCAACGCGACCAACGACACGCGATGGCAGTAGTCGGCAAGTCAACGTTCACAATCGACACCGCAGACGGGCAACTGGAAGCGGGGAGCACAAGTGGCACACAGATGTGATTCACCCTCTGCCTCAGACAGCTCAACGTCGCCTACAGCATATACGTGAACACATGGTGGAATCAGGAACGCGCAGACCCTATGCAACAACTTCACGACACTTACGATCCAGTAGCAGGGCGACACCAACAGAACGCAAAACATTCCAGCAGAAACCAACGACAAACAAGTCGAGGGACAAGTCAACGGCACCACCACACGACTATCCAACACCCTGGTCAGCGGAGATTGGTGTTTCAACCACGGGAAGACCAACCACTTGATACACCTCGTGGGCAGAAGGAGCTATGGAACCACCATAAAACTAAGGAGGAGCAAAACACAACAAGGCACAGCGCTCCGCGAAATGCGGGTGCTAGGCCCGTACCCACCAGCGGGACATGGAATCACTGGACATAGCTCACGCAGAATTACGGCAATCAGGACGGCATGGAGACTGTATGGTATATCTTGGACATCAGATACATCACGGCAGATCAAGCGACTTATGTGTGTGGCCTTTGTGATGGAGGCGGCACTCAGCGGGCTTACAGCCATTATAGTTACACAGAGCCATACGATTATACTAGACAGCGTGCTCGGAAAACACCTTCACACATTGGCGGGGGGAAGGATGAGCTGGGAGATGGAGGACGGCAACATACGATGCAACAACACACTCCAACTATTCCAATACTGCTGGTTTGAACGCACGGCAGCAGCGTTACGTGTGCGTAGACTAAGGTGGGAC
>CAUYUJ010019292.1:40000-42500 GCA_963575745.1 Prorocentrum cordatum | reverse complement strand
CTAGGCCTAGGCCCACCACATGGACACGCGGCTCTAGCCTTCGTGGAGGAGATCGTGGAGGTGGTACGCGGCCCCACTCTCCACGGAGCACTTACAGCTAGCTCCCAGAACCTCAGCGGAGTCCATGGTGGAGCAGGAAAGCACAGAACGGGGGCCAGCATTCGTGACCGATACCTTCCCGTTCTGCAGGGTGCCGGATGCCTACAAGAGGGACCACGCGATGGAGGCTCGCATGGGGAAGCTGCAGTACACCGTCGCGACGCCACCAGACTTGAGGCGGCGCTCAAGGGTCATGTGAAGATGAGTGAGGAGCAGCACAAGAAGCTCCTGGGCTTTCGGTCCGACCTCTTCGAGTACAGCCTGGGCTTGACGATCTCCCACCCTGGGGGGCACCAAGAGGAGGGGCTGCGCGCCGAACTCGGGTATGGAGCGCGCGGTGGAAGCCCAGCTCCAGCGCCACCGCCATGCCACCCCAGCAGGCCTGATCGTGAAGGGGGCCTGACGGTGCCTCCCTACTCCACAGAAGAACGGAGAGCAGTGCAAATCAGCATGGGCCCAGTACGACTCACAAGCTTACGGACCCGGGCCAACCGCACGAGGGACACACGGCCTCCATACCTTAAAAAGCCGTTACTTCTACAGCACCCGTACTGGGGCATACGACGCTACGATGGGACGGGGAAATCAGGACGGAGACACTAATACTACGTCGCCCCCCAGACTACAACGGCACAGCATACCGACTCACCGACTCCCACCTCACTCCTCCCTCCAACTACGCAGCAGGCAGACATACCAGGTTACTATTAGTCGTTGCCAGGTACGCAGATATGGAAATTTAGGCTACAGCCAACCCAGCAACAACGACATTCTACATATGTGGTCCCACCAAAGTATCTCCTATAGCCTCATCAGGAGGCCGAAAGTAACTACCACGGAATCTTAGATAAGTTGATCAACGGATGGTGACGAATGTCACGATCCAGAAACCACGACAGCACGTATCCGCAGCCATTTCCCTCTTTCAGGGAACGCGTACGACAATAACAGTATTGGGCACAGCAGCGAGACAGCGGCAATGGAAAGCTACGCACCACCATGCCAAGTGCGATCCAGCGTACCCCCACAGCGTGGGAGACGGCAGCAGGCTCACCAGCGCCAGTTGGGCCATCCAACATGAACGAGAGCGGCACCCACACGCAGCCTAGGGGCGGCGATCACACCGTCGCGGTGGGCACCATGGCGTACAGGCTGCGAACGGTGCATGACGCGCTCCAGTCCACTACGAAGGTGTGCCCATCCTACCACCAGAGCGCCAGCAAGATCCTCCATGGGCTCTACAGCCAGAAAGAGAGGATCCACACGTCGCTTGCCCGCGTCGAGGACCAGAGGAGCTCCAACCACGAGGAGGACATGGAGAGGGCTCAGGCGGTGCAGGTTCGACGAACGCAGCAGGCCAGCACCGACAAGGCGATCGACAGCGCGAAGATGCTGACGGCGAGAATGGGGCGACCAGCGGTGCTACATCATAGGTCTCTTCCTGTGGGAGCTCGACTGAAAGAGGCGCCAGGCCGACGAGCTGCAGGGAGCGTACACACGCTGGGCTTCGAGTCCAAGAGGATGGGGCTATGGTGTGGTGCAGCAGCCGCAGTCGCAGACCATGACGTAGCAGCCAGCGCAGGCGCAGCAGTCGTTCATGTACCGGGGAGCAACACGCCGCCCGACGTGCCTGAGTCCGCCCCCTGCAGTACACAAATGGCGCGAAGATCCACAGAGCAGGACGGCCCAGACAACTATGGTAGCAACATCGAGTTCACAGCCTGCGCCAGCGCACGACGCCCCACAGCAGCATGGAGACCTTCGAATGAGGAACGCGCAGGTGGCGGATGCTGCAGGGTTCGGACTGGGCCACATGTCGTGAGAGTCGTGAGAGAGAGAGAGAGAGAGAGAGAAACAAAAAAAAAAAAAAGTGACCGCACTACCAGGCGTATGCATAGTGCAGCAGGAAATACTGTCAGCAGTATAGCAGCAGCCTCTACAAGTAGAGATATCGCCCCTAATTAAGGAAGCCCAGCCAGTGCGGCGCGCATCCAGTTCGAGGGGCGGGCCTCATCCATATCAGCCAGCGGCGCTCTCTATCGCGGAGAGTGGTGGGGGGGCCGGGGGGGAGGGGAGTGGGGGAGAGAAGGGGGTTGGTGGGGACGGGAGCGGCGAGGTCCCCAGCGGGGGATGTGCACCACCACAGAGTAGCAGCTGCCTCCGCACGCACTCAATCACGCCACTCTTCGACGCAGGTGAGAGCCTGCATCCATAATATTATAACGCAGGGGTTAGAGAGGTGTTTGTTTAAGACTAGCTTGACACACAGACCCTTAACGGCCGTATCCTTATCGTATCCTTATCCTTGTCCACCTCCTCCTCCTCCTCCTCACCCTCCTACTCCTCCTCCTTCTCCTCCTCATCGCTCCTCCTCCTCCTCCTCTTCCTCCTCATCTTTCTA
>CAUYUJ010019292.1:0-35000 GCA_963575745.1 Prorocentrum cordatum | reverse complement strand
TCCCCCTCCTCCTCCTCATCCCACTCCGTTGCCTCCATTCCCAATCCTCATCATCCTCCTCGCCGCTCGCCGTCGTCGCCAACCGTGGCCGCCACCGTGCGCTTCCGGCAGCAACGGAAGCGTCCCGGATCGGCGGCACTGGCAGGAGGCCACTACAATATTCAGACAACATCGCGGATGGAGGCAGATGTGCTGCTATAACTTGACCCTCGCCAGAGCACCGCGCACACTCGTCTTACAAGTTTCCCACATGCAGCGCGGATGGAAATTGTTTATTGTCCAAAGTTCAGCTATCGTTTGAACCTTGCCCAGAATCTGCTGCTGGGAATTGGCAATTGCGGAACGGCTATGCGGATGGAGGGCGGTTCATTCTCAAGCTCGGGGGTCTGCTCAGTACCTCTTCAGTGCTGTTCGAAACGGTGCTCTCGCTGTACACCGCCATGAGTTGCACGAACTCCACATGTTCGGACATCTAACGCACAAGCTACTCGAGGGCGGATCCTTACCGACAGACGGGCCGTGTGATCCCACTTTTTCGGGCTGTGGCTGGTTCTCTCTGCGTGGTTCGGGGACCCCCTGTGGGGATGCCGCGCCGACTACCTCTGCCTGTCTGTCTGTCTGCCTCTGTCTGCCTCTGTCTGCGTCTCTGTCTTCCCATCTCGCGGCCAGAGCACGCATCTTCGCACTCCTAACCCACAAGAGGCTCGAGGGCCGATCCTTGCCGGCAGACGGGCCGCGCGATCCCACGTCTTCGGACTTCTAACCCCCAAGAGGCTCGAGGGCGGATCCTTCTCAAAGCGGAGACCTCTCCAGAGCTGCACGCCCACAGGAGGGCGGCCGCACTATTCAGGGGGGGGCCGCGCCCATCGGCCCGAAGAGTGGTGCCCGTGGAGAGGGGGGCGCGACGGTGGACTGAGAGCCCCTTCCTCCAGGAGAAAGCGGAGGAGGAGGAGACGAGCGTAGAGAGAGGAGACGAGCGTAGAGAAGGAGGAGGAGGAGGAGGAGGAGGAGGAGGAGGAGGAGGGGGGAAGGGGAGGAGGAGGAGGAGGCGGAGGAGGAGGAGGAGAAGGAGAAGGAGGGAGGGAGTACCCGACGCCTGCAAGACTAATTCTGTGTGTCCGCGGGGGCTTCCAAACTTTTCCGCACCTGCTTCGCACCTACTCCACCTCCCGCTGGTCGCACACGCGCGTCGTATCAAGGTACATTGCTTCTCGCCGTTCGACGTCTCAGACGCTGCGAGCCCCGTCGCTCAGAGTTCGGCCATCGCACAGAAATCAGGACATGGAGGAGGAGGAGGAGGAGGAGGAGGAGGAGGAGGAGGAGGAGAGAAGAAGAAGAAGGAGGAGAAGAAGAGGAGGAGGAGGAAGAGAGGAGACCACCACAGCTGCACCTGAGGCCCCCTTCGCCCAGGAGGAGAGGAGGAGGAAGAGGATGAGGAGGAGGAGGAGGAGGAGGAGGAGGAGGAGGACGGCTTCGCGCCAGCCCCGCGGCCAGCACGTCCCCGGGCTCCAGGCCCTGGAGGCGCAGGGCAGTCAGCGCGCCAGGCTCTTCGACCCACGCGCGCAGCGCCTGGTGCGGGGGCGCGATGGGCAGGGCGCGCGCGCGTCTCACCAGCAACTCTTCCTCCTCCTCCTCCTCCTCCTCATCACTCCTCCATCATCCCATCATCATCATCATCATCATCATCTCCTCCTCCTCTGCCTCCTCCTCCTGCTCTTGCTCTTGCTCCTCCTCCTCCTCCTCCTCCACCTGCTCCTCTCCTCCTCCTCCTGCTCTGCTTCTCCTGCTCCTGCTTCTGCTCCTCCTGCTCCTCCTCCTCCTCCTCCTCCTCCTCCTCCTCCTCCTCCTCCTCCTCCTCCGTCTCGTCTCCCTCGTCCCCCACTTCCTCTTCCCCCACGTCCTCCGCCACCTCGTCCCCCACGTAGTCCTGTAAGATGAAGCCAGGACCAGGACAACATCGGACCAGGGCAGATAGGGGATCTCACATCCAGCAGTTCTGGAAGATGTATCGGGCGGCGGGGCCGCTCTCGAGCGCTCTCGGAGCGCTCGGAGATCGGTTCGCAACGTTCTGGAAGTTGTTCCCCCTGGTCCTGGCCCCGCCCGATCCTTCCCTGCACCTCGTCTCCCTCTTCTCCAACGTATTGCTCCACCTCCTGCACCTCCTCCTTCTCTTCCTCATCTGTCTCCTCGTCCGTCTCGTCGCGTTCTCCTGCTGCTCCTTCCAGGTCCCCAGATGAACGTGATATTACTCATGCTCGCCTTCCCCTCTCTGCTTCCTGGCTATTCTCAGTCTCCTCTTCACCCTCCTCCTCATCAGGTTCAAGGTTCCGGAGTAACTACTGAGTGCGCTGATATCATCCCACCCGCCAATGCCCCTCAGCATAACTCGTACTCGATTCGCGTTTCTCTAACCGTGCCGCAATCAATCCTGATAATCAGGATGAGAAGCTGGTCCCACATAGCCTTCGGTGGGCGAGAAGGACATACACATAGTTTGTTTCATGTTTTTTGTTATAAAAAAGCTATGTTTCATGTATTGTTATCTTGTATTTTTAGAAGGACATACCAAGAATAAGATGGTGAGAGTCCCAAAGAGATTGTGGCTCCGTCGCCCTCGTGGAACCTGAAGAGCCTGGAGCCCATCCGAGAAGTCCGAGCGCAACAGCAGCCTTGAAGCGGCGACTCTGGCTGAGCTGCAGCAGACACACCTGGGGAAACTTGTCCTCCTCCTCCTCCTCCTCCTCCTCCTCCTCCTCCTCCTCCCTCCTCCTCCTCCTCCTCCTCCTCCTTCTTCCTCCTCCTCCGTCCTCCTCATCCACCTCCTCCTCCTCCTCTCCTCCATCCTCTCCTCCTCCTCTCCTACATCCTCCCCTACTCCTCCTCCTCTCCTCCGCCTCCGCCTCACGCCTCGCCTCCGCTCCGCACTCCGCCTCCGCCTCCTCTCATCCTCCCTCTCCTTACTCCTCCTCCGACCTTGTCATCGTTCGTCATCCTCCCCCCCCCCTCCTCCTCCTCCTCCCCTTCCTCCTCCTCCTCCTCCTCCTCCTCCTCCTCCTCCTGCGCAAGACATTGCGCGCCAGAGATCCTCCGACGAGCAACTCGCATTGGAAAAGAAGAACGAGTTAGCTGAGCTCGAGAGGCAACACCTCACGAACACGCAGAACCTCGCCCCTGCCAACATGCTTATATTCACCTTTGTGCAATCGGTTCCACAGCTTAGTGGCCCAGGCCGCACGACGAGAAAGACACGGCTTCGACAGGGACGTGATTCGATCGGAGCAGAGAGCTCCGCACGAAGAACAGCCGACGAGCGTGACATCACCAGAAAGCACAAAACAAACGAGTTTGTGGGGCCTCAAACCAGCATCTCGAAAGCCCTTCGAAAGCGACACCGCGCGGTCGGGCAGAGAGGCTGGCGGGTCCTGCACAAGAACAAGGCGAGGTTGGGGAGGGCGTCCTCTCTTGACCTGCGACGGGTGGAACGTGTCGTCGCCCTCCCCAACCTTGGAGATCCACCTGCACCAAGCCTTTAGAATCTTGGCACGGTTGGCTATGGCCTCACGCTGAGCCTCAGGAATCCTAGACGCCTGAGCTGCCCATTTCGCAAAGCGATCAGCTAGAACATTTCCAGCATTCTGGCGCTTAGAGGTGCGACCGATACGGAAGTCCTGGAGGCGAGGGTGCGCTTTTATCTTCACAACGCGCCCAACTAACTCCTCGCCCCTGTCCTCCAGAAGTCGCCAAACCTCACGCCAAAGTACAGCATGGGAGGACATAGGATGACAGCAATCATCCTTGCCTCTCTTATACAATCCTTTCCAAACATAATCACTGTCAGTGTGAAACACGCTTCCAGGCATAGAATGGCGAAGAGCATAGCACATAGCAGTGAGTTCAGCTTCATTGATGGTGGGCAGGTGCTCAATCAAAGGCCCACATACGATGCAACACGGCATGCGAGCACACGGGTAGAGAGCAACAACAGCCCATCCTGCGGCAGAGAACTGAGGCCAGTCTCCTTCAAAGACCGATCCGTCAAGAAATATGTCACCTGCAAGTTCCATGGGGGGCCCCAGGAACCAGGAATCGCGAGGCACTCCTGTCAGGTCGGGAGGGGACACCTCAGGCAGGGGCACGAGACAACGCTCAACCAATGCCAGAGCAAGAGGAGAGCTCACGGCGGCGGCGCTAAGCCCCTGGACAAACGTAGGAGGTTCCTCTTCCACCTGCAGGGTGCACTCACACACAGTGTGCCTGTGAAGTAGAGTGCCACTAACCTCTTCCTCACGCACATCTTTACAGACACGACAGTAAGGTTCAACATCATACCCAGCACTCCATTGCCTATGCATGGGCCACTGGCCCCCCGCAAAACACGAGCGCAGATAGGCCCTCTGCTCGGGGGAGGCATTCGATTTTAAAAACTTGGCAATGGGCTGGACAAAGAATCCCTTGGAAAACTCAGGGAGGTTTAAATGATCGGCAACTTGCTTACACTGCCAGAGATAACAGGCATGCATAACCATTCTCTTAACGACAGACACACATACTTGAGATGGGTCAATGACAGCATTCCCTGGAAAGTTCCACTCAGTCATGGAACAGACCTGGACACCGACTCGCTTCAGAGTAGCGACGGCAGCCGAGAAGGGGCCCCGAATGGCAGACCAGGGAGATGCAATGCCTTGGAAGTGGCTCACAGCAGCAAGGATGCCCGCCTCGATGGATCGTTTCGGGAGCCACTCTTCCCAAAAAGCTTGCAACAAAAACTTAACTGGGAGCCATGTGGCCCTGAAAATCGGGTCCAAGCAGCGCGACGGGGCAATCATGAGAGCAAGAGTCCTGGAGCGCCCATCAGGATGATGATCTTGAAGCTTCCCAGCAAGAGAGCGTAACTGATTGAGCTCACCATTGTTGAGACCAAGAACAGCCGTGCCATAAGTAACTGCACCTTCCAAGGCCGCTCTGGACATAGTGCCAAGCGTCTTGCGCCTGGGACGCCCAGCCTTCAGCGTAGACATGCGAGCCCTTCTCGCAGAAACTGTAGCCAGGCGCTGCTTGACCACCGGTTTGCCGCGAACTCGGCCAGCAGCAAAATCCACTCCAAGGTTGCGCTCAGTATTGGTATCAGTAACGCCCAATGACTTCAGCTTGCTCACAAGGGCTCTGCGCACGACGATGGTGTTAGACAAAGCCCGACTCTTTTCAACAGCAACCTTCATCTGAATCTTAGTTAGCAACTTCAACAACAACTTGGAAGCCCCACTGAGATCACGAACGACACGAGACGGTGAACCATGCCTCTGCAGCCCGAAGTCATCAGTATTAATGCTGAGCATGACACACCTGAAGGAATTCTGCACCTGACGCAGCGGCCCCAGGAGCAGAAGCTGCAACATGACCGTGGCGAAGTGACAGCCTGGCACGATGGTCTGCTCGACGTGGATGAGATCACTGACCACGCCCTGCATGTCCAGCGTGCGAGGCATACGATACATAGAAATCAAGAGCTTCAGCATCCATAGCGGAAGCTCGCTCTCGATGGCGGCCTGAATCAAGTGATGATGCTTGACGAACTCAAAAGCTTTCTTGAGATCGAGCAAAATGGTTGCAGTGGACATACCTCTTACAGTTGAATACTCAGACCAGGCACTAGAAATCCATACACACTTCTCCGAGGAACGCCCTTTAACAGACCACCAGAAACTCTGGAAATTCTTCTTCTGCCAAACGTGGACCAGAGGCCTTCGGAGCCTGCGTTGGATCCTACAGAGAACATGAAGGAGCCCAAGAGGCCGAACCCCGCCAAGACGCTTCAAGATGAAGACCACCCGAATCCAGGATCTAGGCCACTCTAGGTTGCTTTCAATAGACCCAATAATATCACATAGTATCTGAAGCGCTTCATCAGGTAACAATAGAAAATGCCTAGGAGGAACCTGATCGAACCCAGTCCCCGTGGAGGCCTTGAAAGTCTTTAACACCACCTTCAGCTGATCCACAGTAGGAGGAGGAGGAGGTTCTCCGAGCGACGAAGGCCAGACGAGTTCAGGATGAGCAGCGGAAACTTGCCACCATCCTTCCCATTCGCGTTGCAACGCCTGCATCTCCTCCCGAGAGGTGGCAGGCCTATGAGTACTATGCTCCATGCAAGAGGGCTGCCAAGCCGTAGGTAACGAAGAGTACGAGTACAACGCTGACGCCCCATTTTCAGAATGCTTGTCAATCCAATGCTTCCAGTCTGTCTCTTTTTGCTTGGCAGCCCTCTTGACTTCAGCATCGGCAGCAGCACGAGCCCAATGGAGAAGTACTTTCACCACTGGCGCAGGAAAAAGCCGTGCTTGCACAAGGCACCCTGACCAAGCCCAATACAGCTCAGCATCAGGCAGAAAATGAGAACGAGAAAGCGACTCCAGACGATTGACCGACTCGCTCCATACCTTAAACGAACGCGGCTCCAGGAGGTCCTCAAGAGCTGCTGAAACCTTCTTCCACCAGACTCCAACTTGAGAGACTCGGGGAAACCTTGGAGGCCCAGGGCGCCTGAGGGTTTTGCTGGTAACTTTGAGGTCCACTGAGCGCCCAAGATACTTGTGAGAGTCCTCTGGAGCCACCTGAAAGATAGTAAGCCACTCATCCTCACACGCTCTGATGAAAAGCTTCCAACTGGCGTCAACGGAGTCACACTCGTCGACCTGCATACTAAGAAGATTCCACCGATCTGTGTCAGGAGGAAGCGCACAACCTAGAGGCACAGCAGCAGGAAACCGCCGAGGAACCTGTACCACTTGGACGGTAGCATCTGCTGGCAGCGCCTTGAATCGCAATTCAACTGGATAATGCGGCGCAGTGGCAATATCAGTACGAACAGACACAACGCATTCTCGAGCGAGCGAGAAACTAACCACAAAATAGTCTATGGTGCTATTCGCTGGACGGCACGTACCACGATCAGGGTAAAAAACTCGAGCGTCGACAGCTGCAGGCCAGCCACTCGATTGCAACTGAGCTGGCTCGATCTGCCAATCTGCGGCGACGACGAAGGGGAGCCCCACCTGCTTCAGAAAACTTCCGACCTTGGACAAAATGCTCCAATTGAACGCCCCCAGACCAGAAGAATGCTGCAAGTAAATGTTGACAAAAACGAAACCTCCTCGAACACATCCTCCAACATGGTGTGCCGTGGCCCTGCCAGGCCATAGAACCGTGTCGAAGCCCTGGACGCCCGAGAGGCCTATGTGCTTGGCAACCAGAGTAGCGAGCCCACCAGCGAGGCCCCCAGTGCTTTTTAAGGCCCCAGGAGACAGACTGGCCGAGTACCCCGACCTCCGAAGTTGACCTTCATGCGAATCACACTGCGAGCGAGTTAGGTGTGTCTCCTGCACTCCGATGCAATCGAAGCGGTCCTTACACTCCTGCACCCGCTCGAAGCTAGACCAAGTAGTAATATTAGCAGTCAGAAAAATCCACTCCTTTTTCATCTTCACATTGGGAGTGTTAAATACCTGACCTCTTCTTTTTGTCCCTAGTTGCCCAACTGAACTGCTCAGTCCTGGAACGCTTGATAGAATCGGCCACAGAAACAACAAGCCCACGACACTGCTCAATAGAAAGGCCCAGGTGCTGATTCTGGTCCAAGAAATGCTGCAAGTTCTCGTCAGAGGAGTGTTGCTTGACCAGAAGCTCGGCTGCCTGGTGCGTGACCTCATCTGCATCGGCAAAGTAGTCGGACTGGCCCTCGTCATCCATGTCGGAGTCGGAGTGGACAGACTGGACAGCCACACCCATAGCAGGAACCATGGACGGCAACCGTACACCTGCATCAGGAGGACCGCCAGGCAGCCCAGGAGAAGCAGGAGCTCCCGTAGGAGTTGCAGTACCACCAGCACCTGCTGCAGCGACAGGAGGCTTATCTTGATGCCGTGCGCGATCACGTGCGTTGACCAGGTCGCGGAACTTCTCGCAGAAGGACGGGTCGAGCCCCGAGAAGCTGCGGAGGATGGCCTCCTCAGAGCTCTTGATGTCCACGCCATGCTCACCAGCCAAACAGGTCCAAGCCTGCGCCGAACGCTGAGCACAGTGCTTCTCGTCCAGCTCGTACTGCTTGACCTCGGCACGGAGCTGGAGCACACGCTGGAAGTGATGGGCCAGGTTCTTCTCGGCCTTCTCCAGCTTCGCCTGTGCTGCGCTGAGCTTGCCACGCACGTCGTTGTGCTGCTGCTGCGCATGGCGAGAGACTGCACTAGGATCACCACTGCGCAACGCGCGAAGCTTGAGCAGCTCACGCTTCTGGGACGACGACATGAAGACGGCTGCGGCATCGAACTGTTCGTCATCCATTTCCACAATTTTCTGCATCTGATCAGAAGAACACTGGGGCGTAGCAGGCGCACTCCAGTTCCAGTTGCCTGGGGGTGCTTTGTACCACGTACCTTCCCACTTCTTCCAGACACCACCGTTGCCATTGTGATTGCCACCCCCGGCAGCAGACGAAGAATGCTGACCAGGAGTGCCGTTTGTGAGACCATGCCCACAGTGCTTACAAAATGTGTACCAGCTCGGGTTTTTCTTGCAGCCGCAAGAAACGCAGGCAGGCATGAGTGAAAGGTGTCCGCGAAGCTTTGACGCAATGAAAGCTCTGAGAGGAGAGCTGCCCACTCAAGTACAGTACACGGCCGTGTCCTATAACTTGAGCCAAAATGGCAACGGACCCTCCTCCTCCCTTGAGCATATTATGGCTAACGGTCCCTTCCTCCTGCTGGCACGGGCAGCAGAGCCGAGTGCCGCGTCAGGATGGCTCAGACTTGGTCAACGTAAAGACGAAAATACCACGAAGATTGCGACACCCACACGGAAGAACGGGAAGCCAGGCACGACCGTGGGCACGACGGACGAAGCCCGCACAGCACGCCCGAAGAAACGCGAGCGCCCGCAGAACACAGAAGATCGCGCCGGCCCGCGTCCTCAGCCGACGCCTCCGCCTCCTCGTCCCTAGCTAGTCCCTCCTCCCCTCCCTCCTCGCTCCTCGTCCCTTCCTCCACTCTCTCCTCCTCCTCTCGCCTCCTCCTCCTCCTCCTCCTCCTCCTCCTCCTCCTCCTCCTCCTCCTCCTCCTCCTCCTCCCTGTCCTCCAGTCGCGGGACACCGAGACGGTCAGTTTTGCTAGGTTCTTACCTCGGAGGCCCGCTTGGGCCCCCAGACCAACGGAGTACGTCGCCTCGACCATCAGCAACAGCGGCCGACACTTTTTGGCCCCGCCGTTTCTTGGCCGGGGCGCCCGAACCAGCGCGCGCCCAGGGCCCGCGCGCGGATGTGATGCGAGGGCCTTCCGCCGGGCCAGCTCCACTCGAAAATGGTCAGTCGGTCTTGCAGGATCCTGCACGATCCTGCGAGATCCTGCAGGATCCTGCACCCGAGCCCGGGTCAATGCATCTCTGGCCCCGCAGGATCCTGCAAGATCCAGCGCCCCAGCTGACCGCCGGCGACGACCGCCATGCCGCGGCCGTTTTGGCTCCACGCAGCTCCGCCGGGGCCCCACGTTTGCGTGGACTCCCCCGTCTCTTGAGCCCCGAGAGGGGGGCCCAACGGCCTGTCGGAGGAGGCGCTTCGGCACGGCCGCGAGGGGGGCCTCCGCCACTCAGGCGCCACCGAGAGGCCTCGGCCGCTCGGCCGAGCCCCTCTTCTTCCTGCTGCTGCTCCTCCTCCTCCTCCTCCTCCTCCGCCTCCTCCTCCTCCTCCTCCTCCTGCTCCTGCTCCTGCTCCTCCTCCTCCTCCTCCTCCTCCTCCTCCCCTCAAGGACCGGCAGCCTCTCGCCGTCACCGCCCGCCGCAGCCAGCGGCGGCGCGAGCGGCAGCCTGTCGCCGTCGCCGCCGGGCGCGGTGAGCCCGGGGTAGCGTCAAGGCCGGGCGCTCCGAGAAGGCGCCGCAAACAAATATACACAGACACCCAGGGAGGGGAGGGAGGGGGGAGGGAGGTTGGGAGGGAGGGAGGGAGGGAGTGGTGAGGGAGGGAGGGAGGGAGGGAGGGAGGGAGGGAGGGGTAGGGGAGGAGGAGGGGGAGGAGGAGGTGGTGTGTGGAGAGGAGGGGAGGAGGCAGGAGGAGGGGAGGAGGAGGAGGAGGGGAGGAGGATGGAGGAGGAGCAGGGGGATCAGGAGGTAGGAGGAGGTGGGAGGAGGAGGTGGGGGATTGTAGGTGGAGGTGGTGGTGGAGGTGGTGGTGGCTAGGAGGAGGAGGAGGAGGGGGAAAAGGTGGAGGAGGAGCCTGAGGAGTGAGGAGGAGGAGGAGGAGGAGGTGGAGGAGGAGGAGGAGGAGGCGGAGGCGGAGGCGGAGGCGGAGGCGGAGGTGGAGACGGAAGCGGAGGCGGAGGCGGAGGGGGAGGCGGAGGCGGAGGCGGAGGCGGAGGCGGAGGAGGAGGAGGAGGAGGAGGAGGAGGAGGAGGAGGAGGAGGAGGAGGAGGACCATCACTTGGCTAATGGGGAGGCTAAGGGTTGGCCGACCCGACCCTACCCGAGACCTCGTGGCACTGGGCCACCAGTTGTTCTCCACAGCGGCCATGGGTGCCGCTGAGACGGCAGTGCGCTGCCGACGCTGAATGCGGTGCTGGGACCTGGTGTGGCCTTGCGCACCAGGCCTCAGCAGCACCGTACCGCCAACGCCCACGATCGTGGGGGGGGGGGGGGAAGTGGGCCAGAGCCACTGTCAGGGCGGACTGGCAACCCAAGTCCACCCCCGTGTTCAGAGGCCCCCATGGGTTGTCGCCTGGCTGACGGAACCCCAAAGCTCGGGTTCTAGGGCTGGCTGCGTAACCAGCACCGTCAGTCCAGGAAAGCACTGACCCCAGGGAACAGCTGTGGGCTGAGGCGAAGCTGCAGCCCTGGCCCGCAGAAGAGTGCAGCGCTCCTTCCCCCTGAGGCGGGGTGCCTGACACGCGTGCAGGACCACACACGCACGCACACACGCACAGTATTCAGTTGGGCCCAGATGTGCCGTTGCACACCTGGCCACAATCCCGTTTCTCCGCCGCTTGTGGCGGGGAGGTGGGGATATGGATCTGGGCAGCAGTCAGGGTGGGCAAAGAGGCCCAAAGTCCACCCCCGTGCCCAGCAAAGAGGTAGCGCCAAAACAACACTTTGCAGAGAAAATGACGGCATGCCTCGCCTGGCTGGCGGTACCCCAAAGCTCGGGTACAAATGCTGGCTGCGGGACACCAGCACCGCCAGTCGGAACGAGAAGCAAAACCCCAGATCGAACCTGCATCGGGCCAAGGCGTAGCTGCGGCCAATGCCGCAGAAGAAATACATGAACGCTCCTCCCCCCTGAGTCGGGGTGCCTGACACGCGTTCGAGGCAGCGCGCACACACACACACGCACAAGTACACAGAGAATGAGGCGACGCCAGGACGACTCGGCACTGCCCACCCCTTGTGTAGAGAACGCCAGGACGGTGGGCAAGCCTCATCCCTGGTGTGGGCTTGTCTGCGCCTGGGCTGGAGCTGCCTCTCTGAGCAGCTGCTCCAGCGGAACGGGAGGGAGACTGAGCACAATCGGGCTGGCGGCTGCACTCTTGGGGTGGCGGCCAGACTGTGCTTTCTGTAGCTGCAGTTTAGCCCAATTTTGGGGCGGCCTCAACTTACAATCACCAGACAAACCTTTCGAATTGCCGTCCTTAAAGGAATCGCACTTGTGGCACACCAGAAAACATGTTGGCTGTTCGCGGTGCTCAAAATAGAACAAAGTATGTCTCCTGGGGTTGGAGTCCAGGCTGGACATCTAGGGGTAGCGTCCAGGACAATCCATTGCACTGCATCGTTCCTCATCTGCTTTGAACGTGCGGACGCGGATGCGGCAAATCGTGCACCGGCGCTGGCCGTGCACAATCGCCCAGGCGTGCGCCCTCGGAATTTCGCGAGGGGCCGCAGGGGGAGGATGGGGGAAGGGGGGGCGGAAGGCGGGGCCCCAGGGCCCCAGGAGGCCAAGGCCGAGGCAGCCTCCGAGGGAGGGGAGAGGCTCTTCACGGGCTTGGCCAGCGCCTTGTTGCGACGAGGGGCTATTGCGGGCCACTCTCCAGGCACGTGCCCAAGGTATTTCTTCAGCAGAGCAGTGTCTTTCAGATGCTGCTCTACTTCGTCGAGACTAGGTTGACTGCCAAGGTTCGCGGCGGCCTCGGCAATCCTATATGCAGCATCGTTCCCCTAGCTAAACGGAATTCGTCACTATCGGGGGGGGGGGCTCCAGACTTTGGTGAGCCTTGATTTTATGGAGTTTGAAGCCGAGGTCAACATGGCCTCCGCCCGCGAGCACATTGCAACCTGGCCATTGGTTGCGGCGAGGGTGCCCAGCCTCGCCGCGCAACTGCAGCACCTTTTCTAATCCGAGTAAATCCTGTCAACGTGGGGCGAGAGCCAGCCTGCCGCCATAGCGGCGATGCGCTCAGCGGCCCCCGAGGTTTGGGCCCCCCAGGGACCCAACGTGGCCATGAACGGTGGCGAACTCCTCCCCATCCACCATGCACACTACGGCAAACCCAGCTGCAATGAAATTATAGTGGCCGTGACACGTGCAACTGCCATCTATGTAGAGATCGCCTTTGACCGCTTCCTCAGGCCTTCCATTCGGGTCTCGACACCGAAACTTAGCGGCCTCCAGGCCAGTGCCAGGTGGGGTGGGGTGGGGTGGTGGTGGTGGTGGTGTGTGTGTGTGTGTGTTGTGTGTTTTCCTCTTTTTGTGTGTGGTGTGGGTGTTTGTTGTCGTGTGTGTGTGTGTGTGTGTGTGTGTTGTGTGTGTGTGGTGTGTGTTGTGTGTGTGTGTGTGGGGGGTTTGGTGGTGGTGGTGGTTGGTGGTGTGTGGGGGGGCGGGGGGTGGGGGGGGGGGCGCAGAGTTGGGGTCGTGGACTGAAACCCAAGGTGGAGCGGGGGGGTGTCAGGAATCGGGTCTGTCAACCTACGAAACTCCCCACTAGTGAACTCTTCTCTGGCCTGGGCAGTCCTGGGGCGCCCGAGGAGGCGATGTTGGAGGTCATCTTTGTGGTGTCCGCATGGGCGACCTTGGGGCGCATCGTATCCTGCTGAAAGTGCGCGCCCCATGGCCCAGATACTCTAGGTGACGAAGGCCAGCAACGTACCGCGCGCACTGCTGACATGTCGTGCCAGGCAACCTCGGGCTGCTAGGCAATGTGGGCTGGGGGAGTTCCTGGGTGGGGGTGCACGAGGCCCGTGGGGGCCACAACGGAAAGGGCCTTGAAACGGCCACCTCGCCCTGGCCAGTGAGAGGGCCGCCTTGCTGATGGAGCCCCTACTGGAGCCCCAAGGTTTGGAAACTCTCGGCAAAACCGCCTCTCCCCAGTGGCCGATCCGTTGAGGCTTGCCGCGGCCGTATCGGGGCGGGCGTTGGCCTCCCAGACAAGACGGCGCCGCGTAAGCGCGGGCCCGAGGCCCGCTTCCCACGGGGGCCCCGGGGGATGATGAGTGAGAGAGTACGGCTCCTCGAGGCGCGCCTAGGACCTGCTGCAGCTAACTGTTGAGTTTGGGCCTGCGCGAGCATCGTGTTGTTGATGCCCGTGACCTCAACTCCGAACGTGGTGGCCGCTGCGAGGCCAGTCTTGTGCAACTTCTTACCGTTTCCTCCAGCGTGTTGAATCGTGTTGATACGGGCCATGCGTTTCTTGATCTTGTCAATGCGCTCCGCCAGCTTTCGTCCTTTTCGCCGGCGTCTTTGGGGCCGTCCAGCCCCGCTTTCCATGCCGAGGTTGGGTCCTGGGGTGTCCGTGGAGGGCCCGGCGAGCGCCCCGAGGGTCTTCCGAAGTTTGTTTTGGAGGTCATGGCTGGAAGCTTAAACCTGGCTCTTCTTGGTGGCGATCTGGCACACCAGCTCGTGCTTGATGCGTCTGGCTAGCGACCGAGCAGCCACATTCACTTGACTGGTCGCTATTTCATAGCTCCTAACGTGGCACTGCAGCAATATGTCGTCGATGGACATCGCGAGGCGAATGTAGCTGCGTGTGGCTGTCCACTGGTCGAGGGGGGCGAGAACATGCATTTGCACGAGATACGTCGCCCTCCCGCACCCTGCTATCAAACCCCTCCACTCTTTGCCGACATTAACACGCACGCACACACGCACACACGCCCTGCATAGCAACGAAACGAGTACTTCAACACGCGGAGAGAATGGTGCGGAGCAGGCAGCGCGGGAAACCAGAGGCGACAGCGCGCTGGGCAAGGCACTCGCGATCTATATGCTCGTGGTAGTTAGAGAGCTTGAACGGAATGCTGGGGTTCCTCTTGACACGCATGGTTTTCGCATTCAAGTGACTGTGCATATACATGTTCCACTATTGAATGTCCCGCCTGACGTGCAATATATGGTCGTCTGTAATGAAATTGCCACCCCAGGCTGCCGATCTCTGCAGTCGGGCCCAGACGCGACAAAGAGCAGGGGGCATGCCAATCGACCGAAAGGCGGGCTGGGCATTAGTATCATCACTTGGTCTTAATTTGAGCATAGGCGTAGATGTAGCACCCTGCAGCTGCGATGGCATGTGCCCAATCTGCTCGATAAGCTCAATCATCTTACAAACTAGCTCGGCTTGCGCGTCATCGAGCATGGCGAAGTGGCGTGGGTGCACTCCGTCCCAAGTTGAGCCCGTATTGCGTGGGAAGCTTCTGCATACCTTTCGAAGGCGAGCTGGGGTGCTGGGTCCAAGGGCCACCCTGTCGTCGGTCTGGGAGACCCATTGTGGGGGAGCCTCAGTGTGAACATCCTGAATATTGGCGAGTCGGTCGGCCTCGACCTGGAGGATGCGCGGCGGGCGCCCAGAAAACCGCTGGCGATGCACAGCCGGGACAGGCTTCCAAGCTTCGAGCTTCTTCGTCCACCTGTGCGCCCGTCCCATGCCTCCCTTCATGGAAGACTGCGCCCAATCCCTCCACTCCTGTCCGTCCTTGCTGCGCTCGGTGGCAAGTTCAGCATCGATGATCTTGCCGACTTGCTCGAGCAGCTCATCTAACATCGTGATGCCCAACTCTGTGTTGAGCGTCTGCGCTTGTAAATCCTCGTGCAACAGTCCAGCGGCAACGCGAACTTCCTGCAGCCCTTGAGCAAGGGCAGGAGAGGTGTTAAAACTTCCAGGGCTGTCTTCCAGACTGCCCAAGGTGTCCCGGGAATCCTGGATATCCTCATCCTGGATGCTGCGTCGGAAATCTTGCAGCTTACTTTGGAGCCATCGAAGAGGTCTGGAGTAGGCCGTCCAGCACTTGCGCCCCTGGGAACACTTCGCACTCGCCGAGGCCATGTGGATCTGAGGGGGTGAGCCCTGGGAGTCTTGCTGGTCTGAGGGGGGTGCCCGTTTTCACGCTGAGTGTGTGTGTGCTCAAGGTCTTGGACGAGGGCGAAGCACACGTGGTCCAGGATGGTGGAGCGCTGCTGGTCGGAGAGGGGCTGCGAGGCATCTCCGAGAAGCTGGGTAGCATGCTCTATCGCTGCAGCTGTCTGATGCCAACTGACCGACGGGAGCTGAGGTCCAGTGACCGTCCTAGCGGGGAGCTTCTAGGGCCTGCGGAGCGTCGGTATCTTGAAATTGTCCTGCACGCGCAGGGCCGTGGTAACAGGGCGGTGGGGGGCCAAGGGGCACGGGGTCAACGTGCAGGGAGGTTCCAGCAAGGGCCCCAAAGCCTGGCTGTTGAGCAAGAAATCGAGGGTCGACTTCGTCTTCTTAGTGCGGTAGGTGGCGGCTTTGGGCGCCGCTACCCTCATCGTGGCACGCGTGGGGAAATCTTGCCCTGCTGAAGCCTCTCTGGCTGCAGATTGAAAACGCCCGCCATAATGAGCGGCTTGCCTGCTAGATCTTGGGTCTGGTCGATGCTGGCCAGCACGTTTCAATTGTTCTCAATGAGACCCGAAGATGCTTGAACATGTGCGCTCACCAGACCGAAAGCTGGGACCCCCGGCGCTTCGGCGGCAACTCCAGCGAGCCTGGAGCTGTCAGTCCCTGGGGGAAATTGCAGCGGCTGAACCCCGAGGTCCAAGCCGCCCCGAACTAAAACCGCCACCCCCGAGACAAGCTCACCCGAGGGGTTTCGGACGGCAGGCGAAATGCGTGCGAGCCAGCCTCGTGCGAAGCACCACTGCATCTGACGAATGATACTGTCCCCTGCTTCAAGCCTGCACTCCTGAGCGCAGATGAAAATCAAATTGCGTGCAGTGCTGGATTCTACTAAGCCTTTCACTGCTCCCCAGCGCGATCCGTTGTTCGTGGCAAACGTGTAGACGTTGTCAAAGAGACGGCGGTGAAGACGGCGGTGAAGACGCTGATGCCTCAGCTGTCCCCGTCGCTGTTGCCGCTGCTGCTGCCGCCGCCTTGGCCCGCTTGGCCTTGGGGTCCCCCTGGCCCTGGATTTCGGCCACGCCGCTGGCAGCTGCCTGGAGGGCCGACGCCGCGCGCACCAGGGGCTTGGTCTGGTCCATCTCGTCTGCTCCCGTGTCGAGCTCCGCGCCGTTCTGGCATGGCGCTTTCTTGCCTGTGGCCGCCGCGCCCGCCGCCGCGGCGGCGCCAGTGGGCTGCGTCGGCGGCGCGTCGCCGCTGGCGGCGTCGCCTGCGGCGGCGGGCTTTCCCTCGGGGGCCTCGCCGACGCTCGGGAAGCCGTTGTCCGCCCACGGCCTCGGCGCAGCATCCTGGGACTGCGCGTGCTCAGTCGTGAGGTCGTCGAAATAGGTCGCGAGCTCGGCCACCTTCGAGCAGAGGTCGGGCGGCGCCCTGCTGCCGGGCGGCATGCGCGCCGCGAGAACCCCCTGCGAGGTCGATAATCGGTCCTCGTCCTTGGTGGCCGCCTGCGTGGCAGCCTGCTTGGCCATGTTGCACTGGGCTTCGAGGTTTTGGATATCCTGCTACGTGTTTTTGACCTCCGTGACGAGCTTGGAGTGCCTATCGCTGGTGTCCAGGATGACTTCAACGGGCTGCTTGAGCTCCGATGTTTGTGATGCATACTTCTGGCGTTTGGTCTCCAACTGGTCTGGGGAAATTGTGCCTGCTGGTCCATCGACTTCGAAGCCAAGATTGATGCCTTGGCCTGTTTGAGCTTGCCCGCCGCCGCGGTGTGCTCCTTGCCGTTGGGTTTCCACGTCTTCCAGAATGTGACCTGCGCCTGCGCTAAAGCCACCTGTGTCTTCTGCTTGTGGCTGCGTTTCGTCTCCTTCTGCGAACGAGACTGCGCCTGGCCGTCGGAGACCTGGAGGGCGACTGGGCCCCCGAGAGCCGTCGCGTCCGCGCCGGCGGCCAGGCCTGTCACGGCGCGGCTCAGGCGGAGGCTGGAGACCTGGTTCCGCCTCGCCCGCGGCGCCGAGGTTGCTGGCGGCACTGCCGCGGGGGCCTCCAGACTGGCCTTGCTGCTGCTGCTGCTGCTGCTGCTGCTGCTGCTGCTGCTGCTTGAAACGGCCGCCGCGTTGAGCGCAATGCTCAGCGCCAGAAGAACGCCGAGCCCAGCCTTTGCAGCCGTGGCGATTGCACGTGATGAACTCTGCTGTTTGGCCATCGCGACTCGTGACCCCTGCGCCTCGCGAAACCAGACTTCGTGATCGTGGTGCCGAGGAGGCCGCGGGGGGCCTGCTCGAGTCCCAGCGCCCAGGGCCTTCCCTGGACGGCTTTGCTGTCGTCCTGCGCCTCCAGCGGTGCGATCAGGATTCGAGCCAGGAGGGGGGGGGGGGGGGGGGGGGGGGGAGGGGGATGAGGAGGGGGAGGGGGAGGGCGGGGGGGGGGGAGAGGAGGAGGAGGAGGAGGAGGCCGAGGGCGTACAATACTGGGGCAAGGGTAAGAAAGGCCCCCCACAGGAGCAGGCTCGGTGGAATGACCTCCGCCGAGCAGCGAAGCGAAGCAGCGCAGCCTGGCCGTAGACCCCGTAGCGAGCGAAGAGGTGCGACAGCTTCCTGAGGAGGGCGCCCTTTCACCCCGCCTTCGTCCTCGACCTCGTGGAAAGAAGCCGATGCTGGCCAGCGCAGATTTCAGCGAACATAGTGCAGCTTATGTACGAAACTTCGGAGGCTGACAGACCTATCACTTTAACGCAGGCCCCGTATCGAGCGTGGTCGCGCATTCGCAGGTGGCACGTCGCCGAGTGGTCTGGAAAGCATGTGCAGTTCTGGGATGAGACAGTGGCAGGCTCCAGCTGCCCGCGCGCAGCGTTCCTCAGACATACCCAAAACAACAGGTGGTGTGAAGTGTTGTGATGTGAAGTGCTGTGGGGCCTGGAAAAAATCCTACGACGCGCTAGGCCCGCAGCAGCTCTGGCAAACAGGATCGTCTGTAGGATCTCCCCACTCACTCACCTCTACCTCGCTCTCAGCCTCTACTTAAGGCCCCGCAGGTGCTTGGGGGTGGGGTGGTCTCGGAGCCCCTGCAGGCCTTCGAGGGGCCCCTAGCTGGATGCTTGCAGAGCGTGGGAATTTCTCGGCTAGCTCTGTGGCAGATGCTCAGTGAATTGTACGCTTCGCACGGGCCAGCTGAAGTCCAGGACTGGGTCGACGACGTCACGCAATCGGTCATAGGGAGAGAGAGAGAGAGAGAGAGAGAGAGAGAGAGAGAGAGAGAGAGAGAGAGAGAGAGAGAGAGAGAGAGAAAAAAAGAGAGAGAGCGCGGACAAGTAGGCGGACCAGGGTCCGTCCGCGAGGCGCACTGCGGTGCGACAACTCGCAAAACACTATTTGCGGCGGTGCAGCCTTTAGATACGAGGGCGGGCAACAAAAACCCCCTCCCCCGGCGCAGTGCGACAGGCGCTACAGACGGCGGACAGACGATGATGATCTCACCTGTCAGACCGCGTAAAGAAAGAGGCCCCAACAAGAAAGGCGACGTGCTGACACGTGGCTAGGCGGCTTTGCAGACCGCCAGTTGGGCGCTTGGCCGCAAAGCGGCGCGCAGTGACGGGGCACCCCCCGCCCCCACGCCCTGACACCGTGGACGCGGAGCCACGCGTGCACACGGGCAGGCAGAGAGGAGGAGATTAGCGCGGGGCACCAGGTGGAGCGCCGCGGAACGATGACAACATAGCTTGGATGTTGAGTGACGGCACGGCACCATCGGGCGAGGCCGTGAGCAGCTCGGCGAAGGCTCGCCCAGCACTGTGGAGGCGCTGGAGTAGAGGGCCTTGACGAGCTTGGGCGGCGGCGAGGTCCGCGGCGAGAGCAACGCACCTCTGCTGGAGAGCAGCCATAGCCTGGGACAGCTCGGTTTCGCGGTCGGTGAGGGGTGGCTGCTCAGTGCCAGCGGCCGAGGGCCTCGAGACAGAGGCGAGGTCCTCGGTACGCCTGTCCAGATGGTGGACTAGCGTAGTGCGGCTCCCTGTACGCTGTCGTCCGTCACCCTTGAAAGGTGACTGGAGGGGAACACGCGACCCCAGGGCTGGAGCCGCTAGGGCCACGCCCCGAGAGGTCGGGAGAGCCGCATCCTCTCGCTCAGAAACGATGGAAGCGTGGACGGGGCGCGAGGGCCTGTCTGGTTCAGTGCCCTGCGGGGGGGCTGAAGCCGCCCCCGCGGGCTGCCGCCGGTGGGGGGGCGGAGTGGTTTGCGCGGTGGGACCAATCATGATGCCGTGCAAGGGCTCTGGGGTCGGTCGCGTAGAAGGGTGGCGTCTCGGTAGGGCGGCATGGTCGGCAGCGTGGGGTGTCGGCGGTGCGTCGTCTATGCCACTCAGTCCGCGGGGGTCACCCAGGTCGTCGTCGGCGTCTTGGCGGTGGCCGATATCATCGTATGGGGGCGATGTCGCTCTCGGGGACGGAGTCGCGGTAGGCATCGAGAGGTTGCCCGACGGGGCAGGGTTTTCGCTGACTGGTCCGTCGTCCAAAGCGCCCGATCCCCTACCGAAGCTGAACAGGTCGTCCTCCTGTTCGTCAGCGTCTTGAAGGTGAGCGGCGTTGTCATGTGGGTGCGATGCCGCTCTCAGTGGCGGAGTCGAGGGCGACGTGCGGGTGCCCGACGGGGCAAGGTTGGCGCTGGCTGGCCCGTCGCATAGGAAGTCAAGGCCCCCGCCAAAGCCGAACGGGTCGTCCTCCTGTTCGTCGAATATCGCCCGTTGGGCCTCGGCCCAGAGCTCGTCCGGGTTCTGTGGGATGTCTGGTCCAGCCGCGGGTGGTGCCTGGTCAGACAGCAGGGGGTTTGGTTCCATTTTGTTGAGTTCCGCAGCTGTAAACCCAGCCCTGCGGTGTGGGAGGGGGAGTGTGCGGTGTCTACGCTCGGAGATGGCGACAGCGACTCCATGAAGCACGGTCGCTTGGCGATGTCGTGTTTTGGCAGCTTCGACAATGTCGTCTGGAAGGTTATGAGTACGTGCCGCCGTTGTGGCGAGGGCGTCAGCCTGACGATTGAACTCCTCCGCGATGGGCCCGATGAGCCCGAGGTCGATGCCCATGTCGCCCAGGTGGCTTGCGATTTTCTCGACGCGGAACATGTTGGGCTTGGCCATGACGCATCGGTGGATTTTTTCCCAGAGCTCCACGTGCGTGCCCTGCGGTGGTGAGTGTCCGTCGATGATACTTTGGAACCCATCGACCACCGCCTGGTTGTCCACGAAAACGTGTTCGGGCCGTTCAGCACATGCCGTGAGGTGGACAATGGCGAGGGTCTCCGCAAGCTGTGCGTTCTGCGTAATGCCGTGAACGCGTGCACTGTAGTTCATGCGGTGGTCGATGCCGTAGTAGACGCCGTAGCCCGCTCGAGCTAGCAATGGGATGGCTTGGTTGGTGCATGCACCGTCCGTGGCAGCGTAGACCCATGTCCAACCAGTGTCGTGGTCAAGGTAGGTGGTGTAGGAGTCCTGGGCTGAAGCCGCAGGATCTCCCTCAGGTGGGGCCGCGGTATGGGCTGAGGTAGCGGGTCCCTCGCGAGGTCGGCCTGCAGGTCGAGGAGGGCTGGGTCTTCATCGAAGAGCCCGCAGTGTCTTGTGTGCGGCGGAAGACGGGCCCACTGCTCGTAACTGATGAGGGTGGTGAGAGGGAGTCTTTCTCGGGCCCAGCACTTGCAGTCGCGGACAGTGTGCTCCTGAGTTTCCTCTTCCTCGTCGCAGTATCGGCAGATGGGGCTGGGGTCAGCAGACGTGTTTGATCGGGATCGTCGCTGTTGGGTGTGGTCCACGCCCAACAGGTAGTTCAGGAGGAGCGCCAGCTGCCAGGCATTGCATTTGGCTGCTCCTTTCGTTCGGGCGAGCCACGTGCTGGCGAAGAGGTCGAGGCCCTGTCTGACAGAGGCAAGGTATCCAAGGTCGTGACGCCGTGGCTTGATCCTCCTCTGAAAGGCTCTGCGTTGTGAGGCCCGCAGCATGTGAAGGAAGGCGTTTTGGGGTAAGTTCAGCCAACTGATCTGGCAGCCCCAGTCGTCGTACATGATGCCAAATGTGGGCCAGGTCCAACGGAGCTGCTGGAGCGTCTGGACAAGTCGTCCGACAGGTCCTCCCCCAAACAGGGTCTGAACGTGGTGTTGGAGGTCCCTGACGAGACCGCAGAGTGTAGCGTCGCGATTAACCTGTCGCCGCAGACACAGGAAAACTTCACGCTGCGTGATGGCGTCAATCTCCAGGGCGTGTCCTGGGACGCACGCGGCCATGAGAGTCCAAAACTCGACCCACTTGTTTCCCTTGGGGCGGATAGCCGCCTTAAGGGCATGGTTGTAGGCAGTTTTGACGGGGCCTGATGGGGCTTGAATGTCGGTGCCCGTGGTACAGACGCTGGCAGCAAGGGAACGGGCGTGCCGCGCCTTAATAAGCATCGGCGATGGGAGCTTACCAATGCGCGGCAGGCGACTAGTCGCCCTCCGAACACGGGCGTCAGCGGTGGCCGTGAGGTTAAGCGCGGCTGGAGCCGGCGCTGCCTCGGCGTTGATGTAACTCCCGACGAGCTTGAAGGAGTCGACCACGCGTAAGGGCCGTTCCGCCAGAGTGAGCTGGGTAACGGCGGCGTGAAGCTCGTCGGTGAGCGCCCACCCCGCAACTTTGCCAGGGTGAATGCGTTGACCTGAAAATCGATCAAACTTGGCGGTTTCATCAAGAGATTTCTGCAACTCAGGCGCGGTGTGAGTAGTGGAGTTGCTGTCGTCAACAAAGGTAGTGCTGAGTGATCGCGGAACGTATCGATGCTGTCTCTTGGTCCACACACACATGAGCAGCTTAATGTCGTCCAGGGACCAAGAGCTTCCCTGGAGGTGACCGTTGGTCCTGGCCAATTCCTTAGAGTACGCTCCGTTCATGCGGATGTAGCGTTTGTGGCGACTGTAGAAGTTTCTGCGGACAGTAACGATGTCTTGGGGGCACCCCGCGTGAAGCGCAAGGTTAAGGCAGATGTCCGTGATGAGGTAGTCGAAACACTTCTGTCGGTCAAGGGCAGCCCCAGCTAAGGGAAGGAGTAAGGCCCTGGCGTGTTCGATGCGCAGGGCAAGAGAGGTGCTGACGTCCCCAATGGTAGCTTTGGGGACAGCGCCAAAGCTCGTGGCGTGGGTCCATCCTTTCCGCCAGTCCGTGAGGCTGCGGTAAGCTGGCGCTTCCCACGCATACATCCAAACGGAAAGCACCGAGAGAAGTCGTTGGTCCGTTGGGAGTTCGCCTCGGCCTTTCGGTGGCACGGGTTTGGCACATGAAGGAGGGGTTCTGGGATGGTGCCAGTGCGTTGCATAGCGCGTAAGACGCTGGCGAAGAGGCGAAGGATGTCGTCGGGTAACTCCTTAGCCTCCTTAGTAGTCCAGCCGTCCAGTCCCCCCGCACGGCGCGGTGAACGGGTGCGAATAAAGTGGATGAGTTGGTCGTCGGTGAGGTGGAAAGGGGTAGCTGGTGATGGCGTTGGCAGCTCTTGTCGGTACTCGTCGTAGAAGTCAGCCCACGTCGGCATGGCTTCGGCGTCATGTCCTGCACGGGCGCGGTACCTGCCCAAGATGGGCTCCCAGGTGTCGACCATGAGCTTAAGCATGTCTTTGGTATTAGCAACAATGGCGTTGGCAGGGAGAATGTCGGGGACTTGTGCAGGTGGTGGTTCACAAGTGTGGTCTTCGTCGTTGTCCGTGTCGGGCGAACTACCGTCGCTGGGGCTGAAGCCGCCAGCTTCGGTGTCAGCGTCGCTATCGTCCGTGCTAGCTTTGTCAGGTTTGAAGGCGTTGGTGTCGCAGTGGAGTTGCGTATCGTCAGGTGTGGTAGGCGTGCGGAGATACGCCGTGGGCGAGCTGTCAGCAGCCCGTGCGTATATGGCCGCCTTTCGCCCGCTTGGCTCGCGGACGCCCTCAGCCCATATCTTGATGCGTTCAGCTTTGGCACGGTTCGCACGTCGCGCCAGCTCTAAGTCGAGGTTTTGGATCAAACCGTCAAGGTGCTCTCCGTGAGGTGCTGGCTCGTCGGGGGTCCAGGCCTCGGGGAAGTCTAGGAGAACCGTGGGGCGCAGCTTGTGACATAGGAGGCGGGCCGCGGTCCACGTGCAGTCGATGCGCTGCGCTAGGTACGGCGGGATGGCACGGCAGTCTAAATGATGGTGCTGTCCGATGAAGCGAAGCTCACAGAGTTGCCGATGGAGCTTGCGCAGTCGGTTCATGTGTATCGTGGAAGCTCCGTAGGTGGGGAAGGCGCGGGGGACAACTGGTCGCTCCTCGAACATGGGCGTGAGCCCGTGCATGGTGGGGGGCTTCTTTTTTGGGTGGTCGGGCGGTGGAGGTGGCAGGTCGCGCAGACGGGTGAGATGGTACTCATGACTGGCCTCGTTAGCCAGGGCGAACATGCGCTCCACGTCGTCGCGTGTGTCGGCCTGTTCCATGCGGTCCTGATATCGCCCAGCGATGAGGGTCCCTAGTGCCTGCAGTTCGTGACCCTCGTGAGCTCCATCGTTGGGAGGGTAGGGCGTGGGGGCAAGAAGGCGTCGGGCCGTATGGTCGAGGCGACTGAGGTCAAGCGTGACCTGCAGGCCAACATGAGACTTCGCTGGCAAGTCGCGCAGATAGCAGAAGTCGGTGACAAGGGATCGCGCCGCTTGGTTGGCAATGATATAATCGATGCGCGAAGTGCGGGGGCACTTGGTGACGCGGTCCCAGTCAGGGATATTGCCGTATGTGTGCATGGTGTGGTCTGGTGTGCCCTCAGCGACGTTAAACCATCCGTGCTGCATCATGTGCAGCAGGTGTGGATTGTCGTCGATGTTCGTGTTGGCGTCCATGCAGATGAAATACGGGGCTGAGCCGACCCTTGCGGCGGCGCAGTCAGCGAGCCGAAAAAGATCTGTGCTGTCTCCTCCAGCAATCCCGTAGAGGCTCGCTATGTAGATCCCAGCGGGCCCGTGGTTGTTTCGTCGCCGCCTGCGGCGGTGCTGAGTGCAGAGCGGGAGAAAGGCCTCGTGCCATCTTTTCTTGGCCTTGAGGGCGACGATACAGGGCGCAGTGTCGTCGACAGTGGAGTCGACAATGGCATCCTTAGAGAGGATGGCGACCCCTCCCGAGGCGCCAGTGTTGCCCACGACGGTGTGGTCTGTGCCGCCGTGGGCAGCTCTGCGCTGGGCTCGCGCCAGATCCAGGTCAGGTCCCAGACTGGCGTGGTATCCCCCGTGGTGTGGATTGGCGGCGCTGGTAGCGATGGCTTGTCTGGTCGGCTTGGCATGTCGGGTCTCCTGCAGTGCTATGACTGCGGCGTTGTGGTCGACACCAAGAGCGGTGATGGTTGGCCAGTTCGCTGAGAGACTGGTGATGTTTAGGCTGACGAGGTGTATGGAGCGACCTGGCCCGTCTCCATCGGTGGAGCTGGGGTTTGCACGCCCCGCACGGTGTAGGTCAGCCTGACCCTCGCCCAGGTAGAAGGCTTGGCCACAGTAGGAGCTCATGGCGTTCCTATGGATTAGCTTGACCGGGGCTGAAGCCGCCGTCAGGCCAGAAGTATAGGCGGGACATGGTCGGCACTGCGCCAGGGGGGGTTCATAAACGTCAGTAAAACTGTCTCGAAAAATCCTCCTCACTCCTGTACCATAGGGGACGAGGGGAGGAGAGGTGAGACGGCAGCAGAGGGAGAGGGAGGCGACTCCTCGATCCGTCCTGCCGAACACAAAAGCAAAAGCGAACCAGCGGCGGCGGCTAGGCGCGGCAGCGGCACAACGCACGCGCATATACTGCGCACGCGACACCGCTGGTCCGTCCTGCGGTGGCGCGCCCGCCCCGTCAGTATCTTGATGAGCAGCATCTGGTGGAACAGCTCGAGCAGCGCGGTCGGTGGCCTGGCGCTGGGCCTCGTCCATGCCCGCTGCCGTGAGGCCCGCGTTGCGGACAGGGCTGATTCCCCGCGGGGCCGCCGCTGCCGCGGCAGCGGCTGAGGTGGCGGGGGCTCCGCCCCGACTCTGAGGTGAGAGCGGTGAGCCACCGCCGAAACCCGCCGCAAGGTCCTTGACACGGTACTTGTTCTTGAACGGGTCGAAGGTCGGCGCCTCGTCGATGGGGGCGATCACGCGGGTGGGCAGCGGCGGCTCGTGGTCCGTGGACGGCGTCGGCTCGAGGTCGACCTGGCCAGGTTCGATGACGCTGGCACCGAAGCGTGGCACCACTTCGGGGGCTCGGCCATCAGCCTGAGTCTCGCGAGGCGGCGAGCTCGTGGAGCTCCCTGGGGCCTTGCGTGAGCTGTGGCGGCTGCAGGACCTGCTGCGCGGGACGCGCCCGCCCGTGTGGCGGTCGCGTGGCGAGGTCGCCTGGGCATTAGCGCGCTCGGAATCCGCCCTGCTCGGGGATCGGATCGGCGCCGCGCAGGGTGATGGGCTGGGCTGGCGGGAGGCGCTTGTGCCGCCCTCCGCCGTGGCTGTGGCCTGGTCAGGGTCGACAGCGTCGGGGCGGGGGCTGACGTGGTGGGCGCTTCCCTCGCTGTGCCGCGGGGAGGCGCTGTGATGCGCCTGGGTGTACGTGAGGACGAGCGGGACAAGCGGCTGCCTCTCCCGCTCAGGTGGGGCAGGTTTTGCCTGGGCAGGGCGCAGCGCTGCAGCCACGTTTGGCGGGGGCGTGTGCTGGCGCGGTTGCCAAGCACGCACGTTCGCATCACGCCATCCTTCAGGGCGCCCTGTCCTGCCACGGTTTGTTGCAGCCCCCTGGGCTGAAGCCGCAGGGGTTATCACTGCGGGCTGGTTGCTGGGGGTGCCATCATGTCGGCCTGAGTAATGGCCCCAGGCGCGCGTGGACCCTGGCACGGGCGAGGTGGCCCGTGGGGGGGCCTGCACGAGTGCACGCGGGTAGCCGATGACCGCTGGGTGCACCCTGGCGTGAGGGGCGTGGCCGTAGCTGGAGGCGGCTGCTCCAGCCGCCGTGGGCCTGGCGCCAATGGGGCCACGGTAATAGGCGGCAGCCCCGCCGTAGGCCGTGCTGCCGCCTGTCGGGACTCGCGCGGGAGAGCGGTAGCGTGGCGTGCTCGGCTGTCCTGCGTCGCGTTGGTCGCGCTGCTGAATGCGCTGCTGGTGCTGTTGATATCGCTGCTGGTCGGCTCTCGAGAGGGGGCGGGTGTCGGGGAGGATGGTGGGCACGTCGGGCCGCTGCCAGCCCCGATAGACGTGCTCGGAGGCGTGGTCTGGGTAGGTCTCCCCTACTGGTGAGTAACGCCGCACATGCTCCATGTAGTCGATGTTCTGCGGCTCGGAGATCGCCGTGATGTTTACAGCTCGCTGGTGCGCTGGTCCATAGAGGCAGAAACTACCACGGTTGCTGCGGTCGTGGTTTAGCTCGGCTTCGGTCGTGGCACGGCTCACCATGGCGTCGCAGAGTCGCATGTCGTAGTCGAGGGCTTGAGGCCCAGGACCACCCTCGGCGTCCCAGTACAGTACCACATCTCGCCAGCGGGTGCGGGTAGTGTGGATGCGCTCGGCGATCGACTCGCAGACGGTCCTGACCGTGACACGGTCCCTGTACATGTTGGTGATGGCTAGGGAGTAGGGTCGGCGGACCGTCTTGTTGAAGGTGAATTCCTCCTTGAGGGCCTGGTGGGGGCCGAAGAGCACGTAGCCTTCCCTCCAAAGAGGTTGGTCGGGGAACGGTTCTTCGGGCATCCCCGTTCCTGTGAACCCAGGTGGCCGCCTCGTGCCGTCAGGCAGTCCCTGCCTGGGGACGCGCCGCGGCCTCGGTGGGAAGTACCATTGACCCTGGTAACCTGCTTGGCCTGGTTGTGGAGGTTTCCCCCCGGGGCCTGAAGGCGCTCGGGGGGGTTCCTTGAGGTCGTGGTGGGCTGGCGCGTTGCCGAATTGGCGGGCAAGGATGTGCGGCGGCATCCCTGTGGCACGGACGTCGAGCAGGCTGTGTGGACTGGGGGGATGGGGGCACCTGCTGGACAGGCAGCATGTGTCGGAGTCCCTGTTGTCGGTGCTGTATGCACACGTCCAACTGTTGCAAGAGTAGTCCGTGGACCAGTCCATAAGTGTACGCAGTCCGCTGCGGGCACAGTCTGGGCACGTTGGTTGGCCCGAGGTGCCGAGCTGCGTGTTGCGGCGAGCCGCACAGTACTGACAGCATTGGAATCGACACTGTAGGCAAGACCAGCGTCCTGGTAGAGGCGGGAGCGCATGCTCGTTTGTGCCTGGGTCGTCTGGGTGGGGTCGAGGGCGATCCCACAAGGGCCAGACGTCAGCAAACCAGGATTGGCCTGTAGTGCGGACAACCTCGGCGGGGAGGCGAGCGTCCTCGGCATGGCACTCGATCCACTGGGGCCCCATGTCCGCTGGTACCATGACCGTGCGCCAGGTGTCGTCCGCTTTGACGTGGACTTGGGTCGGTGCCCAGAGCTGAGTAGTGGTGTCGCCGTGGTCGTGGTGGAGGATGACCCAGCCGTCCCGCCCCGCCACCGCAGGGTTAATGACGCGATGGCCCATGACTGTCGTCCCCCACGGTAAGTAGGCGCCGTCGTGGTGATCACCAGGGTCAAGCCAGACCTCGATGCCAGGGGCATTGACACGGGCCCGCACATCACGGACGTGGTAGGCGAGGACGTGGTAGGCAGTCGGCTCCTCTTCCGTCTCAATGTGCTCCCACGTCTCGATGCCACTGTTGTCTGAGGTGGAGTTTCCGCCACTCTGTCGTGACGAACGAGAGGCGGATCGCCGTGGGCGGGCGTGGCCTCGGGCGAGGGCGGCGGCCGCGCTGATGAGGGAAGGCGTACGGCGTTCGTCGGCTCCTGATGACGTCGATGAGCGGTCTGGACTGTGCGCCAGGGCTGTGCCTGACTTGTGAGTGCGCGGTGGGCCAGACGCGGCCCCAGGGCTGGAGCCGCTGGGGCGCGACTCGCGTGCGTCAGGATGCCCCCGCACGGGGACGGCTTGCAAGCCAGTGTACACCAGGTCGATGAGTGGTTTCGGGTCCAGCTGGAGCTTGCGAAGCGAGACGCGTGGGCGGGGCTGGTTAGGGTCGTCCCTGGTGGCTGCTTCAGTGTCGTAGTGCTGTTTGGCCCATACTCGCGCTGCCTCTGGCGAGTATAGTGCCTGCGGCGGTGGCCACGCTGCCGCGATGGCTGGTCTGCGCCTGGTGCTAGCTTCCTGGTCGTGAGCTTCAGCCGCCTCACGGAGATCTGGATGATCGTAGCCAGCGATGTGAAGGGCGTGCGCACAGTCGCCCATGCCATAGGCGTGTGGTAGGGCACGGCACCTGGAAGCAGCTTCTGTGGGGGCGCACCAGTCCATGCGGATGAGGAGGCTCAGGACCCGAGGGTAAATGAGACGCGCTCCGTGGGCCTCCCCTTTCACGACGTTGTGCCTGTTTTCCCCGCGCGGTGGTTGGGTGGCCTCGCACATCCAGAGTGCGATGGGTCCCCACGCGAGGGTGTCGTCTTCGAGACTGTAGGGCGGGTGGGGCGGCATTGCGTACCACGCGGCCAGCGAAGGGTGCACGCTCACATACGTGCGGCCAACGTTGGTGCCAGTTCGACCCTTCGCTTCACGGCGGGGGCCTGGCAAGAGGTGCCCTCCGCTGGCAGCAAGACGGGCCGCAAGGTCGCCGCGGGTCCCATGCCAGAAGACAGTGGGCGCGTCGGTGGTGGGTTGGCGGAGGCCCCACGTGAGGTAGGGGAAGATTGTCTCGCCTGAGTTCCCGCCCGAGTCTTCCAGCACCCAAGTGAGGCGGTTCGGGGGCCTCTGCGTGATGTCAGTTCACGGCCCCAGCGCTTGGAGTGTTAGATCATGGGTACATCGAGGATGGTCGTGGAGTCGCAGAGCGTCTTTGATGTCCTCTGTAGACACGCCACTGTTACCAAGCGCAAAGCCGTTTTGGTACAGGGCGTTGAGGATGCTCTTCGGCGGCACGGGGACCGCTGGGTCGCGCTGGATAGTGTTGCGTAAGTTGCGTGTCGGTGGCTTGAGGGCTGTGTAAGGCATACCAGGGCCTGGAGGCGCCTGGGGCCTGGCGGGTGATGCATAGCGTGCTCGCCGTCGTGGTGGTTGGGTGTCCGCGTCGGGAGAGGAACCACGAGCATCAGCATGTCGGAAGACGGACCACGGGCTAACGTGGGTGCACTCACGTGTTTCCCTTGCCTCGGTGTCACTGCCGTGTGCTGTGGCATCCTCGTTAGTCGGTAGGTTACCGTATGCCGCGCCGCTTTTGGATCCGTCTCGCGGGGACGGGCTGGTCGATCTTGGTGTGACAGACGAGGCTCGCGATACGGCGGCAGTGACTTCGACGATGGCGGCGGTGGTGGCGGTGGTGACATCGGCGACTGCGGCGGCAACTGCTGCGGCGTAGTGTTCCTGCAGCAGCGGATGTCGGAGTGAGTGCACGTGCTGGTCGTCGTGTTCGTCGGCAAGCGTGCACGGCATTTTGTATGTGGCCTCATCGCGCGGCCTCCTGCTCGGTTGGCAACAGCGGAGGCACCACTGGGCTGTGGATGAGTCCAGGGCCCGCGCACAGATGCGGGCTCCTACGTGTCCGACGGCTCCTTGAGCAAGGAGTTTGGCGCCGACGAGTAGAAGACCGCACACAACTCCGCCCGTGGCAATAGCCCCGAGTTTGCCGCTGGCCCATTTCAGGACACCCCCGAGGCCGACCCCGACTGCGCTGGCTCCGCCCGAGACGCTATCTCTGAGTTTGACGCTGGTCCACTTGAGAGTGGCCCACAATGCGGACGTGACGTTGTATGTCGTTGTGCGTCGGGATGTGGTGGGCACAGATGGGCCTGGTGCCGCCGCTTCACGTCGTCGTCGTTGTCGGTAGCTGGGGTCTCGGCTCGGTGTCGGCAAGTACCCATCGATCTGGTCCTTGTACGGCATTGCTATCACGATGGCGTACGTGGCCACAAAGAGGCAGATGAGGCAGCCACAGTGTTGTGATGCCGCTGCGCTGTGCTGGGGCTCGTGGGAACCGCTGGCATCTGGGTACTCGTCATCGATGGGGTCGTTGTCGATGTCGGCCTGCCAGTGGTCAATGACACTGGGGTTGGAGTCAGTCACGTTAACACGGCAGACAAGGGTGCGGGGCGTGGTGCTGCCACCTGCGGTCTGGGGATGTCCAGGTCCAGCCAGTGCTGCAGCGGGGCTGAAGCCGCCACTGCGCGGGCTGGCATGAGCTGGCGATGCAGTGGCATGGCTTGTCGCGTCGGCGGCAGTGGCGCCTTCAGCGTCGTTGAGCTGTGCGCAGGGGTCGGCCTGGGCCGAGTTGTTGGGCGGACTGCTGTGCGACGAGGTGTGCCCTAGGTGGGGTTCACTGTCACGGTCACGCTGGGCCGTGTCGCCTGGTGGTGTCGTGCCGTCGCGATCCTGGGTTTCCATGTCGTCCTGGCTATCGTCCACATGGACCGAGCCCAGGGATATGTTGCTGATATCGTCCGACGCGTGGAACGAGTCCAGGGGTGTGTCGCTGATGTCGCTGGCCGCGATGTGCTGGAGCAGCCATGATACGGGGTCGTCTGCGGCCTGATCACCCGTGGCGTGCTGGGCGAGGCCAGCTGGCGGTGGTGGGTTAAGCGGTTCCATCGGTGCCGCGGCGAGCTCCGCCTCGACAAGCGGCTGCATGTCTGTCGGGTGGTGCAGGATCGCATCAGCGAGGTACGCCAGGGCGTCTTGGTCGGGTGGGGGAAGGCCTCTTGGTAGTAAGGCGTGGGCCCGTGAGAGGTATGGCGGCAAAGGTGCCGTGAAAGCTTCGGGGCCGACAAGCTGGGCACGAGCACCCTGGTATTCCAGAAGGAGGCCAAAGTAGCGGGTGGAATACTCGCGGCTGCCTGGATACGAGTGAGGTTGCGGTTTGTGCGCTGTCTGTCGGGGCCCGCTCTATACCAGATGTCCTCGCACATGTCGAGCGCGGTGAGCTGGCGCAGGGCGTCGGTTGTGTCCCAGAGTCCTCCTGGAAGAGGTGATCGTACTGTGGCAGATGAAGCGTCGCCAGGATGTACGGGACGCAGTCCTCGAGCCATGCCCAGAACACGTCCTGGTGGTCCTCACCTGGTGCCCACGCCGCAGCGCACGGTATGAGCCGGGCGCGGATCATCATCAGGTGCCAGAAAGCGGGGTCCTCCTCGGGTTCGCCCCTAGCGCACAGGGGGGTGGTGAGACCCGTGGGGCTATAGCGGGGCACGACAGCGGGGCTGAAGCCGCCACTGCGTGCCTGGCCTATATCAACGTCCCCGTCAAGGATCTGCTGCACCACGGTCGAGGCCACGCTGGGGGTGGATTTCGATGCATGTGTCGTAGTTGACAAGGGCGTGCATGCGCTCACGATGGCGCCCAGCGGTCCGTTGCCGCACGGACCCGCGGCTGCGGTGCTGTTCACGATCGGGTCCAAAATGGTGCAGTGATCGTACTTGTAGATGCTGTCATCGTAAAGGTAGAAAAGAGTCCCACGTTCAGCATGTCGCAGGAAAACCTCACCTCCATGCTGGGGCGCACCGCCTGAAGACGGGTGTGCTCCAGCGAGCGAGGGGAGGGCCAGGCTGCAGGCAAGGCGCCACATGATGGCGAGGCCTGGCGGGCGGCGCGTGCGATGAGCCAAAAGCTGCATGTCAGCACGCATCCTCAGATACCCCTGCATGCTCATGTACATTGCAACAATCACGCCCCCTGCAAGATGACGGGTGTCCCTACACCAGATAGCTTGCGCGTGCTGCTGCCAAAACTGACATGATATGACAAGAAAGAGATACGACGCGAAGAGGGAAGGGATGCCTCTGAAGGCGCTTCCTCGGAGGGCTGAGGCAGGCTCTCTGAGGCACCTTCAATAGGGTTCCTGGGTGACCCGACCCTTGTCTTTGCCTTTGTCAGCCCCTGGGGGCCCCGTCCCTGGGGTGACCTGGCCTGGCTGGTCGATCCACCCGCAGACAACCACGGGATCGGCAACTGATGCAGCTTCCTCCTTCTTAGTTTCGAGAGTGGCCACCTGTGGCAGGTGGATGGTGCCCCCCGTGAGGTGCCCGAGGAGGGCCTGGATGTCGCCACGCAGTGCAGCGGCTTCGGCGGTTGCCGTCTGTTGCTGGGTGACGACGGTGGCAAGCCCCCGTTCCAAACCTGAGACGTGCTCCGTGAGTGTGGCCTGGGAGGAGAGAACGCCCGCAAGCTGAACCTGCATGTTATCCACCGTGTTGGCAAGCAGCTCGTGCTGTTGTTCCATGTGTTGGATGCGGGTCGTGGCGGCATCTGGCAGTTTAGGGGCCGATGCGAAGCGTTCGCCGAAGGTGTTGAGTTCGTGGGAAGCCACGCTGTATTCATCACCTGATGAGAGGATCTCGACGTCGTCAGCGTCGCCTGGTACTTCGGCGGCTGTGGCAGCGTCCCCTTCGGTGTGGCCCCCACCTTCAGCCGCCACCGTGCCAAGCTGCGGGTCATGACCACCTGATCCTTGGACGGCCGTCTGCTCGGCAGCTCCGTCCGTGCCGTGCGGGGGTGCAGAGGAGCTGCGGCCTGGGGCGCCGTGTGATCTTGCGTGCGGCGTGGCGTCGCGTTTCCCACTGGAGGATCGGTGGCGCTTGGCTAAAGGCTCCTCCTTGGGGATCAGGAGCGGTGCGACGCCCTTGCCTTTGGGCGTGGCAGTCATGAGGTCGTGGAGGTAAGGGCTCTGGGCCGCTTTGGTTAGGAGTGTGCCCGTGGCGGGGCTGAAGCCGCCACCACGGGCTGGCGGCGTCACAGGCTCTGTGATAGTGGTAGGGGTGACAATGGTAACGTTGTCCCTCTTCGGCACCACCTCAGCCAACGGGGCCTCGGTGATGCTCCACGGGATGGGGCACCCTGCGACCTGTACCGTATATGTGGGTGGGGGACGATGGGCGCGCACTAAGGCAAACTGAGCCGAAGTGGCTGGGTCCCAGGCGGTGTGGTAGACCTCACAGTCCCATTTAACGGACGGGCCCGTGAGAGTCTTGGCGAGCTGGGTCAGCGTGGCGTGGCGTGCCGCAATGCCAGTGATGCGGTAGCGCGTCTTGGCGAGGGTGGCTTCGCAGCCGCGGATGCTGACGGCAGCAGCCTTGGCGGCGTCTGACCCTCGTGAAACACGGATCCCCAATAAGCCTGACTTGCCGTGCCTGACGACTCCCAGGGCCTTGAAATCCACCGACTTCTGGAACGCATCTGCCATCGTGATGGGCTGGTCCTCAGGGAACCACACGGTCTGGTACTTGTCTGCAGTGGGCTCGTCTGCACCTACGTTGCTGAGGTCGTAGGTGGCGCCGAGTTGCCCTGAACCCGCCAAGACCTTGTCGACCGCTTGAAGACTGACGCCGAAGGTGGCAGCCAGGGACCTCTTTCCGACGCCCGATCCAAACCTGCCTAGGCTTTTGCAGGGTTCGAGGATGGTGACGGCTTTAAAGTTGCCGTGAAAGAGGGCCTTGAAGGTGTCCTGGAGCTGACTATCGAGCTCCTGGCGGCGAGCGTCTTTCTTGGACTCCCTGTGCTTTTGGTTTTGGCGCGCCTTGTCCTGTGGAGCGGAGCCCCCTCGGAACGGACCCTTGGCGCGTGGACCACCGTTCACGGGGGCACCTCCCGAGAACTGGTCCTCGAAGGCCTGATGCATGGAGGGGACTGCGGCGATGGCCTCGGTTTCATGTATGGTCGCCCGAATCCAGCATACGCGGTCGGCAGGGTCGATGGTGGCGACGGCTACTTTTTCCGTGCAGGCGACTTCCTTGGTGCCCAGCTGGTACACGGTCACGGGGACGTGCGTGTGGACCACTTTGGGCGCCTTGGGGTGACGCGTCAGCACGGGGACGGCGAGCTCGGTACCGACGTAGTTGTCGTTTTTTGGGCCCATGACAGCAATCGCAAGCTGACCCGTGGTACGCTTACCCTGCTCGAGGTGGTGTTGCAGCAGCCGTTCACCGCTCTCGTAGTCGTGGAGGCTGATACTGGGCTTGTACGTCTTGCCGTCGTCAGGCGATGTGGGTTCGGCGAGGACAGGGACCTTCCAAAAGGCCGGGTCCAAGGCAATGAATTGGGTGTCCGCAGCCTGAAGACGTGCGGACCCAGCTGGTGGGTGTGATGTGTCACCGCCAATGCGCTTAGGCTTGCTGCGCTGGTGGTGATCCAGCGTGTAGCTGATCTGGTTGGCGGCGCACGTGCGGATCAAGGCACTGCCGAGCTTCTTCGTGTTGGTCTTGTGCATGTCGTACGTGGCCTGGAGCTCATCCGCGTTCAGCTCGGCAAGCCCGTTGTATGCGGCCGTGGGGCGGTCAGACCCCGCTTGCTTGAAAGCTGCGATGCAGTCCTGCGTGCGTTGGAGGAGAGACCCTTCAGCAGCAGGACGTGAGCTCGGAGGCTGCTTGGAAGAGCGACGGCGCTCCGGCTCACTGGGGGCCATTGCTGCGGGCGCTCTGGTGGGGAGAGGTGACGCGAATCAGTAGGGTCCTGCTGGGACCCCTCCAGTCTCGCGAGGCCTGGGAGTCTGACTCCGAGGCGGGGCGCTTCGCGTCGCGGCTGCGGTCTGAGTGCAGGGCACTCTCGAGCCGAGACTAGAGAAAGAGAAAGAGAGGGAGAAAGAGAGAGAGAGAGAGAGAGAGAAAACAAAAAAAGAAGAGAGAGAGAGAGAGAGAGAGAGAGAGAGAGAGAGAGAGAGAGAGAGAGAGAGGACTGTGAGAGAGAGAGAGAG
>CAUYUJ010019291.1:137500-182905 GCA_963575745.1 Prorocentrum cordatum | reverse complement strand
TCCCCCTCCCTGGAATCAAGGATCGGGTATCGGGTATCAAGGTCTGGCCCTTGGAAGGGTTTGGTGTCTTCTCGCGTGTCCTCTCCAATCAGCCCCGACTTTACAGTCAAGGCGCCGAAACAAGGACCTCCTTGGGCCCAGGTGGGAATGTGATTTCGGGGCCGCTCCTCAGATTCATGTGGTGGAATTTGTTTGTGGCCCAGGCCCGCCGTGACCAGAAAAGCCCCTCCGCTCCTTACACTCGACCCGCATAGTAAGCATGAGCACTTTTTTAGGTCACCCTTGCATCCTTCTCCTTCGGCCCATCCTTGGCCGCTTTCGCCAGCTGCGCCCCGCTCGCAGATCGTCGACATGGCCTTTCATCAAGGCCCTTGCATCCTTATCGTGCGTCCATGGGTTGACTGTATTCTGCGTTCCCGTTCCTCGTGGCAGCACGAGGGCTGTGCCCCCCTGCCCCGTGAGGCCCGCCGTGGCCACACAAGCCCTTCCGCTCCATATTGTCGGCTCCTTGTGGCAGCACGAGGATTATGCCCCCCCTCCCCTCCTCCTCCTCCTCCTCCTCCTCCTCCTCCTCCTCCTCCTCCTCCTCCACCTCCGCCTCCACCTCCACCTCTCCTTCCTTCTCCTCATCTGCCTCCTCCTCGGTCCTCTTCACTCCTCCTCCTCCTCCTTCTCCTCCTGCTCCTCGGCCTGCGCTTCAGTCCTCAACCTTCAATCCCCAATCCTCAATCCTCCTCCTCCTCGTCCTCATCCTCCTCCTGATCGTCGTCCTCCTCCTTATCATCATCATCGAACCTCGAACCTCCCCTCCGCCTTCTCCTCCTCCTCCTCCTCCCCCTCCTCTTTGAACCTCCCTCCTCCTCCCCTCCCTCCTCCTCCTCCTCCAACCTACTCCTTCTCCCTCCTCCTCCTTCACCTCCTCCTTTCTCCTCCTCCTTCTCCTCCTCCTTCTCTCCTCATTCTCCTCCTCCTTCTCCTCCTCCTCATCCTCCTCCACCGCGAACCTCCTGATCCATCCTCCTGTCCTCCTCCTCCTCCTCCTACCCCCTCCTCTTCTCACGTCTCGAACCACTCTCCTCCTCCTCCTCGCTCCTCCTCCTCCTCCTCTTTCCTCCGTCCTCTTCCTCCGCTGCTCCTTCTCCTCCCCCGCCTATACCCTCTCCTCCTCATCCTCTCATCGTCCTCCTCATCACTACCCTTTTTGTAACATCCACAATGCCTCAATCCTCCATCCCCTCCTCCCCTCCTCCGACCTCCTCCTCCTCCACCTCCTCTTCCTACCTCCTCTTGGTCCTCACTCCCTCTCTCCTCGAATATCCCCCTCCTCCTTCCTCCTCCCCTCCTTCTTCTCGGGTCTCCTCGTAAACCCTCCTCCTCAATCTTCAATCTTCAACTCCCAATCCTCAATCCTTCCATCCCTCATCCTCCTCCTCCTCCTCCTCCTTCTTCTCTTCAACCCTCCTCCTCCTCGAATCTCCTCGATCCTCCTCCTCCTCCTCCACCCCGGTCCTTCTCCTCGAACCTCCTCCTCCTCCTCCTCGAACCTCCTCCTTTTTCTCCTCCTCCTCCTCCTCGAACCTCCTCCTCCTTCTCCTCCTCCCTCCCTGCTTTTCCTCCTCGGTCCCCTCTCAACCCCTCCTCCTCAATCCTCCAATCCTCATTCCTCAATCCTCACTCATCAAATCTTCTCCTCCTCCTCCTCCTCCTCCTCCTCCTCGTCCTCCTCTCAACCCTCCTCCTCTATCCTCAATCCTCCTCCTCCACCCCTCAACCTCCTCGCTCCTCCCCTTCTCCCTTTTCTCCCCTTCTACTATGCCCCTCCACTGCCCGAAGCCTTTAACTCTCCTCCTCAATCCTCAATTCTCAATATTCCTCCTCCTCATCCTGGAACCTCCTGATCCTATTTCTCCTCCTCCTCCTGCTCGTCAACCCTCCCCCGCAATCCTCAATCCTCCATCTCCTCCTCCTCCTCCTCCTCCTCCTCCTCCTCCTCCTCCTCCTCCCCCTCCTCCCTCCTCCTCGAACGTCCTCCTCCTCGAATTTCCCACTCCTCGAAACTCCTCCTCCTCCTTCTCCTCCTCGGTCCTCCTCTTCAACCCTCCTCGTCCTCCATATTACTCAATCCTCTATCCTCCATCCTCCTCCTCCTCCTCCTCATCATCATCATCATCATCCTATTTCTCCTCCTTCTCCTCTTCCTCGTCCTTCTCTTCAGCCCTTCTCCTCAATCCTTACGCCTCAATCCTCAATTCTCATTCCTCAATCCTCCTTTTCCTCCTCCTTCTCCTCCTCATCCTCCCCAGTGGACCTCCTCATCAACCCTCCTCCTGAATCCTCAATCCTCAGTATTTTTCCTCCTTCTCCTTCTCCTTCTCCTCCTTCTCCTCCTGCTCCTTCCCATCCTCCTCCTCCTCCTCCTTTTCCTCCTCCTTCGCGAACCTCATCCTCCTCTTCCGTCTCCTCCTTAGTCATCCTCTTCAACCCTCCTCCATTCTCGATCCTCAATAGTCAATCCTCAATGCTCCTCCTCCTCCTCCTCCTCCTCCTTCGAACCTCCTCCTCAATCCTCCTCCTCCTCCGTATCCTCCCCCTCCTCCTCCTCTTCCTCCTCCTCGGTCGTCCGCGTCAGTCCTCCTCCTCAATCCTCAATACTCAATCCTCCTCCTCCTCCTTCTCCTCCTCCTCCTTCTCGTCCTCCTCGGTCCTCCTTTTCAACCCTCCCCCTCAATCCTCAATCCTCAGTTCTCCTCCTCCTCCTCGGACATTCTCTTCAGCCCTCCTCGTTCAGCGTCAATCCTCCATGCCCATCGTCCTCATCATCAGCATCATCATCATCGTCATCATCATCGTTATCAGCAGCAGAAGCATTATCATAATCATCAGCATCATCAGCATGAGCATCAGCATCATCAACATCATCATCAGCATCATAAGCAGCATCATCATCATCACCAACACCAGCACCAACATCATCAGCATCATCAGCAGCAGCATCCTCCTCCTCCTCGGTCCTCCTCTTCAACCCTCTTCCTCAATCCTCAATCCTTCTCCTCCTCCTCCTCCTCCTCCTCCTCCTCCTCTTTGTCATCCTCATCCTCATCATCCTACTCATATTCCTCCTCCTCCTCCTCGTCCTCCCCCTCCTCCTCCTGTTCTTCAGTCCTCTTCTTCAGCCCTCCTCCTCAATCCGCAATCCGCAATCCTCCTCTTCCTCCTCCTCCTCCTCTTCCTCCTCCTCCTCCTCTTGAGCCCTCCTCCTCCTCCTCCTCCTCATCCTCAATCCCCAATCTTCATTCATCAATCCTCCTCCTCATCATCATCATCATCGTCATCATCAGCATCAATTCTTATCCTCCTCTTCTTCCTCCTCGCTCCTCCTCTGCAACCCTCCTCCTCAATCCTCAATCCTCCTCCTCATCCTCCTCTTCTTCCTCCTCCTTCTTCCCCTCCTCCTTCTCATCCTCCGCCTCCTCCTCCACCTCCTCCTCCTCAGTCCTCGTCTTCAGCCCTCTTCTCAATCCTCGATCCTGAATCCTCCTCCTCCTCATCCTCCTCCTCTTTCTCGATCATCCTCTTGAGCCCTCCTCCTCAATCTTTAATCCTCAATCCTCCATGCTCCTCCTCCTCCTCCTCGATTTTTCTCATTACCCCCCCCCCCTCATCAATCTCCAATCCTCAATGCTCCTCCTCCTCCTCCTCCTCCTCCTGCTTCTCCTCCCCCTCCTTCCTCTCCTCCTCTTCCTCGGTCTTCCTCTTCAGCTTTCCTCCTCAATCTCAATATTCCTCTTCCTTCTTGAACCTCCTCCTCCTCCTGCTCCTCCTCCCCTTCCTCTATTCTCAATTGTCTCCTCCTCCTCCTCCTCTTCAGCCGGGGGCAAAGCTCTGGGCAATTCCTGAGCGCTGGCCCTTGTTGTTTCAGGTTGTAAGCGAATTGTCAGAGACTGTGCTTTGTGGCATGGACGTGCCCAGGCTGCCTTCGGGTCCCTAGAGCAACCTGATTCTGACGGCATTGCCAGTACAGTGGATATTGAATTCGAAGATGAGTTTTCGCAGGCCCTCCAGGAGGCTTGCCAGGAGGCGGGTGTGAGGCCTTTTGAGCGGGGTCCCAGGGCCATGGGGGCTATGGATTCTGCTCTTCCTCCCCCTCCGCCTCCGCCTCATCCTGCCCCCAGGGACTTCCTCCAGGTTTCTGGTGTTCCCTGGGTGCTTAGAGGCCATTCCATCGTCCAGGCCACGGTCCAGGCAGAGGACGGTGCAGCTCTTGATGACATAATTATTTGTAAGTGCTGTGGGGCTTCGGCGCATCAGAGTGCGCGGGGAGGCCTTCAATCTAACTGCAAAGGATCCTCCCATTCGGTGTATAAGACCCAGAGGTCCCGTTTAAAGCGTGGTTTGATCCCAGGCCATAACCTGGGTAAGGCCACTGTGGGCACCCCGTTTGGCCCGACAGACGAGACGAAGGCTGTTTGGGGTCCTTTGCTTGGCTTTGAGCCTGTTGGGGGTGGTGCTGGTTGGGATGCGGGTCCTAACAGCGAAGCTGTAGAGACACCAGTAGCGGCCGAGGATGTTCCTCTCCCAACCTCAGCGATCGCTGAGCTTCTGGCCTTGTCACCCCAACTGATTGCGAACTTGCATGGTTTCGCTACCCCCGAGGCGCTTGTTGCTTGGGAGAGTGACCAGCGCCGTCGGGAGGACGTTTCGGCGGATTGGGATGAGGAGGATAACATAGGCTAGCCTCCTGCTTTCGGCCTGTGTGCCAGGGGGTGTGGACCCACCCCGGATCATCAGTACCCTCAGTACCCTCCTCCTCCTCGGTCCTCTTCTTCCTCGGTCCTCCTCTTCAGCCTTCCTCCTCAATCCTCAATAACCAATCCTCCGCGTCCTCCTCCAGCTTCGGGGTATGACCCCTTCCGTCCCCAGTGAGAAGTTAGGGCTGTTGCACAACCATATCGCAGGGGATGTCGCCAGACGACGTTGACCCCCTTTATGCTGATGTCCTGTCATGTCCTCCTCCTCCTCCTCCTCCTCCTCCTCCTCCTCCTCATCGGTCCTCCTCTTCAGCCCTCCTCCGCAATCCTCAATCCCCATTCTCCTGCTCCTCCTCCTCACCTCCTCATCGGTCCTCCTCTCCAGCCCTTCTCTTCAATCCTCAATCTTCAATCCTCCTTGTCCTCCTACCCCTCATCCTGCTCCGCCTCTTGCTCCTCCTCCTCCTCTTCCTCGGTCCTTCTCTTCAGCCCTTCTCATGAATCCTCCTCCTCCTCCTCTTTCTCGGTCCTCCTCGTCAGCCCTTCTTCTCAACCCTCATTCCTCAATCCTCAACCCTCAATCCTCCTCCACATCCTCCGCCTCCTGCTCCTCCGCCTCCTCCTCCTCCTCCTCCTCCTCCTCCTATCCCTTATTCTCATCCTCTCCCGCCTCAATCCTCAACATTCCCCTCCTCCTCCTCCTCCTCCTCCTCCTCCTCCTCCTCTTCCTCCTCGGTCCTCCTCTTCAGCCCTCCTCCTCAACCCTCGATCCTCAATCCTCCTCCTTCTTCCCCGCCCCCTCTTCCTCCGTTTCAGCCCTCCTCTCAATCATCAATCCTCAATCCACCTCCTCCTCCTCATCCTCCTCTTTCTCGATCATCCTCTTCAGCTCTCCTCCAGGAGGAGGAGTCCTCCTCCTCCCTCTCTTCAGCCCTCATCCTCAATCCTCAATCCTCAATCCTCAATCCTCAATCCTCCTCCTCGTCCCCCTCCCCCTCTTCCTCCTCCTCTTCTTCACCCTCCTCCTTTTCTCCTCTTCCTCGGTTCTCCTCTTCATCCCTCATCCTCATCCTCATCGCCCAATCCTGAATCGTCAATTGTCCTCTTAACCTCGTTCTCCTCCTCCTCTTCCTTGGTCCTCCTCTCCAGCCCTACTCCTCAATCCTCAATCCTCCTCCTCCTCCTTCTCCTTTTCCTCCGCCTCCTCATCATCATCCTTCCCCTGCTCAATCATGCCCCTTCTCCTTCTCATCTTCTTCCTCCTTGATCCTCCTCTTCAGCCCTTCTCCTCACTCCTCAATCCTCAATCATCAATTATCCGCCTCTTCCTCGGCCCTTCTCCTCCTCCTCCTCCTCCTCATCCTCCTCATCAGTCCTCCTCTTCAGCCCTCCTCCTCAATCCTCAATCATCAAGTTTCCTCCTCCTCCTCTTCAGCCCTCATCCTCAACCTTGAATCCTCAATCTTCAATCCTCCTCCTCCTCCTCCTTCTCCCCCTCCTCTTCGTCGGTCCTCCTCTTCTGCCCTCCTCCTCAGTCCTCAATCCTCACTCCTCAATCCACCTTCTCATCCTTTCTTCTCCTCTTCGGTCCTCCTTTGTCAGCCCTCCTCCTCAAACCTCAATCATCAATCCTCAATCCTCCTCCTCATCCTCTTCCTCCTCCTCCTCTTCCTCGGTTCTCCTCTTCAGCTCTCCTCAATCATCGATCCTCAGTCCTCAATCCTCCTCCTTGTCTTCCTCCTCTTCCTCATCAATCCTCAATCCTCAATCTTCTTCTCCTCCTCCTTTTTCTGCTCCTCCTCCTCCCCTGTCCTCCTCTTCAGCCCTCTTCCTCAATCCTCAATCCTCAATTCATTTCCTCATCCTCTTCCTCCTCCTCGTCCTCCTCCTCCTCTTCTCCGGTCTTCCTCTGCAGCCCTCCTTCTCAATCCTCAATAGTCAATCCTCAATCCTCCTCTTCCTCCTCTTCCTTTCTCCTCCTCCTCTTCAGCCCCCCTGCTCAATCCTCAATCATCAATTCTCATCCTCCTCCTTGTCCTCCTCCTTCTCTTCCTCCTCCTTTTCCTCTTCCTCCTCCTCTTCCTCGGCCCTCCTTCTCAGGCCTCCTCCTCAATCCTTAATCCTCAATCCTCCTCCTCCTCCTCCCCCTCCTCCTCCTCCTCCTCCTCCCCTCCTCCTCCTCCTCCTCCTCCTCCTCCTCCTCCTCCTTCTCCTCCCCCTCCTCAATTATCCTCCTCCTCCTCCTCCTCCTCTTCGGTCCTCCTCTTCTGCCCTCCTCAACCCTCAGTCCTCAATCATCAATTCTTTTCATTCTCCTCCTCCTCGTCCTTCTCATCTTCCTCCTCCTCCTTGTCCTCCTCCTCCTTCCTCCCCATCCTTTTCCCGGGTCCTCCTCTTCAGCCCCTCCTCAATCCTCAATCCTCATCCTCTCCTCCTCCTCCTCCTCCTCTTCCTCCTCATGCTCATTCTCCTCCTCCTCTTCCTCACCATCATCATCCGCCCCCTCCTCAATCCTCAATATTATCTTCCTCATCCTCCTCATCCTCTGCGGTCCTCCTCTTCGGCCCTCCTCCTCAATCCTCAAACCTCTATTCTCCTCCTCCTCCTCCTCCTCCTCCTCCTCCTCCTCCTCCTCCTCCTCCCCTCTCCTCTTCCTCGGTCCTCTTCTTCAGCCCTCCTCCTCAACCTCAACCGCAATCCTCAATCCTCAATCTTCCTCCTCATCCTCCTCCTCCTCCTCCTCATCATCATCCTCCCCTTCCTTAAGCCTCAATCTTCTTCTCCTCCTCCTCCGTCTGCTCCTCATCGGTCCTCCTCTTCAGGCCTTCTCCTGAATCATCAACCTCAAGCATCAATTCTCCTTCTCCTCCTTTTCCTCCCCCTCCTTTTCAGCCCTCAATCCTCAACCCTTAACCCTCAATCCTCCTCCTCCTCCTCCTCCTTCTCCTCCCCCTCCTCATCCTCCTCGTCCTCCTCCTCTCCTCAATCCTCAATTTTCTCCTCCTCCTCCTCCTCCTCATCATCATCATCATCATCATCGGTCCTCCCACCGTAGCCATTTTGGCTCAAGCCATTTTGGCTCAAGTAAAACATCTATCAAGGCAGCTGGCCAGGACAGCTTCGCCTTGGTTTGGAAGCGAGCCCAGTTCTGGCTTCCGACCAGGGCTTTTGGCCACGGAACTCCACATTTTGTGAATAGTTTCTCTGGCACAGCATGGGAAAGGATCACCGGCGTTCAGATTCTTCCTCGCCATCAAGAGATCGGCGGGGTGCTAAGAAGGGTCACGTGAAGAAAGAAAGTCGAAGGTCTTCCTCACGTTCTGCACGGCGCTCACTGTCTCCCGACAGCCGAGGCATGGAGTCGCCAGCACCAATGAGCCAGCAGTCTCCAGCTTGTTCGGCGGAGGAGTTCAAACCAATGTTCCGTGAGCTGATGTTGGAGTTCAGCGGGAGCATGACCAAATCTATACACGAGTCGATGGGCACGCTGCGGAATGAGATGTCGCACAACCTCCACATCGTGCGGTCGGAGGCCGAGGCCAGGTGCGCTGCCATCCAGATCACCCTCGACTCGCTCCAACAGAACCAGCAGGCGATGACGGACCGTATCGTGAAGATCGAGAGCGGCGGGAGTATCGGCGGGGGCACCCCTTCCACGCGCGCTGATCCATGGGCTGCATACCAGTCCAGTTCAGGCAGTGGCTCCAGTTCTCAGGGAGACGATGACAATAAGATATGGCTCCGAGGGTTTCCGCGTAAGTTGTTGGCTCCGCAGTTCAAGGCTCACTATGAGACGAAAGTGTCACCCCTTCTGCATGACTCGATCAAACACAATGTCAAGCCTGTATTTCATAACATGTCCTTCTCGTACATGGTTGTGTTCCCGAGCAAGACTCACGCACAGCAGTTCAAGGACGGCATCGCGTCTCGGCAGATGGAGTGCGACTGGGTCGACCCTCGGGACAACGTTCAGCACCAGATTCGTGCTGGTGCGCACAAACCGTTGGAGATCCGTAAGAGGGGCTTCGTATTGAGTCAGCTATGGCGTATGATCAAAGAGCACCTCCTCTCTCACCATTTGTGGCGTGAAGGAGTATGTAGTTTGGGCACCAACGCGTACAAGGGCTCGCTGTACTTCTCGAACGGAATCGAGGCCTGGGAGCTGTTCAAGGTTGAGGAGCAGAGCAGCGGGTACCGCATCACACCCATGGTGGAGGATCTCTCTCAGATCCAGATGAACGAAGCAGGCGCCCAGGGCATCATCTCTCGTGTCTCCTTCCCATAGGATGAGGACGTCGAGGACATCATCACAGAAGACATCCCTTCTCGCACAGCATACGTACCGAAGAAACGGGTCAAGGTGTGTACCTGGAATACGTAAGCTCTGTTTGGGAGTGTTCATGGTGAACATTGGGTACAAGAGCGCAGGTATGCCAGATTTAGACACCTTCTCGAACGGCACGATATTGTCTGCTGCCAGGAGGTGCACGGCTCGGAAGGGGATCTTAGCAATGTGAAGCGAGACATGCCAGGATACCTGTTCTTTGGGAGCTTCTGCGAGGAAGCGCGTGCAGGTGGATGTATGATTTGTCTTGCGCCAGAATTTGCCGAGCAGTTTCACTCTATAGACTGTGCTGTGATCTTAGCAGGGCGATGCATTCTTCTCTCTTGCTCTGGACCTGAAGGAGTTCTTCAGGTATGCTGCCTTCATCTTGTTCCTTCCCTCTCTCGGCCTGCCAAACGTGCTCTCCTGCGCCAGATTCGAGATCGTTTTCTCTGTCCTGCTCAGGGGCTCGGAATCTTGGCAGGCGACTTTAATTTCTATGCGTCAGGCGAGTCTCGACAGTATGGGGACGGCACTCACCACAATAATGCACACACGCTTGCCGAGCACTTCGATAACCTTTTTACCGACTTTGGTGAAGTTGAGCAAAACCTGCATACACACAAGGAGGAGGTGGGGGGGAACGTTGTTTCGATGGCGAGATTAGATCGTATATATGTTAATTGCTTTCCTGCGGTTCTCAAAGATCTACAACCTATGACGGGGGTGATTGGGTATGGAGTTTCTGACTGGTGCAGTGATCATGCGCCTGTTTTTCTTAGCCTTGGAGTTCGGCGTGCTCCTCGTTACGATCAGGTTCCAGCGTGGCTGGCCAAGACAGCAGAATTTAAGGACGCTGTGGTAGAAGTACTGTCTGAGATTTTTTTGGAAGGTACGATTGGGGAGAAGCTATCACAATATAAACATGTGCTATACGAAGCGGGGATGAGGGCAAGGCGGAAGAGGGAGGAAAGGGGAGCCAGAACTATTCACGATAAAGTAAGCTGGATGTATGCGGTCTTGAATGCAGTGCGCGCGAACAAACATGCTGTTCTCAGGAGAGCTGTTCGAGCTTATCCTGCTCTGAAGGAGTTCGTGAATGAGGAGGAGGGGGTTTGGAATGATCTCGAGGGCTTCCACCAGCATCTTCAGAGGCTAACCCTTCAGAATCTGGCGGAGGAGGAGGAGGAGATTCTTAGAAGCAGCTTGCCGCAGGCCATAAAAGACGCCCGCGTCAAGCGTATCAACCGATTGCAGCAAGCCTGGGCAAGAGTTCGCAGAGTAGCTCCTTTTGTAGGCATCTATGACGACCAGAGGAGGGAGATGACTGACCCTGCAGAATGTTCCCGCCATCTTGCTGCACACTGGGGGGAGGTTCACAGAAGTAAAGAGGCCTGTGCTGCTGCGTACTCTGCCTTTGACGAGTTTGTACAGATCGCTCCAGATCATGTTGAATGGCAACTGTGCCGCGAAGAATTTTTCGAACGCATTGATAGGTTGAAGGACTCGGCCCCGGGTGCGGATGGATTACCATACAGTTGTTGGAAGGTGGGGGAAGTGGGAAAAGAACTCTTATACGAAGTCTACGAGCGCCTGTTCTCGCACGGCGAGCTGCCTGCTGATTTTAACGAGTGCATTGCAGTGTTCTTACCCAAAGGGGAGGAGGCGGAGGACGCGAGAAGGGGGATATTCAGGGAACCAGCCACTACGAGACCTATCTCGCTCTCCAATTCGTGCAATAAGATTATTGCCAGCGCGGTGGCGCTCCCTCTGGCTCGTGTGTCTGTGCATACGGTCGATGCTTGCCAGCGTGGATTTGTACCAGGTCGGCAGATTGTCGACAATATTATCGATCTGGAGGCCGACTTACTGGAGCACGGGACAATATATGGCGAAAGAAAAACTGGTATCTGTCTTTTCGATGTCAAAGCCGCTTTCCCGTCGGTTTATCATTCCTGGATTTTTCACATTTTGGAAGCCATGCAATTGCCCCCAGCTATTGTCCGTGCAGTGCGTGCTCTTTACACAGACATCCAGATGAAGGTGTCTTTTAATGGCTGCCGTGATCATCAGTTTCCTGTGGAAAGAGGGGTCAAGCAAGGGTGTCCGCTTAGCGGAGTCATTTTCGCGCTGTGTTTCGACCCGATCTTGCGGAGCATGATCGAGGCTTTGCCAGTTCCTGGAGTGCTAAGAGCATTTGCTGACGACGTTGGCCTCACGAGCGCCAACATGTACGAGTGCTTACCGCCAGTTCTTAGATTGTGGGTGAGTGCTGCAGGAGCAGCAGGTTTGGTCTTGAACCTCTCGAAGTCGGAGTTGTGTTTCTTATTTCCGCAATCGGACATCGCTGGAGAATTTCGTAGGTACGGAGTTCGTATTCGCAGTTTCAAGATTCGGTCGAAGGTTCTGTATCTTGGTGTATGGATGGGTCCTGGGGCTCATGAAGTCGTGTGGGAAAAGCCAATCGCTAAGTGTCGTGCTCGGGGACTTCTGATTAGGGCTCTTGGAAAGTCTCTTGTGGGGAGCATCCTGGCCTACAACACGTACGGCTTCACTGTACTATCGTATATTATGCAGTTCTACCCTCCATCTAATACGGCACTGAAAAAAGAACGGGATGTGGTCCAGTTGCTCACTGCCTCCCCGCGTTTTTCGATCCCGACGGACGTGCTGCGCGATTTCAAGGACCTACAATTTGGGGCTGAGGTCCGTTGCTTCCAATTGGTGTGTGACGCCGCCAGATATCGTGCTGCTTTTTACTCTTCAGCCTTCCACAGAGGGCGACTAACTCTTGAGAGCGCAGAGGCAAGTGACGAGAGGACTCTTACCCCAAGTCTTCCAGAATGGCGCTCCAATAGCATCCTGTACCAGATGATCTCTTTATATGATCGTATTTGGCGTATTCCTCAGGTTCCGCAAGCCCCCTGTGCTGAGCTCCAGAAGAAAACCGAGAAGGCCCTGAGACCCCATATGTTCAATATTCCTATGGCCAGAAGATTTCTTTCCAGAATGAAGTACTGGAGTAGTGATGCCACTGTGAGTGAAGCCAACGATTTTGTGTCGCAGTTGCGTGTAATAAATAAAGCATTGCCCGTGTTTATAGGAATTAGTGTTGTCAAATCCGTTTGCAACTCCTGGTGCACCACCCGTAGGTTCCATCAGGGGACCCTTTCGTGCCGTTTCGGGTGTTGTGCCGTGGGAGGTGACTCGCTCGAACACTATCTTGTTTGTCCCATCTATGTTGCCTCTGTCTCTCGCTTGCTTCCTGCTCTGCCCCCTCTCTGGTCACAGCTCAGCTTCCTTGATCGTGTTTTCATGCGTTCCCATACGTGGAGCACAGGTGAACAGCTGCATACACTAGCAGTTTCGCTTGATTTGGGGTTCAGCACATTCAACGCTCAGAGAATGGAGGAAAGATTTGACTCTGTTCATGCTGTGCAGCACCTTGAAGGGAGGATCAGGGCCTTAAGCAGGAGGTCGCCCGTGCTGCGCAGCCTCTGCGGGTAGCCGCCCGTCACCGAGGAGCTTCTTCATGGGGTCGGGTATCATCATCGGTCCTCCTCTTCAGCCCTTCTCCTCAATCCTCAATCCTCAATCATCAACTCTCCTCATCCACCTCCTCCTCCTCCTTCACCTCCCCCTTCTCGTCATCGGTCCTCCTCTTCAGCCCTCCTCCTCAGCCCTCAAGACTGAATCTCCAATCCTCCTCCTACCCCATTCTCCTCCTCTTCCTTCTCATCCCCCCTCCTCAATATTCTCTCCCTCCTCCTCATCATCATCGGTCATCCTCTTCAGCGCTCCTCCTCGATCCTCAATCCTCAATCCTCAATCCTCCTCCTCTTCTTGTCCTCCTCATCATCATCTTCCTTCCCCTCCTCAATCCTCAGTATTCTCCTCCTCGTCCTCCACCTCCTCCTCATCGGTCCTCCTCTCCAGTCCTCCTCCTCAATCCTCAATCATCAGTTTTCCTCCTCCTCCTCCTCGTCCTCCTCCTCCTCCTCCCCCCCCCCCCTCGTCCTCGGTCTTTCAGCCCTCCTCCTCTACCCGCAATCCTCAATTCTCAGTCCTCCTCCTCCTCCTCCTCCTCCTTTCTCATCCCTTTCCTCCTCCGCCTCCCCCTCCTCACCATCATCATCATCCCCCTCCTCAATCCTCAATCTTCTCCTCCTCCTCCTCCTCCTCCTCCATATCTGTCTTCCTTTTAAGCCCTCCTCCTCAACCCTCAATCCTCAATCCCCCTCCTGCTGCTCCTCCTCCTCCTCCTCCTCCCCCTCCTCCTCCCCTCCCCAATCCTCAGTATTCTCCTCCTTCTTCTCCTCATCATCGGTCATCCTCTTCAGGCCTTCTCCTGAATCCTCAATCCGCAACCATCCATTATCATCCGTCTCATCCTCCTCGTCCTCGTCCTCCTTCTCCCCTCTCTTTCCCCCCTCCTCTTCCTCGGTCCTCCTTTTCAGCCCTCCTCCTCAACCTTCAATCATCAATCCTCAATCCTCCTCCTCCTCCTCCTCTCCATCCTCCTCATCCTCCTCCTATATTGATTCATTCATGCGCCGATGAAGGTCCAGCCAAACAATGTTCGACTGGTCTCAGAGAGGCACGGTGTCCTGTACAACACCTTCCCGTGCGAACACGAGAACGCTTTGCGCGCATTCCCCCTGATTCGGGGTGCCTGACACGCGTGCACGCACGCAGACGTTTGCCACATGCACGCACGAGATCTGCTGAATGCCGAGTGGACAGATGGCAACGCCAGGACGGTTCGGGCGGGCCCACCCCGGGCGTGAGAAACGCCGCGGCGATGGCCCGCAACCTCGCCCCAGGTGCACGCCGCATGCCCCCGCGGCCAACCAAACAACTAACAAAAACAACTCGGAACGACCACGAACAACAAGTAGTCATATGAGTCTGACAGGAATGCAGCTGCATCCCCCCCCCAGCGGCCCAACGGAGACGCGGGCTGGCGCTTCCGCCTCGTCCTCCATGCGGGGCACGAGGGCGTCGTCCCGAGGGGGAGGTGAGGAGGGAGGAGCGGCTGGCATCGCCTCCGCCGCTGGGCTGGGAGGGGCAGATCGAAGAGAGTTCCCGTCCCCCCCATCACTGCCCGAGTCCCTCCACCACTGGGCGGCGCCGTGGATGATGCGCCGCGGTCTGGAAAGCCGCGCGCCCTTAGACCATGGTGGGGGTGCCCCGACGGATGCGTCGCACCTGTGCTGGCTCGATTATGCTGCAGGGCCCTGGGAGATGCTTGGGCGTCTTGGAGCAGTAGGATCCACACTTAGAACGGTACAGAACGGGAGCGCCAGAGGCTGCAATCCCGGAGGCCCAAAATTTGTGACAGGGCGAAGGCAAGCCGACGCCACAGACCAACGACCCCAAAGACGGAGGAAAGGCAGCGCGTTTAGACAGTCGAGACGGAGGGAACCTGAACCTCTCGGTGCATCTGATGCACTGCCAGAGACGGCCGTTCCACGCGACGTCGTGCTGCCTATGCTGGCATGGGGGTGGCCTTGAACTCTTGGGTTCCTTGGACAAGGTCCCATGGAGCCCACGGGCAGGGGGCCGCAGCTCAATGACCTCCGCCGCAGCCTACAGCGCGTCAGACCATCCGTCCATTGAGGTTTTACAAGTCTCAGCGTCCTGGGCCAGGCAAACTCACGCGCGGCCTCACGACGCATGATATCTGCCCAGGCATCCCCGATGATCCTCAACTGCTCTGCCCATTTACGGTCCCCACGGCCACCACGTGAGCCCCTGGCGTTCCTTGCGCGGTGCGATTGGGGGCTCATGCGCGGAACCGAAACGGAAAGCGGTCGCGTTAGGACGCAGTTCCTAGCCCGAGCCCTGGCGTTCCTAACGCGTCGTTCGCAGGCTGCGCTTCTGCGTGCGGTTTTGGAGCGGCGGGGGGGGAAGGGGGCGGGCGTTCCTTGGTGGTTTGGCGGAGAGGGCGGGGGTCGACTTGGAAGAGCAAGCCGTAGCGGAACGCCGCTAGAAAGGGGCTCGGCCGTTCTTTCTGGCTTCATGGGCTTACTTGGAAACAAGGGGCTTCGTTCCTTCTTTATGGTTCCTTAGGTCAAGACCCTCACTGTAGCTCGCCAGTGCCCTGCTTGCTGGGATGTCCCGTCCAGAGCACGAAAAGAAATGGCGCATCCCGTCAGGAGCGCTTGGCAATCAACGAAGATGTCAGTTTCCTTGTCGAAGCGTTGAGGGTCCTGTCAGAGATTCTCGTGTCTCTGGAGGAGCCCGCGATGCTCCGCCCAGGTAGCACTTTGGGGAAATTCAGACGGCAGTGGACCCTGAACAGCACGTTTGAGGTCACCCCCCGCCGTGATTTCCACCGCATCCCAGCCCGCTCGGGCCGGGCGTGGCGTTGTAGGCCCCAGACAGCTTCCATCGATGAAGACCTGGGTGGGGCACGCGGAATCGAACTCGTCGTCAACTTCACCGACCCTGCCAAAGTATTGCACAACATCTTCGTCAAGGCGGTTGCTTACTAATAACAGGCACGGGAACCCAGAGCATGGTATATAAGGGATCTTTGCCGTCAGAACTCCTGGCGGCATCCAAGATGACCTGATAAATGTCGCTCCTTGCCCGGATTCCCGTGCGGACAGTGCCATGACCTATGGTAAATCGGGTCGCGCAGCCCACAATATTGGCATGTTGGCTCCACCATGTAGCCTCGTTTCCACGGAAGATGGCTCGTCGGTACAGTCCCGCATGCCAAATGTTTGAGTATCTTCTTGGCCCCCGAACTCCACTTGCTACTGTTCCAATCTTTGCTAAAACGGAGGCCCCAAGGACCTCGCCCCCGAATCTCTTTGGCCCTGGGGCGAAAGCCGACGTCTGGGCCCCCGGGAACTGGAGCTTCCTGCGGGTAGCTCGTTGCGTCAACTGTTTGTTGTTAATCGAAAATCTCAAGTGAACAGCTTGGCGAGGGGGGCCGGCGACGATTCCGTGATGTTGAGCCTGAGCTCCTGCTTGGTAATCAGCTTGGCAGGTCGTTGAAATCTCCTACCTGTCTGCTCTGCCCGAAACAGCGAAGCTGTCGTGGGATTCCTGACCCTGCGCGCCCATTCTTTTTTGTTTTTGTTTTTTTTGGGGGGTATGCTCAACAAACTTCTGGGAGCACTCGAAGGAGAGGCGTAGTTCCTTCGGGCTCAGGGCATCCAGGGCCCTAACCTGGGTATTCGTAGTCAACCACCACTCTCGGAAGCATCGCCTGAGGGTCGCGCTGGCGCGGTGCAGCGGGTCAGTTAGCGGCATGAACAGCCGGCAGACATCGCCGCCGCCGCTAGGCGACCGCGCGCCCAAACGCCGCGCAGTCTGCGCGCGCAACTCATTGAGCTCCTGGGGCGAGTGTCCTTGGACCTCCTCGCCGTGACAAGTTGATGGCTCAACGCCGCATGTGTAGACCTTAGCTGTCATGGGCTTCCCGAGTTTGCGGTCCCTCATGCGACTGGTGTTTGGTGGGGGCGTTTCAGATTGTCTTTCCAGCGTTCAGTCCTTTTAGTCCTGCATCCCCTCGATGACCTGACTTTGCCAATGTTGCAAGCCACTCCCAAGTTAATGACTGAATTCCCGATAGTTCCAGAGTGTTCCCCAGGAGCCTGCGGCGCCTGTTTCAATACCTCGCGGCGGTTAGCTATAAAGTTGAACTTGTTCATGTGTATCGGGGGCTTCAAGGTGCACGTGGACTGATGGAAAGCTCTGCCTGCCAAGTTTGCTAGACAGTTTAAACAGCTCTCAACCGTGCAGCCAATCGAGTCGAACGAGATATCACCGATGTGAGTCGACATGCTCGTGCCATCTTCGATCGTGGCATCGTGGATGGTCGGAAGCATGCATCCTGCTATGTCGAAGGTCGCCGTGGACGAGCCCGCTACATTGCTGCGGCTCGGTAAAAGCGGCTCTCCAACGACATTGTCCATGAGCAGTCGCCTCGGCCATCGATGCGGGTCCAGTGGGGCTCTCAGGGCGAACAGTGGGAAATCGCACTTGCCTCCTTCAGACAGCGTCGTGCGACGGCTGATGTGATCGTAGCACTGCTTCGAATCGGCTAGAAGAGTCGCAACATATTTGCCTGTTCGGTCAGCAATCTCCGACCGCGCGATCGTCATCCAGACGCTGTCTTTGGCGCGGCGGTGCGGGGCCAGATTGAAATGTTTGGGCTCGGCTGCAACTCCCTCCCACTCTCGGCAATGATGCGCAAGACTCCTAGCATGTACTCTGCTGATGCTCGTGAAGAAGCCCACGGGCCTCCTGCCGCCTGTTGCTTTACGAAACCGCGCCACTAACAGCTCCTTCAAAGCGGTCGGGCTGCCCCCAAAGATATTCATGATATTGAATTGCCCTTCCATGACCTCCAGAGCCCCATCGGAGAGCCTCGAGAAGCACTGTGGATGATACCCGTCGGCCGCCGTCGTGAACAACTTGAACCTAGTAGAAATCTTACGCGTCTGCTCCAGGGAGGGGCTCATTGGGGTCCTGCAGTCGGCCTGCAGGGGATCCTCAAGAGGAAGCTCGGGGGCGCGCGCCTCCCCAGGCTGAGGCCCGGATGTCATGCTGGCCCTGAGAACGCAAGCCAGAGGCAGACGAGCGAGCGAATTGCATCCTCTACATAGCCTGCCGAAGCCTTCGCGCTGCCACGTCCTCCCTTACCGCCTCCAGCTAAAGCTTCCTCGCGGCAATCCTCCAAACTCTCCGTGGCCTCCATCCTCTCCTTCTCAATGTGCACGTTCACTAAATCCTCCAAAGCCTCGTTTCCACTGCTCTGGTGAAACAGTGCTGCCTGCTGTCGGCGAGGGCGAGCCTGGCCAGCTCGGCGCAGCAGGCGCGCCAGAACTCGCTGTGGTTCTCCCGCAAGGTCCTGAAAAGACTTTCTCCAGCTGGAAGCTGAAATGCGCGCTTGGCCACATTGACAAACCGCGTCGGGCTTTCGCAGCTGATTAGGCGCTTCAATTCTTTTGACCGGCGAGTGGTCCATGATAAGCACCAGCTCTCGCTGGGCGGGGGGGGGGCCCTGGAAATGAGAAGTAATGCAGAAAACCAAATCGTCTCGAAGCTGTGAGATTGGCCACCTTCTCGGCCATGCAGATCTGTGCACTGAAACTTGTCCTTGAGTTATCCCCAAGTCCTGGTTGTCCAGGCGGAATAGACTCAGTCCCAAAAAAGCTTGCAGAACAGCGCGCTCTCCGTCTCCTGTCGGCGACCTGAAACCAATGCCTGATGGGCGACGGAAGTCCTCAAGTATGGATCCTATCTCTTGAGAAGTGCCACCGTGCCCAGGAGGGGGGCCCAGCGGGTCCCATGGAAGGTTTGGCAGGTATGCTCTGGAATGTGACGATCCGTTGCGCCCAAGTGTACTCCGTCGCGCTGCTCAGCGTCATGCGAACTGGCCCGCGCGGAGGGATGTCAGCATTCTCATCTACTGCCGTGCCCTCGAAGCTGAAAACAGCTTCCTGCCCACAATGAACAAGTCGATCGTGGTCATACTGTCCCCGATGATGCACGTGCGACACGAAAGCGCGTACATTTCTCCGTCGTACTTGTCAGGTCTCATGCGTTCCAGTTGCGCCCCGGGACTTACGTTGAAATCACCGCCCGCGACGAAGGGAACTCCCAAGCGAAGAATATGCGACCCAAGACTCCTGGATAATCCTCAGTTGGCCCGACCAGGCCCTATATAGTTCACCCCGTAATCAAAATATAGACTGACAATCCCCAAACTCAGGCTTCTCAGAAACGCGCGTATTATCCTACCAGGCGCAACGACGCTAGCTGAGACGGACGATTGCCACGAAATGTAGGTGTTAACGAACTAGGATGCCCCCCCCCGAATTCCGATTCTGGGCGGTGACTAAGCAAGGACTCCAGAATCTAGCCCATCCTTGGAGACTTCGGGTGCGCTGAGCATTTGGAATCTCGGGAGTTCTGAGCCTGTGCTCCTGCAGAAAAATCACGTCAGTGGATTTCGGCACGTTGGGTAAAACAAGTTTGCCGTCTTCCACGATAACGCGTTGGCTGAGAGAAAGGTGAAGTGGCGGCCGCCCCCGCGGCTTCTCCTGAGCGGCCTTCGCAGTGGCCTTTGCTGGAGGAGTCGTTGGGGCTTGGCCAGAGGAAGCGGGCTCACGGGTGGATGGGGGAGATCTCGACCTGCATCCTGCATCGTTTCCATGTTCATCACCTCCTGCGGCGCGTCGTTGAGGGGGGCCTCGGGGAGGCTGGTCCACCAGGACATCCACTCCGTCGTCTGGGACTTCGATGGTGAACATGTCCGTGAGATGCTTGAACATGGTTGCCAACTCGGCCTGCTTGTCGCATGCCACGGTGCTGACATTCCGCTTGCATGCCGCCAACAGTTCAGCAGCAGGTGCACTGTCAAGATCGTTCGGCTCATGGGGTTCCTGCGTCGCTGGTGCTGCTCTGGCCGCGCCTGCTGCTGTCTCGGCCTCCTCGATCTTGATCTTAGTCTCCTCGATGGCTGCTTCCCCCTGTTTGACAAGAGCCTCCTGCTGCTCGAGGTGCTGGCCGGCATTGATCACTCTGAGCTGGTACATTCGTAATTGTTCTTCGTGTCGCTCGAGCTGCTTCTGGTGCTTGATCTTCTTGTTTGCTGCGGCTTGGAGCTGGGCACAGACAGGCTTAACCGCGATGCGCGAGTCCCGCATGGTCTGGAGCGACTCCTCCAAGGCCGTCTGGGCTGGGGCTCCGCGTTCTCCAGGCTTCCGCACGATGTCTAGGGCCTGCTGGCAAATCTGGATCTGCTGCCCCGTGAGGTTGGTGGCTGCTGGCGCACCCACTCGTCCTCCTTCCACCTCCATGGGTGCCAGTCTGCCCTCTGGTGCCAAAGGAGCTGGCTTGGCTGCGGTGGAGGAAAGAGGGAGGCCAGGGGGGAGGTCGACCCCCCTCCCCTTGCCCGCCAGCCCTCTTGGCCTTGGGAAGATCCCCCTGAGGGCCTTTGGGCTGGCCTCCGACTCCACGCTGGTTCGTGTCTGTCTTACCCTTGCATCCCTGGGCCGCGTCGGATTCTGGTATCTTCCTCTTGGCCGAGTAGTGTTTCCCACATCCCCAACACCAAGAGAGATTCCACGAGACTGAGGCGGCACAGCAACTGCAGGGCCAGCTGAACGCCTTTGCTGGGGAAGGGCTCCACTGATACGGCTGCTTCCAAGACACTGCGGGCTACGGAAGGATATCGTGGTGGTCGCTTCCTGCTTTCGGCAGGTGAATCACTGATGAAGAATGATTTGGGGCCCAGGTCGCGCCGATTAACCTCGAGCCCAGGCGGCTTGAGCCAAGCTGGCTTGAGCCAGGCTGCGGACCTCCTCCTACCTCCTCCTCCTCCTCCTCCTCCTCCGCCTCCTCCCCCTCCTCCCCCTCCTCCCCTCCTCCCGCTCCTCCCCTCCTCCCCCTCCTCTTCCTCGGTCCTCCTCTTCAGCCCTCCTCAGCAAGTCCCTCAATCCTCCTCCTCCTCCTCCTCCCCCTCCTCCTCCTCCTCCTCCTCCTCCTCCTCCTCCTCCTCCTCCTCCTCCTCCTCCTCCTCGATCGCCCCTCGAGGCCGGCAGCGGACCCCCAGGGCAGGCCGCGCCCGCGGCGGGCGAGGCCCCACGCGGGCCCGCCTGCGGCGGCACGGGCCTCGCGGCGGCCAGAGGCGGCGCGACGGGGCGCTCCCGCGGGCGGCGGGCTGCGGCCACGACGACGACGACGACGAGGACGACGACGACGAGGACGTCGACGACGACGACGACGACGACGACGACGACGACGAGGACGAGGACGACGACGAGGACGACGACGACGACGACGACGACGACGACGACGAGGACGACGACGACGAGGACGACGACGACGAGGACGACGACGACGACGAGGACGACGACAACGAGGACGAGGACGACGACGAGGACGACGACGACGAGGACGACGACGACGACGACGACGAGGACGAGGACGACGACGAGGACGACGACGACGACGACGACGAGGACGACGACGACGAGGACGACGACGACGAGGACGAAGACGACGACGACGATGACGACGACGACGACGACGAGGACGAGGACGACGACGAGGACGACGACGACGACGACGAGGACGACGACGACGAGGACGACGACGACGAGGACGAGGACGACGACGATGACGACAACGACGACGACGACGACGACGACGACGACGACGACGACGACGACGACGACGTGCGGCGCGCGAAGTGCCGCTCGTCTGTTCGGGTGTTGCTAGACTCGAAAAGAAAAGAAGTAACGCCATAAACCTAAACTTTCGGGGGCTGGCGCGCTCCGCGCGCCAGGGAGGGGGGTCCAGCGGATCCAAGATATCCGCGCGGAGCGTCAAAAGTTTAATGCAGTTTTTCTTCCCTCTATAGACGTGCCCGTGGCCCAAGGTGCCCCCAGGATTTCCGGGGAGGCCCCCAGGGCCTCCAGAGCACACCTCGCGAGTCCCAGAGGGCCCCAGGGGAGCGAAGATGGAGCGAGAAGCTGGGGGGCATCTTGGGCCAGGGGCACTTTGAACAACCCCCCGATCTGTGGCCCGCCTCAGGGAATCTCTGCTATCTGTCGGCTGAGGCTCACGACGAGAGCTCGTGCGATAGTCCCTCGTCGGACGGGGCCAGGACGATGGCAGATCCGTTCCAGAGCGTTGCGGGACGCTCCCAGAGCGTTCTGGAACGTTCCGAGAGGACCGCGGCGCCCGAGACGTCTTCCAGGACCGCCAGATCTCAGAGGGCGGCCGCTCTGCGAGCCAGGAGCGAAAACGGGTCCACACGTGCATGAGCCCACGCTGGTTCCTAGAGTACATTACGCGTTGCGCGAGCCTTCACGCAGCTGGTCTCGCGGACTGGGGGGGGGCCGTACAGTCGGCCCAGATTAGTAGGTCGACCCTGCCAAATCAAGGGTACCCTTGTGTCCTGTGTCTCGCAACCCATGCTTCCTACATTCCTGTGGCAATGTGGCCCTCGGAAGGGTCTTGTGTCCTCTCGCCCTGTCCAATCGAATCCGACTGTACTCATGTACGTGGGCGGGCGCGTACCCCCTGTGGGGGGCTGCCTATCGAGGGGCCGGGCGGCACCCGAGACCCCCGGCGCTTCGGTCTCTTATCGGCCACGGGCGCTCGAAGGATTTCGACATGCGCGCGCGAGAGGCCCGCTGAGTCGCACGCGATGGCAATATTGGAAGACCAGCGGTTTTCGGGGTGGTTCGCAAGAACGCGCGCACAGTTGTTTCAATGTTTGAGAGATCAGACTGCAAAACCATTGGCTGTGTATGTGCCTCGGGGGGAGGGGCGAGGGCTTCTAAGGAGCACCCCTGCTTCTCAGAAGGCGTGGGCCTCATACATGGACGTAGGGCTGGCGCCTTCTAAGAAGCAGCATCCTTCTTAGAAGCCCTCCCCCCGCCCTCCCCCACCCTTGGCGCGCCGCCAATGGGGGCCCCCCGAGACCAGGGCGTTGATGTGTTTTTGGCTGCCCTGATATGCCCGTGCTGAAACGCAGCACGTAACGTGCTGTGATCAGATCTTCTGCCCGAACACGCTGCGTGTTGGCTCGGCACGTGCCGATCCACGTTTTGATGAACGCATTTCGCAAGACCTGCACTTTCAGCCTGCGTGTTGAGCTCCGTGCGTGTCAGAACGGTACGCGTTGCGTGGTGCGCATCGGGGTAGCTACAATGGGGCCGCCGAAGAAGGAACCCTTCTCATTGGGGAGGGGCTCGTTGGGAAATCGAAGTTTAGCTTATGGGAAAAAGGGGCCTCGTTCCTCAGTCTGGGTTCCTTGTGACTACACGGCGGTTCAGCGCTACTAGCAGCCGTCGCTCGGACGTGTGCCTATTTTCGTCGGCGAGGACCATCGAGGAGCATCTGGGATCGTCTCGCGAAACCATGCACGCACGAAGCCGAACAATGCACACATAATGGGTCCGAGCGATAGCAATAGCTGGTGTTTCCCCCCTTCAGGGCGGCATCCTCGCAGGGGGGGCCGGGGGGGCGCCAAAGGGCCGCGCGACTGCAGCGAGCTCACCGAACGCCAAAAGGTTCACTGCAAGCGTTGCTCACTGAAGGCCTTTTTTGTTCTGCTTTTGAGGCAGGCGTGCGCCACCTCACCGATCCTGGCCAGTCCCAGCAGTCCAGGGAGGCGCCCTCCTGGCCTGACCAGGGGGGGGCAGATGTCAGCTTGCGCCCGGGATCTGCGCGGCCCGGATCGGTGAGGTGGTCAGCTGGCGGCCCCCGAGCTGGGGTCTCTTCGTCGTCCTCCTCCTCATTGTCCTCCTCCTCCTCCTCCTCCTCATTCTCCACCTCCTCCTCCTCCTCCTCCTCCTCCTCCTCATTCTCCTCCTCCTCCTCCGCCTCATTCTCCTCATTCTCCTCCTCCTCCTCATTCTCCTCCTCCTCCTCCTCCTCCGATCGCTGGAAGCCATGCGGTGACAACGGCTTGCACGCCTTGGTCTATCCCCCCTCCCCCCCTTTGGCGCCCCTGTGGAGCCGCGAGCCAGATGCCACTCTTGCCCAGGCTCGCTCTTGCACGTGGCCGACGGGGGTCCAGTGGCGGCGTATACTTTCGTTCTCTTGGTCTCGCTCGGACGTGCGCTTTTTTCTCGGCAGGAACCATCAAGGAGCATGATGGGTCATCCTGCGAAGAATACACGCACGAAGCCGAAACACGCACGGGGAATGGCCGTCCGAGCGATGACCAGTTCTCCTTCGTGGAGGCCTACAAGGAAGAGGGAGAGGAGGCGGAGGGAGGAGGTGTTAGGGGGGGAGGCGCTCCCACTCTGGCCTCCTCCCCTCTCTTTCTCCATCTCTCTCTCTCTCTCTCTCTCCTTGGTCGGTCTTGAGCTCTGTTCACCCGCAGGGTTCGCCCTTGTGCGCTCTGCTCGACCCGACCCCGTGTTGCGTACTGCGCATCACGAGGGGGAGGACGATGGTGAAGCTTCCCCCCTCCCGCCCCTCCCCCTCCTCCCTGCCCCCCTCCCCCTCCTCCTTGTGCAATCACACAGTGCGAATGTGGTTCTCCTCTCTCCCTTGATGACGTCCAGAAGGTATCCCGCTCCAATCCGCGTGTTGTTGTTTTCGCACAGGATTCCCAGCAAATGGGTTTTCGCTGGGGTTTTTGTCAATATGCTGTTCCCGCTCAAGCGCTGGCCCCATTTCTGTGCCTCTGGCAGCCACGACTCCAGACGGCCCGGACCTCTCGAAGACGATCCGTTACACTCCAAGGAACCCGGCGCCGTGCCATGGCATGCTGTGCGGTGTTGCGTTCTGCGCCGCTGTGCGATGCCATGCTTTGCGTTGCAATGCTTTGTGATGCTATGCTTTATTGCGCAATCACACACCATGCTATGGCATGCTACGCTGCCGTGTTTTTCTGCGCCATGCCATGCCGTGCTCTACCATGCATCGCGTACCCTCTCGCGATCGTTGCCCTGCTCGATATCCGATTGTGCGAATGAATGGAGAGGATATCTATGCCATGGTAAGGGATGGGAGGGAAGGGTAGGACGTCAGATATGACGCGGGCGCACCTAGCTTGCCCCCTTCCCCTCCCCCAGTCCCTCCCTCCCCCTCCTCCCTGCCCTCCCCCCCCGCCCCTTCACAATTACACAATATGAAAATACTCTCCCACTTCCCCTGATGGCGTCCCGAAGATATCCGACACCCCCCCCGCGTATTGTTTTTTTACACACAGGATTCCCGGGAAACGGGTTTTCGCTTGTGTTTTTTTCAAAATGCTGCTCTCGCTGAGGCGCCAGCTTCATTTCTGCCCCCGAATCGTTCCGAATCGTGCTCCCGCTGCAGCGTGGGCCTCATTTTCGGATCGGTGTTTGGCCTCCGTCGTTCAGGATGGCGTTCTCGCCCCAGCGCGGGCCTCTTTCTCGCGCGCCCATCCGCCCGCCACCACCGCGCCGCACCACCACCACCACCACCACCACCACCACCACCACCACCACCACCACCCACCACCACCACCACCAGCACCACCACCACCACCACCACCACCACCACCACCACCACCACCACCACCACCACCACCACCACCACCACCACCACCACCACCACCACCACCACCACCACCACCACCACCACAACCACACACCACACACGCACGCACGCACGCACGCACGCACGCACGCACGCGCACGCGCACCACCACCCACTACGCACGCGCGCGCGGAGCCACAGGTCCGCTACGACACGCGTCCGCGGATAGAGAAAATCAGCGCCATGGTAAGGGATGGGAGGGAGGGGTAGGACGTCAGATATGACGCGAGCGCACCTAGCTTGCCTCCCTCCCTCCCCCCCTTCCCCCCCATCCACAATTATTCAATCTGAATATACTCTCCCTCTTCCCCTGATGACGTCTTGGGAGTAGCCGCCCCCCCCCCGCGTATTGTTTTTTTACACACGGGTTTCCCCGGAGTTGGCTTTTTCCTTGCATTTTTGTTCCAAAACGCTGCTCTCGCTGGGGCGCCGGCTTCATTTTCGGGCCCCACTCGTTCCGAATCGTGATCCCGCTGCAGCGCTGGCATCATTTCCGCCGGCGCCTGGGCTGCACGCCGGAGCCGGCGCCCAGGCCGGCGCTCGGGCCGGGTCCGGAGCCGGTTCCGGCCGCCGCCAGAAAATCGAGTTCTGAGGCGGCGCCGAAAAAAGTTTTTCTTTTGAAAATGCTGAATTTCTGCTTCGGGCGCCCAGGAGGCCTCCCGGGCCGATTCCGACGCCCGGGCCGGCGCCCGCCTGGGCCGGACGCCCGAGCTGGCGCCCGAGCCGGCGCCCGGGCCGGCGCCCGGGCCAGGTCCGGAGCCGGTTTCGGCCGGCGCCCGATTATCGAGTTCCGAGGCGGCGCCGAAAAAAGGCCATTCCAATACACATTTTTCTGTTGAAAATGCTGAATTTCTGCTTCCGGCGCCCGCAAGGCCTCCCGGGCCGATTCCGACGCCCGGGCCGGCGCCCGAGCCGGCGCCCGGGCCGGAAGCCCGAGCCCTCGCCGCGGGCCAGCGTCTGGGCCGGGTCCGGAGCTGGTTCCGGCCGGCGCCGGAAAATCGAATTCCGAGGCGGCGCCGAAAAAAGGCCATTCCAATACACATTTTTCTTTTGAAAATGCTGAATTCCTGCTTCTGGTGCCCGGGAAGCCTCCCGGGCCGATTCCGGCGTGCTTCCGCTCGTTCCGAATCGGCGTCATTTCCCGCGCCATGCTACGGCATGCGATGCAATGCTAGGTTGATACTACGCTTTGCGGTGCTCTTCTACGCCATGCCACGCCGTGCTCTACAACGCATCACGTACCCTTTCGGGATCATTGCCCTGCTCGACATCCGACTGTGCGAGTAGAGAGGGGATCTGCGCCCTGGTAAGGGATGGGAGGGAAGGGTAGGATGTCAGATATGACGCGAGCGCACCTAGCTTGCCCTCCCCCCCCTCCCTCCCCCCTCCCTGCCCCCGGGCCCTAGCCGCCCCCCCCTCTCCCCTTTTTCCCTCCCCGCCCCTCGCCCTCGCCCTGCGTCTGCCCGCGGGCCCTGCCTCCCTTTCCCTTCTCCGCCCTTCGCCCTGGCTCCTTCCTCCCCCTCCCCTCCACACCCCTCCTTCACAATTAGACCATATGCATACTATTCTCCTCTCTCCCCTGACGACGTCCGGAAGATATCCCGCTCCACTCCGCGTATTGCTTTTTCACACCGGATTCCCGGAATTTTCGCTTTGGTTTTTGTTCAACATGTTGCTCCCGCTGAGGCGCTGGCCTCATTTTCGGGGTTCCGTTCGTTCCGACTCGCGCTCCCGCTGCAGCGTTGGTTTCGTTTCCACGCTTCCGTTCGTTCCGAATCGCTCCCGCTGCAGTGCTGGCCTCCTTTCCTCCGCGCTTCCGCTCGTTCCGAATCGTGATCCCGCTGCAGCGCTGGCGTCATTATTTTCCAGTGCCATGCCACGGCACGCAGTGCAATGCTATGTGGTGTTCCGCTGTGCGATGCCATGCCTTCAGCTGCAATGCTATGCTAGGATATGCAGCTAGGATCTGGAGTGCTTGACTACGCAGCCACGCCATGCCATGCCATGCTACGATTTGATATTCAATGCCATGCTATCCCATGTTCTGTTCGGTGCCGCTGTGCGATGCCCTTATTTGCGCTGCAACGCTTTGCGATGCAATTCGTCACCACGCAACGCTACGTCATGCTATGCCATTCTACGCTCAGCCGCACTCTTCTACGCCCTGCCATGCCGTGCCTTACGATGCACCGCGCACCCTTTCGGGATCATTGCCCTGCTCGACATCCGGCTGTGCGAACAGAGAGGACATCTACGTATTGGTAACGGATGGGAGGGAGGGGCAGGACGTCAGATATGACGCGAGCGCACCAAGCTTGTCCTCCCCCCCCTCCTCCCTCCCTCCCTCCCCCCCCCCCCCCCCCACCCCTCCTTCCCCTCCTCCATCCCCCCCTTTTCCCCCCCTCCGCCCCCTCCCCCCCCTCCTCCGCCCTCCTCCCCCCCCTCTTCCCTGCCCACAGTCTGTTGTCCTGCCACCGCCGCCGCCGCCGCCGTCGTCGTCCTCGTCCTCGTCCTCGTCGTCGTCGTCGTCGTCGTCGTCGTCGTCGTCGTCGTCGTCGTTGTCGTCTCTATCTCTGTCTCTCTCTCTCTTGGGACCTGCCCCCCTCGCGCGTGGGACTCGCAACGCGCTGAATGATGAATGCCGAAGACAGCCACGGCTCTGGGCTCCAGGAGGGGCCCTGGCTCCCGGCCCGGTCCTCGGAGCCGGGTCGGGGCGAACCTGTGCGTGGCCGAGGCCCGACGGCGGTCCGGAAGGCCCCTTCGCTCCTTCTTTGGAGTTCCCTGTGGCCGCGCGTCGACGGCGCCCCTCCCTTGCGCCTCCCGTCGGCCCTCCCACTTCCCTCGTCGGCGGCGAGCGAGGGGGGGAGGTGAGAAGGGGCGGGCCTTCTCCGAGGGCTCGGAGGCCCCCCCGGCCTCCTGAGAAGTTTCCTCCTTTGAGCCTTCCCCCCGAGACGCGGAAAGCTTCTCTCAGAAGGCGCGAGGGCTTCTGAGAAGTCCCGCCGCCTTCTGAGACGGCCTTCTCCTTCTCACTTCCCCCCCCCCCTCGCTCGCCGCTGACTAACGAGGAACGAGTAGGAAACCGAGGCTTCGCGGCAGATGGGCGGCCCATCGCAGGGCACGCTTCGCCCCAACAGGGCAAGGAATGCACGCAGAGGGTGGCCCTCAGGGAGATCTCCGCCGCCCAACGCCTCCATCGCCCCTCCCTTGAGGGGGAACGTTGCAGTCGGGGTGGAGCGGGAAGGACACGCGAGAGGGCACAAGGGTACCCTTGCTTTGGCAGGGTCGACCTGCTAATCAACCTCGACTGGGGGTGGGGGTACCGCCTCGCGGAGGGAAACATCGACCTGTAAATGGCGATACTTCGCCGATGTATCGGCGGCATCAGACCCCCGATGAGCAATCCGCGCACGTTCCTGGGCGGGCTGGGCTATCAGGCGCATCGGTGACGAAGGGGCGATCGCAGATCGATGCACCCCCCCCTGAGCCTACGGTCGGGGACTGTTGCTCAGCGTGTTACCGCGGCGGCCCCAGCGACACGCTGTCCCTTGCGAGCGGACAGCGTGCCGCTCCGCTCCGCGGGGGCGGGAGGTTCGGAAACGCTCGAGACGGTCACGCTGGGGGGGGGCGGGAAATGGATAGCAAGTCCCCCTCGGGGAAGGCGGGCCCTCTCGAGGAAGGGTCCCCAAGTTACCGGGGGGGTCGGGGATACGGTCGGTATCCCCCCCCCTTGACTACCTACCAGACCACCCCAACCCAACCCGAAGACCCGATTTTCGGGTTTGGGGGGGTATGGGCTCCACATGTGTTTTTTCGATGTTCCCCGACCCCCCCCCCCTGGGGAAGGCGGGCCCTCTCGGGGAAGGCGGGCCCTCTCGGGGAAGGGCCCTTTCCAGTGGGGAGGGGTCGCTTATAGTCGTAGTCGTAGTTGTAGTCGTAGTCGTAGTTGTAGTAATCGTAGAAGAAGTAGGGGCAGTCTGGCGTGACGCCGTGACGCCTGTCACGTGAGATACGTCGTCCAATCGGTCGTTGCTCCGCCTGATTGGTCCAGTGGCCAGCCTGACCTCGGCGCGCACGTCGCGTTTGCTATTGTTACGGCACGGCGTATTTCCCCAATCAGAGCTTGCCTCTGTAGGGGTCCTAGCAGATTCTGAAGGTTAGGATTTGCGCGGCAGGATTTCGGTGGCCGGTGCCCGGGTGCCCGGGTGCCCGGGTGCCCGTGGGTGCCTAGTGCCCTAAGATTTCGGTGGCCGGTGGCCGGGTGCCCGGGTGCCCCGGTGCCCGTGGGTGCTCGGGTGCCCCGGTGCTCGGGGGTGCCCCCGATTTTGCCCGGGGGTGCCCGGGTACCCTTTAGCCATATAGCCCTAGAGCCTCATAGCTCTATAGCCCAATAGCCTAGTAGCCCTAGAGCCCGATAGCCCATATAGCCCATATAGCCTTGTGTACATAACCAAATCATTTGGTTACGCTCGAAAGGGTCGGGCGTAACCAAAACGCGAAGAATGTGATTACGAGCGACCTCTCACACACTTGAGCTATCAAAATGCATTGAACACACCCGTAACCAAAATTGTTCCAGCACGGTGCTCGTATAACCACACCGTAGCCAGATTTTCAATTTCCGCAACCAAATCAGAACCAAATCACATAAATCTGAACCAAATCATAACCAAATCGTAACCAAATCATAACCAAAGCATAACCAACATAACCAAACCGTAAGTATATCGAAACGACCATGTTCGACATTGCCGATGGGGCTGAAGAAGGGGGCGGGCGAAGCAGGAGGGTTCTGCCCAAGCTGGTATACTGTGGTTTCGGGGCGGACGAAGCAGGAGGGTTCTGCCCAAGCTGGTATACTGTGGTTTCCGTAATGCTGGCTAAAGGACTCAAGAACAGCCCCAAGTGATGGCTTAGCGTGGCCACGGAGCCTCCAAAAATACGTCCCTGACGTTGCGAAATCAATGGACAAGCAGTGTGTCTGTCAGGCAGATGTTCGCTGTATCGCCTAATTACTCGCCCCCGATGGGCCTTTGATGCCCCGAGATGTTGCAAGAGATGGCTGAACGTCCCCCCCCCAACAAATAGTAGGAAAAACGCATGAAAAAGGAGAGGGAGGAGTCCTCCTCCTTCTCCTCATCCTCGTCCTCCTGCAGTCTTCCGTCTTCCTCCTCCTCCTCCTCCTCCTCATCCTCCCTTGTCCTCCCCGTTCCTCCTCCTCCTCCTCCTCGCCCTCCTCCTCCCCCTCTTCCTTTTTCTTCCTCCTCCTTTTCTCCTCCTCCGCCCCCTCCTCCTTCTCTTTCTCCTCGCACGTGTCACACCGCCCAGCGCGGCGCACCCCTCACGAGGATCGTGCAAGGTAGTGAGCTCGACCTACGTCCCCAGCGGGTGCGCCCGCACGGAGCCGTCGCCCCCATTTCGAAACACCCATTGCGAGGATCACGCCCCGCAGGGGGGCTGGCCCAATCATGTGCGTCCGCATGGCGCCGCCTTCCCTGTCCTGGCACATAACTATTTTACAAGAGTCGTGCCCCATAAGGAGCTCCACCGGTGGCCTCACTGGGTGCTTCCGCACGGCGCCGTCATCCCCATGTCAACATACACCTCACAGTGATCACGCACCGTTCGGAGGTCGACCTATGCCCCCAGCGGGTGCGTCTGCATGGAGCCGTCCCCGTGTCGGCATTTCCCTCTCGAGGATCGTGCCTCATAGGGAGCTCTACCTATGGCACCAACAGGTGCGTCCACATGGTGCCGCAGTCCTCATTTCGGCATACTCCTCATGAGGATCGTGCCTCATAGGGAATTCCAGCTATCCGGATGGTGCCGCCATCCCCGCGTCGGCACATTTTCCATGAGGCTCGCGCCCCTCATGGGTCTCCACCTATGGCCCTAACCAGGCCGTCCGCATGGCGCCGCCGCTACCAAATCTGCCCCGTAGGGCGTTCCACTGGGAATTATTCCGCGTATACGCTTTCCCCGCCAATTGCGGCACAACCCTCACGCGAGGCGTGCCAAATGGGAACCCTCACCTGGCCCACTGGTTGTGCTGGCATGGCGTCCCTGCCCATTTCGGCACACCCCTCACGCGGAGCGTGCCCCTCAGAGAATTCCACCAATGGGCTGAATGGAGGTGCTCGCACGGCGCAGCCGCCCCCATTTCGGCACACCCCTTACGTGGATCGTCTCCTCAGGGAGCTCCACTTCATGTGCTCCCCGTCGATTTCAGCACTTTCCTCACAAGCATTGTTCCCCACAGGGAGTTTGGCGCCCTCCTGCCCACCTCTTCGGCAGCTCCCGATCCTGACTGCCCTGCGGCGCGCATCGTAAAAAGAACATTCCATGCTCCACGCCACATGCAGCTGCATCAGGCCTGGCTCTTCGCAACACTAACTATCCAGCTGCCTACGGCAAGTCCCGCCACCGTACCTGGGTTGTAGGTTATAGGCATCTTGGATGTTCGCTGGGATATCATGGGAGGCCTCTCGGGGGCCTGTTGGATGCAGTTTGCAGGCCTCTTGGGAGCCGTCTGGGGGCCTCTTCAGGGGCTTCATTTTGGCCTCTAGGGGGAGGGCCTCTTGGGGCCTCCTGGTGTATTGCAGGGTCTTTGCAGGGGACTTCGCAGGGTATTGCAAGGTCTTTGCAAGGTCTTTGCAAGGTCTTTGCAGGGTCTTTGCATGGGGGCCTTTGCATGGTCTTTGCAGGGTCCTTGCAGGGGGGTGCAGTCGCCTGTCCGCGTCCCGCGGAGGGGGTCCTTTAGAAGACTGCAGAAACCCTCCCAGGCAGCACTTGGGCACTTCATCCGCTTCCATGACGGACCCCATTTGGCCAAATCGTAACCAGATCATACCCAAAGCGTAACCATATAGGATCGTAGCCACATCGTAACAACATCTGATACAGCGTAACCAAATCGTAACCACATTTGACGTTTCATAATTAAAACATAACCAAAACACATGTCGTAATCAAATTTCGCGCAACCCGATCAAAACAATGCACCCCTCTCATACAGAATTGGCTCAGCAAGAGGACGATTTGGTTACGCATGTGCACGCAACAAACCATTATAAACTACAATACTTTAGGCGCGTGATTTGGTTACGACGTCTTGTCTTCTAGGGGCCCTATCGCCCTATAGCTCTATAGCCCTATAGCCCTATAGCTCTGTGGCCCTGTAGCCCTAGAGCCCTAGAGCCCTATAGCTCTAGAGCCCTATAGCCCTACAGCCCTATAGCCCTATAGCCTTATAGTCCTATAGCCCCTATAGCCCTATAGCCCTATACCCCATAGCCATATATCCCATATAGCCCCATAGCCCTGTAGCCCCATAGTTCTATAGCCCTCCGGTATCATATGTCGTGTCGTTCTTCTCGAATTATGGCGTTGCTGTTCTGAAGCATGCTCTTCTGCTCTGTGGCATCGCGTTTTAATATGATATGCCCTGTCATTTTATGTTATACGATGCGTTGATCAGTGATGCCGTTTATGTTTTGCTGAGTTTAATATGGACTATGATGCCCTGCTCTGTTACGACACACCTCCCCAATGAAGGTCTAGTATTCCGTGTTATGTCAACTTTTTTGCCGTAGGAATATCAGTGGTGAAAGATTTTTGCTATGGTATGCTGCGTAGGTTGTGCTCTGTTCTCTGTTCATTACATTGTGTTATGTTTTGTTGGCATCTGCAATCTGTTAAAAATCTACGGTGCGCGACTACATTCGTTGCCGTCGTGGCACCAATAATAAAACAATTATGATACGCTCTGCTATGATTTGTGATGGTCTACCCACTATACTCCGCTATAGCACGATCTGCGTTGTTAGTTGATGATGTGATCGATGCTGCATTCAGTCATGCCCTACTATCTGAGCACATGAGATTTGATTATCTCCTATGCCCTGGTATGTTATTTGATCTGATGCCAGGATCCTCTATTCTGATTTTGTGCTAGACTATGGTATGTCATGGCATTGTGTGAAATGGTGTGGCCTGTTATCTTCAGCTATGTTATGATGTGCTCTGTCTTTTGTTGTTATGATGTATGGTGTTATGGTATGCCCTGCATGCTCCATGATGTCATTGCAGTCGGTGTTATGAGGCGTCCTTGTCATGTCCTGCTGTTCTGGCATGTTGTGACATGTTCTGCGTTGTTATGTTACGGCGCTCTCAAATATTATGGTATGATATGTTGTAGTGTCTTATGCCACGCACTGCCATGGTATAAGTTGACCATGTATGTGATGCTATGCGATGTGATTTTGTGCTACGGTATGATATGTTCTGCCATGATATGTTATGGTATAAGATGTCACGTCATGGCATATTGCGGTATGCTCTGTTATGGTGTGGTGCGAGGTGTGGTGTTATGTTCTGTTATGTAGGATCCGTTCTGTCATAGTTTGGTGGGGTCTGCAATGTGATGTTCTGCTATGGTGTTACATGTTGTGCCGCACTCTGGCATGTCATGCTTTGTCATCTGTTCTGCGATGCTATCGGTCATGCTATCGATGCTGTAATGTCGTGTTATGTTGTGGTGTGTTCTGTCATTGTCTATAACGATATGTTATGTTATGTCATGCGTTGTTGTGGCATGGCCAGTAATGGTATGTTACGTACGTGTGTTGTGTACGATCCAGTATGTCATATCGTTCGTTGTTTTTTCTGTGTTGTGCTCACATATGACATGCACTGTTATGCGAGGCTGTGACAGATGCTCTTTTGGAATGTCCAGTTATGTGATGTGTAATTCTGGTGTAGTTTCTGATATGGGATGGTCGGTGCTGTGATGCCGTGCTATGGTATACACTGCTCTGGCATGATGTGTTATGTTACGACATGTTTTGTCAGGATCTGGTATGTTTTGCTCGGATGTGTCATGTTAGGTGCTGTGGTGTTATGTAATGTTGTGTCATAGCTTATCGAATCGTGCTGTACAGCGTTTTGCTATGTTATACTACCGCTCTGTAAGGTCATGATGTGTCGGCGCGAGGCGGGACGCTCGGGGACACTCAGGGGACCTGGGGATCTGGCGGCCGCGGGTTGCAGAGTGGCGCGGAGCTGGACTCTCGGGGACACTCGGGGACTTGGGGACCTGGCGGCCGCAGTACGCAGAGTAGTGCGAGGCGGGACTCGGGCACACTCGGGTGATCTGGGGACTTGGCGGCCGCGGTACGCAGAGTGGCGCGAGGCGGGATTCTCGGGGACACCCGGGGGGCCTGGGGACCCGGCGGCCCCGGTATGCAGAGTGGCGCGGGGCGGGACTCTCGGGGACATATGGGGGACCTGGGTATCTGGGGGCTGCGACATGCAGGGTGGACGGGTCGGGGGGTCTGTTCTCAAAGTCTAGCGACCCCAACCTGTCGGGTGGGGAACAATTCCTCCCTGTCGCACCCCAGGGCGGGTCGCTCTGGCGGGCCAGTCGCTTCGCCAAAGAAGTCTTCACCATTTATCCCGAAGCTTGGCTTTTGCAACAGGCTCACGAACGGAGGGCGGGTCGTTTTCAAATCTCGGTCTAGCGCCGCGCATAGTCGTTTTAAAAGTTTGCAACAGTGCCACGGGTGGAGGGCGTGTGGCTATCAATAGTTAGTTTTCGCTTTAGCGCCGCGCACATTCGTTTTAAAATTTGCAGCAGTTCCACGGATGGAAGGCGGGTGGTTTTCAATCTATGGTTCTCGTTTGAGCGCCGCGCACATTCGTTGTGATAGTGTAGAAGAGCTTCACGGATGGATGGCGGGTGGTTTTCACCATGTGGTTCTCGTTTTAGCGCCGAGCACATTCGTTTTTGTTTCAAAGTGTTGAAGAGCTTCAGGGATGGAGGGCGGTGGTTTGCAAACTGTGGTTCTCACTGTAGCGTCGCGCACATTCGCTTGCAAAGCTTGCAAACCAAATCACGGATGGAGGGCGGGTGGTTTTCAAAATGTGGTTCTCAATTTCGCGCCCGGCACCGTCGTTTCAAAGCTTGCGAGAGGTTCACGGAATGAGGGCAGGCGGTTCTCAATATGTGGTTCTTCCCTTGACCCTGCGTACATTTTTCAAAGCCTCGCACAGATCCGTGTCAAGGACTTTCAAGCACTCTTATGGTCGACGTCCCAGAAATCGTCTTCTGGCACGATCTAGGATTGTCAGGGCGCGACAGTCACGCTGATTCGCTTGGTTGACGTCTAAGACATGGTGTTCTGGCGCAATTTGCAATCGCCAGGTCGCAACAGTAAGTTTGGTTCGCGGCGTTGAAGTCCTGGGAATGGTGCTTTGGCATGGATGCAGACTTTCAGACGGTTGTTTTCCAACGGGGCTCGTTCCCCAGCGAAGACAGATCTTTAGGAGAGCCTGTGAAGAGGGAACTTCGAGGAGGGTTGTGTTGCAACATGGTGGATGGGTCTTGGGTTTGCACTGGTCCTCCTCCTCCTCCTCCTCCTCCTCCTCCTTCTCTTCCTCCTCGCCCTCCTCCTCCTCCTCCTCCTCCTCCTCCTCCTCCTCCTGGTCCCCCACCCCTCCCTCTGCTCCTCCGGGGTGCGCAGGCGAGCTGCTGCTGCAGGCCACTCGGCAGCTGTCGGTGCTCTCCGCGCGGGACCTCGAGCCCGGCGCCGCGCACCCCGGGCTTCCCGCCGGCGGGCCGTGCCATCGCTCAGAGAGGCTCCCCAGGAATTCCTACACACCTCCTCCTCCTCCTCCTCCTCCTCCTCCTCCTCCTCCTCCTCCTCCTCCTCCTCCTCCTCGCCCCCCTCCTCCTCCTCCTCCTCCTCCTCCTCCTCCTCCTCCTCCTCCTCCTCCTCCTCCCTCCTCCTCCTCCCCCTCCTCCTCCTCCTCCTCCTCCTCCTCCTCCTCCTCCTCCTCCTCGATCTCCTCCTCCTCAGGGCCTGCCAGAATGTGCTTAACGAGAGTGTCTTGTCCGCCGACCGCCGATGGCCCTGGGGGGCCGGATAAGAATCGGTGGCATTTTCAGGAATGTCAGAGATCGTTGAGTAATGTGCCCCAGTACTTTTTGGAGCCGGATTTCGTATCGCATGTTTCTTCTGCAGGTCGCCCGCGTGGGCGCGAAGATAACCGCGCTTCGCGCATCGCGGTCTGGGCCAGGCCGGCTGCCCTTCTCCAATGGGGGCGGCGCGAGGGCTCGAGGGCGCGGAGGCACTCCCGCGTCGCGCATCGTGGGGCGCGCTGCGCGAAGCCAGGTGATCGAGCCCTAAGGTGGCATCCATAAGGCACAACCCGCCCTCGGACAAGAAGCATTGCTTTCCTTTCAGTTGTTGAACTGGCTTCGTTTCATTGCTTCTTCGGCCTCAGCAGCGTCCGCGGCGGGCCAAGAGGCCTCCGAGATCGCCCCCAGGACGGCTCAGACAGGGCCTTGCGCCAATCCTAGGCTAGTGCTACCTGCTGCCCCGGCCACGGAGAAGCCCCCTGGCGATCATGGCTACCGCGCCACCCACTGGCCACCAGGGCACGCTGCCCCGCAAGCAGGCCGCCGCCCAGGCCGCCTCCTGCACGGCTGGCGCTCTCACACGGGGGACCCCGCCCATGCCGCGCCGCGCCGGGGGCCGTCGCACCCTGGCCAACCCGCCGAGGGCTCGAGCAGACGGGCCGCGACAGGGCAGCCCGCCACGGGGCACGAACCGAGGGGCCACGCGACGGCGCTGCTCTCCAGGAGCCTGGCCCCTGCGGCCTGCGCGCCACAGCACCGCGCGCTGCGCGCTGACCACCAGGGCACGACACGCCACCGTGCTGCCAGCACCGCCCACGGCGCGCCCGCGGGGCCCACCCTCGGAAGGGGCCAGGGGCCCAGGCCGGCCCGCCGGGAGCTGGAGCCCTGCAGCGGTCCTGCCGGGCCGCCTGGGGGCACGAGCCCGAGGCGCCGCGCGGCGACGCCGCTCGCTGGGAAAACGGCCTCCGTGGCCCGTGGGCCATAGCACCCCGTGGCCGAGTGCCCGCCATGCCACGCGCCGTCCGCGCGCCGCCGTCAAGACCGCCTCAGGGGTCGGCACTCCGGGCGCGGCGCGAGGGGCTCGACGAGCTCGCCCAGCCGGGCACGAGGCCGCGGTCCCAGTCGACTTGTGGGCCACCACTTCCACCGGCCTCCCCCCCCCACCGCGGCAGGCCGCCTCCACGGCCGCCTCCACAGGGAGCCCCTCCTTGTGGGCTCCGCTCGGGATGTGCACGTCCTCAATGGACGTTGCGCGGCACCTGCGGCGCTCCATCGCTTTTGCGGTCAGAGTCTCTTCCGACCCACCAGCGGCCAGAACGCGGATCCGAGGTGCTCCTCGAGCCTCGGGCCCACATCCCTCGAGCGGCCACCAAGCCAGGCCCTGCCCGCAGGCCGCCGTCTCTGCCACTTCGGGCAACCGTCATTAGTCATTACGCCAGCCATGGCCACGCCAGCAGGCCGCCGCCACGGCTGCCTCCACCTCTGGCGCCGCCTCCGAGCGGCCCTCGCTCTGGACTTGCACGTCCGCTACGGACGCTGCTCGGCGCCCGTTGCGCTTCACCCTCCCTGTTCCTGTGGTCAGAGTCCCTCACGCCCCACCAACCGCCTCACATGGAACGCTGGCCCAAGTTGTTCTTCGGGCCCTGAGTACACCTCGCCTGGGCCTCGCGTGAGCCTGCACCCCACCGCTGGTGGGTCCCGCACCGGGGGTGGTATGACACTGCCGCCCCTGCGCCTCCTTCTCCTCTCTCTTGCCCTCCTTCCTTCCCTCGGCTTCCCTCCTCCCCGCCCCTTTGCCCTGCCTGTGTCCTGTCCTTTCTTTCGGGTGGCGTTCCTATGCCCCCTTGGGCCTTGTGCCCCTCTGTGCAAGTACGCGTGGCTGTTTCTGCTAGCGTGTGCGTCCGTCGTGCGCCTTTCTCGGTTCGAGGGAACGGCGGCCTCTTGAGCCTCACCGCTGAGGGTTGTTTTGTGGAGGCGCGCAGGGCGGCCGTATCGTTCTTCTAATGGTTCCTACAGAAACGCGACGTGCAGCATACACCGTTGGGATACAGAGAGAGCATACACAGTAGCGGAATCGTCGTCTGGCTGCCCACAGTGAGCCCACTGCGCTTACGGACGGCAAGAGGCGCAGTTTACAGGGCAGCCTCCCGGCGCTCAGGCGGTCTGCCCCGTGGCACAACGCCATTGTTGGCAGCGCTGGGACACTGCGGGGCCCAGCGGGACAGCGCCAACCTCGAGCGGGCAAAAAGGGAGGCCACGAGGGCCATCGAGAGGAAGGGCGAAGACACCACCACGGAGGATGGCGAGCAGACGAAGGCGGGCCCGATGCAGAGCATGATGAAGCAGATGATGGGGGCCACTGGCGTTTGATGGACAAGGTGAAGGCGCTCGAGACCAGGGGGAACAGCAACGCCGGCGAGGCCCCGAGCGCCACCAGCTGGGAGACCCCGTTCGAGTCGAGCGGTCCAGCCGAGGAGCCCCTTGCGAGGAGCTCGCGGGCGTGGCCCGACATTGGCGGCGCCTGATCTCCAGCGCTGCGCGACAGCAGGGCGGCTAGAAGAAGTTCTGGTCGGTGATGGCGCACGAGAGCGGCGTCTGCGATGGTCAGCCTGCGCCCCCGTCTCGTCGCTCAGCGCAGAAATTGACAAGCAGCTCGGCCCAGGGACAGCGAACCATGCAAGCAGCTGGAACGGGCGTGAGCTGCGGGCACTCCGAGGTCACGCCGCAACCAGAGGCGCGCGACCGATGTAACCCGCGACGCCTGTGGGTTCCATCCTCAGCAACACTGCGGAGGGCCCGAACGCCAATCCGAGTGCGCCACACTTGGTGGAGAGGGTGAGGAAGATAAGGGCCTGGGCCGTCCGCGAGTACAAGGGCGCCGCGCAGACGGCCTGTGACCAAACCGCATCAGGAGACCATGCGCACTGGCAGCGGCCCCTCTGGCGCAAGGGCCAGGCCCGCAGCATGGCGCGGACGATGGTGGGCGACAGGGGAATGATCAAGGTTGCCAGGCGCGCCCTCGGCGCGCGCGCAGCCGGCGGGAGGGGGGGCTCTAGGAAGCAGTGCCTGGTCGCGACCACATCGCCGCGAGTGGCTGCCAGGCTGGAGCGCGAGTCTGGGACTTCGCGCGCAACGCCTGCGCAGAGACCCTCAAGCAGCAGCCAACAGCCCCTACTTTGTCCTTCGAGAGCACGCCGGCGAAGTGATGGCACGTCCAGGCGGACTACTTTGAGTGGGCACACCCACGCCTGAAGGAAACGGTGAAGGGGGGCATGCTCGTGGATGCAGGGCGCCGTGTCCGGGCGACGGAGTGACCCTGCAGGACGGAGGGGGCGCGGCGCGCCAGGGTCGGAAATGGCCAGAGATGAAGGCCGTCTGCGAAGAGCGGTGGATGTCATATTTGGGGATGCCGCAGCGCATCAATGCGTCAGCGCGGATCCTAAGGTCGAGTGTGTGTGTATATATATATATATCTCATATATACATATATGCATACATATATATATAGAGAGAGAGAGAGGAAACCAATCTATACATATATATATATATACAAGATTTTAAGGCTCGCTGCGCTTCGCCTTCTAATCTTGATCCTTGCACCTACGATGTTTCTGGGCGCGGGCGAGAACACAATTGTTCAATGAGGTGTGTGGGAATTGTGCGAGCGGGGGCGAGGCGAGGCGAGTGCGCGGTAGCGCCCGGGGCGGGGCTCAGGGCGCAGCGTTGGTGGACGCTTGAATGGAGGTGAAGGTGGAAAGTCGGATGCCGGACGCTAGAGGTCGGAGTGCTGAGCTGATGGAGGCTGGAAGTCTATAGGTGGAAGTCCCACCAGCCCTTTAGGGCTACGGTGGTATAACGAGTTTGGTCTTCTCTCTTCCCCTTCCTTCCCCTGCTCGGGGGAGGGGTAACCTTCCCCTGGACCTGGAGGGGGGGGGATGGAGGCGTTAGAGCGTCCAAGACGGCTCAAGATGGCTCCAAGAGGCGCTCCAAGTCGCAAGATGGCCTCCAAGATGGCCCAAGATACCTCAAGATGGGTCAATATAGCCTCCGACACACCTCCAAGAGTCCTCAAGACGGATCCAAGTGCCCTTCGAGCCCTCCACGGCGCCCTCCAAGAAGCCAGAACCCTTCAAAAGCTTAAGGAAAGTCCATGTGTTTGGCATTCTCGTCTTTTCGCTTCCGATGGGCCCCTGAAGCATCAAGATGGCCCCAATATGGCCCAAAAGAGCCCCAAGAGGGGCCCAAGAAGGCCCAAGACGGCCCCAAGATCGCCCAAGAGGCTTCCAAAGAGCGCTCCAACACGTCCCCAAGACGCCGTTTGAGAGCCTCCGAGGGGGGGACCTGAATTGATGACCCCCGCTCTTTTTGAACAATGGGGCCCAAGACGGCCCCGAGAGGCCTCCCAGCCTCTCCTGAAGATTCTCCACCCCGCCCTTCTTGGCCCAAGATGGCTCCAAGAGAGCCCTAGATAGCCCAAGATGGCCTCCGAAATGGCCCAAGATAGCCAAGCATGGCTCAAGATAGCCTCCGACAGATCTCCAAGAGGCCTCAAGAAAGCCTGAATATGGCCCGACATAGCCGAGCATGGCTCAGAATAGCTTCTGACAGACTCTAGTCGAGCATGGCTCAGGATAGCCTCCAACAGGCCTCGGGAAAGCTGGCAATCAATTCTGGACGGGCTGGTGGGGATACTTTTTTGGTCGGCGGCTCCCTGGCGAAGGTCAAGAAGCGGGGCAACGTTCGGGGCGCAGAACGAAGATAATTGGCCGCAGTGGCGTATGCACATGCAAGGGACAAAATGACCCACATTAGACGCCAAAGACTGGCGCAGACATCCCGGCGGGTGGGGACGCCAAGGCGCGGCGACCGGTGGCGGGACGGCGGGGAGAAGTCGCCCTTTAGGCGCCAAGCTCCAGCCAGCCGCAAGCGAGGACGCGTACAGCGCGACCAGGTGATCAAGGTGAGGATACTTTGTTTGGTTGGCGGCTCCCTGGCGAAGGTCAAGAAGCGGGGTAGCGTTCGGGGCGCGGAACGAAGATAATTGGCCGCAGAGGCGCATGCACATGCAAGGGACAAAATGACCCACATTAAGCGCCAGGAGACCGGCACAGACATCCCAGCGGGTGGGGACGCCAAGGCGCGGCGACCGGCGGCGGGACGGCGGGGAGAAGTCGCCGTTTCGGCGCCAAGCTCCAGCCAAACCACAAGCGACACAGGTGGCAAGAGAGGAGGAGAGGGCGAGCGTGAGCGACTAACTCAGACTCAAGGTGGGTATACGCGAAGCGTCAAGAATTGAGAGGAAAGTCGGCGGCCGCATGCTGGAGGACGGGATGCTGACCTGGTAGAGGCAGGGAGTCCCGCGAGCGAAGCGGCAACACGATATTGAATGAGAGATGTGGCCGGCGCCTCGGCGAGAGCACGGGGCCCAGTGAAAGCTGTCTTCTGTTTCCGCCGTTTGCCCTCCCCTCCTCCTGCTCCTCCTTGCCCTCCTTCCGTCTTCCTGGGGCCCCTCCTGTTTCTCGCTATCCTCACCGTTCCTTCCTCTTCCTCCTTTTTCTCCTCCGTCCCGCCTCCTGCTCCTTTTCCTTCTCTGCCACGCGGGCCCATTCGGCGCGCGGCCAGCCGAGCCAAGGACGACGGCTCAGGTCAATCAGAATGTAATGAATTTGACAGCTCTAAGACTGAGTGGAGCTCCTGTTGGCGCTTTTGTATACCATCGGAGGGCCTTCTTGGGCTGTCCTGGGGCCCTCGTGGGCTGTCTGGGGGGGCTTGGGCCGTCCTGGGGCCGTGTTGGGGCTCTCTCGGGCCCTCTCTGAAGCATCCCGTGGCTCTGTTGGGGCCCTCTTGGAGGTCTTTTAGGGGTCTTTTGGGCGCTCCCTGCCTTTCTTGGCGCTTTATTGGCCCATCTTGGGGCCCCATTGGGCCGCCTGGAGGCCATTTCGGGGCGACCTCGAAGCTCGCAGACCATTCTTGGGCCGTTCGTGGCCAGAAAAGGCGAGAAGCACAGAGTCGTTCAAAAACCAACGGAAAATTAAGGTTTTTGGCCTGCTGAGGCCGTATTGGAGGTCTTTGCGGGGGCATCCTGGGCCGTCTTGAGCCCATGTTTGGTCCTGTTGGAGCACTCTGGGGCCGTCTTGAGGCCTCTTGGGCCTTGCAGAGGACGTCTGGGAAGTGCCTTCTGCTGTCTTGGGCTCCCGATGTAGGCCTCGTGTCGCTCTCTTCGGGGCATTTTGGGCCGCCTCGAAGCATTGTGGGGCTCTCTTGGGGGCCTGTGGGGTTCATCTGGGGTCCATGTGGGGGGGGGTGTCGGTGACATGCCGGGTTTTTCCTTGTAATTTGATAGGTAGAAGGAATATACATATAACTATAGAAAGAAAGAAAGAAAGAAAGAGAGAGAGAGAGAGAGAGAGAGAGAGAGAGAGAGAGAGAGAGAGAGAGAGAGAGAGAGAGAGAGAGAGAGAAAGAGAGAGAAAAGAGAGAGAGAGAGAGAGAGAGAGAGAGAGAGAGAGAGAAACAAACAAACAAGAGAGGGAGGCTGCCAGGCGCGTCGGGAGGATTGAACTGCTCAGGGGTTAATCCCCAGCAGCCCACGAGCGCAGCTCCATCGTGGAGGAAGCGACCAGGGCAACGAAGGCCACGATGGACGCGCTCGCGTCATGGAACCACACCGCGTCGAGCGAGGAGGCCATTTCCAGGGCGAAAGCGGCATGCACTTGGCGCGAAGACGGCATGGAACACTCGCCACCGCGGCATGCCGCGGGCCCCTGGGTGGCGCTGCGCCAGGCATCCTCGCGTGTTACTACTCGAGGAAGAAGGAGGCGCGACAAGTTCCTACAATGGGGGTTGGCCCAAGTCCTTGCCGCGGAACAGCTGGGGCGTCAGCGCGAGCCCCCAATGGCGCCCTGGGCGGCCATCTGCAGGGGCGCGGATGACGAGGGGAGGTTGCCTCGCGAGGGCAGACTTGGCACATGTCAGAACTGCCGGTGCCTGAGAAGTGACGCGCGCAGAAATTGCGAGAGGCGTCGACGCCTCGGCTCCGCGGACCATCTCGAGAGCACTGGGGGAAGCACTACCTGGCCAGCACATGGACATCGGCGGCATGGGCCCCGCGCAGCATGAGGAGGGCGAGGCCTCGCGAGAGCGGGCGATGCAATCGCCGCTCAAGAGGGCCATGCGGAATCAGAATCGCGCCATCGTCTTCGGCATGGGGCGCGGGGCCTGGCCGCGCGGCCGCGATGGCCGGGGCGGAGAGGATGGCTGAAGGGCCCCGTGCCCAGATTGAAGGGGCGCGACGGAAGCTGGCGAAGAAGGCGCCCCCCGCGGCATGGCGTTCCCGGGCGCGTGAGAAGACGGCCTGCGAAATCGCCGTCGCGGCGCCGCCGCGCCAGTCGAGGAAGCCCACGGCGGTGACCTGGGGCCCCTTCAGCGCTCGCGCCTCCCCGAATCAAGAGGGGTCGACGCGAGGTGTCCGAGCGGAACGCGACGGAGACGGAGAAGGATGCGCCCAAGAGTACCAAGGGGGATCGAGGTGAGCAATCGCCCGCCGCCCCAGAGGCGCCGCCGGCCGACGTCGCCCCGCCGCCCGACCAGATTATGATGGCGCGGTGAGTCCTGGAGTGCAAAATCAGCGAGCGGGACGGGGGCAGCCAGGCGAGGGCGAGGCCCGGCCGCCAGGGGCGCGCGGGCGCGCAGCGCGGGCACAGGCCGACCACGTTGCCAACGAAGGCTCGGATTTATAGGCGCATGGCGCCGCAGGTGCTGGCGCGGATCGGCGCGGGCGCCTATGGGGCTGATGTCGCGGGGGCCTTCGCGCAGGACTGGCCTGCGCGACGCGGCGACAGGCGGGCGTTTTCCGTCCGGGAACTAGCCCGCGCCCTGGGCGCGCCGGAAGGGGCCGCGGCCAAACTCGAGACAGCGGTGCGCGGACTAGCAGAGGCTGCCTTGGAGTGGCACCTGGCTGTGGTCGAAGTTACGACAGAGCAAGGGCGGGCCCAGATGAACGCGGGCCCACGCGCGCGGGCGCCGCGCGCCAGCGGCAACAGCCAGTGTTCAAACTCTCTCCGGAAGCCCGGGCCGCTCTCTCTGCGTGTTCAGATATCTAGCAGGTAATCCTGGCTAGTCGCACGGACTTGGACATCGTGGGCGCGGCAGGTTCCCGCGCGGGCGACTTCCTGCGCGGGGGCCGAGGAAGCAATGCTCGATGAAGTGAGGCGAAGCGCCGACTCGAGGAGGGAGTGCAGTGGATGGCGTGGGAGCTCGGGACCTTCTACCAGACGGGCGCGAAGAGCGCGCAGCAGTTTGACGAGGGGTCCGACATGGACCAGGCGGGGCATCAGGAAGGTCTGCGTCAGCCCGCAGAGAGCATTCTGATGACCCATGGACGACGGAAGCCGAGAAGACGCAGCTGAGGGCTGCGTTGGGCAAGATGGGATGGAAGTCTGAGCATCTAGACCCATGCCAAAGCGCCGTCGTGAGCTGGCAGCTAAGCGACGTCCAACACTCTGCGGCGGAGTCGATGGACGACGCCGACAAGTTGGTGGGCGGCGCGCGAGCAGGCTACTCATGGCAATGGGCCGACTCGTCCGAGGGAAATATCAGATCGATGAGATGGGGGCAATGCCGAAATATTGGCGGTGGGGCCTCCACCATTCGAGATCTTCAATGGGCTCGAGAGTGACGCGACGATGGTGGACAAGAATTCGAGCAAGATCGACCGCATGTGCCGATCCAGCACCCCGGCAGGGATCTGCGCGGCAGTGGATGGCGAGGGCGAGTCGCGCGACGTGAAGCTACAGTGGCCCGGGATGCCGGGCAACGGGGTCGGTTGGAGGCACCCAGAGCGGGCGCTGATTGGCCTGCCAGATGTATATAGCTGCATGCGCGACGGATTCCAAGGGCTTGTTCCACATGCACAAGACGACGCTTCGCCCCCGCAGGGGGGGGGGAGCGCGCGGGCACTGCGGCGACGACGATGAAGGGCGAGAGCGCCCAGGACGGCAGCCGACTTCAAGGAGCACATGGAAATGCTCAGCTGGCTTGCAGCTAGATGAAGGGCCATGAACCAGGCCAGCTCTGGCTGTGGCGTCCGATGGAAACTCGTACCCGTCGAGAAGTACTGGAGCTCCAGGTGCAGGAAGACGGATTGTAGCCGTTCGAGAGCCAGACAGTGAATTCGACCAGCCAATTATACGAAGGTTGTCGGCTTCAGGACAAAACCTTCTAGACTCACTGAGGACACTTTCCCCTCGTGGAAGTATATATATATATATATATATATATATATATATATATATGTGTGTGTGTGTGTGTGCGTGTGCGTGCGCGTGCGTGCGTGCGTGCGTGCGTGCGTGCGTGCATGTGTGTGT
>CAUYUJ010019291.1:97500-132500 GCA_963575745.1 Prorocentrum cordatum | reverse complement strand
CTCCTCCTCCTCCTCCTCCTCCCCTCTCCTCTCCTCTCCTCCTCTCCTCTCCTCTCCTCTCCTCTCCCTCTCCTCCCTCTCCTCTCCTCTCCTCTCCTCCTCCTCCCCCCTCCTCCTCCTCCTCTTCCTCCTCCTCCTCCTCTCCTCCTCCTCCTCTCCTCTCTCCTCTCCTCTCTCTCCTCTCCTCTCCTCTCCTCTCCTCTCCTCTCTCTCCTCCCTCTCCTCTCCTCCTCCTCCCCTTCCCCTCCTCTCCTCCCCCTCCTCCTCCTCCTCCTCCTCCTCCTCTTCCTCCTCATCCTCCTCTTCCTCCTCCTCCTCCCTCCTCCCCTCCTTGCCTCTGCCCTCCGCATGTCTCTGTTTCGGCACACCCAGTACAGCGTTTCGTGGCCCTATAGGGAGCTCAACCGAAGGCCCCAGTGCCAGGGCCCGCATGCCGCCACCTCGCCATGGCGGCACATCCCTCACACGCTTCGTAGCACCGAAGGGAGCTCCACCGAAGGCCCCAGTGCCAGGGCCCCCATGCCGCCACCTCGCCAATTTCGGCACACCCCTCACACGCTTCGTGGCCCCATAGGGAGCTCCACCGAAGGCCCCAGTGCCAGGGCCCGCATGCCGCCACCTCGCCATGGCGGCACACCCCTCACATGCTTCGTAGCCCCGTAGGGAGCTCCACAGAAGGCCCCAGGGCCGGGGCCCACATGCCGCCACCGCGTCAATTTCGGCACACCCCTCACACGCTTCGTAGCCCCATAGGGAGCTCCACCGAAGGCCCCAGTGCCACGGGGCCAGCATGCCGCCACCTCGCCATGGCGGCACACCCCTCACACGTTTCGTAGCCCCGTAGGGAGCTCCACCGAAGGCCCCAGTGGCAGGGCCCGCATGCCGCCACCTCGCCATGGCGGCACACACCTCACACGTTTCGTAGCCCCGTAGGGAGCTCCACTGAAGGCCCCAGTTAAGAGCCCGCACGCGGTTCAATCCCACATGTTGGCGAACCCCTAGCACGTTTCGTGTCCTGAGCGAGCACCACCAAAGTCCGCAGCGACAGGGTCCGCATGTCGGTGCCGCCCCATTTCTGTACACCCCTAATACGTTGCGTGGCCCCATAGGGAGCTACACCGAAAACCCGAGTGGAAACGGTAGCCTGCCGCCGACGGGCCACTTAGGCACACCCCTCAAACGTTTCGTGGCCGCATCGGAGGATCCACCGAAGATGGTACTCACAATTGCGGTACGTATCATTGCTTATGGTTGGGTCCTTCGCCAGGCTAATTTAAGCGGGCCGTCCGTGCTGGCTCGAAGCTCGAAGACGAAGATGTTTCACATGTTATGCAAGCCGCACGTGCGTGCCCAATGTCATTCAAATCGCAAAATGATTGTTAACACATTGTTTGTGAAGGCGTTGCGCAACTGTGCTGGACACGCATACCTATGTAAGCGCTTAAATCTGATTAGATAGCTGAAATAAGTGCGTTAAACACACTTGCCTAGTCTAACTGACAGCCGCATTAATCTTACATGTTGAGATGGGAAGTCGTTGACGAAATTCTTTGAACTATCTTAAAGAAAGGTTGAAAGCAGCATTTGAAATCGTCAACCACTGGTTCCTACGACTTCTGCGTACCTGCGATGAGGCAGGTATGTGTTTGACCACCTCGGACACACGACGTAGAGCAGTCACTCGTTGGGGACCGTGACGTCGCGATCTGCATGAGGGGTGCGTCCGACTCTCCACGATGTCCAGGACCGCTCGCGGAGAAGGGCCGTTCAAATTTTGATGTTGTGGCAATTCATTGTCTTTGAGTTTTACTCCCGCTGAGAGGTGCGTATGTGAATACACACACATATATATATAGTTACACTCATAGTTTTCACCCGCTGCAGACTATCGGGACCCTCCCCTTTGGAATGGCTTCCCTGGGGGTTAATTACTATACTTTTCCGCTCTTAGAAGCCACAAGCAGCTCCCAAGAAAGGCCCCAGCTGGCTTTCAGAAGCGGTCCACATGGGTCCAGAAGGGCCCCAAGGCGGTCGAACAACCCCCCAGCCGGCTGACGACGCGCAAGGCGGTCCAGTATTGCTTCAAGGCGCATCAAGAGGCCTTTGATACGCTCCAAGTTGCTCCAAGAAGACTTGCAGGAGGCCTTCAGCATGCCAACAATCATTGCTTATCCTATGTGTTTAACGGATATTAGAGTAATCGTTCCTTCGGGCTTCCGACTGCCAAAGACGGCCTTAGAGGCCTCCAAGATAGTGCCAAGACGGCCCAATAAAGCCCCAGGAGGCCCCGAAGATGGCCCAAGAGGCCCCCAAGACGGCCCCAGATATCCCCAAGATTGTTAAAAACCCTTCAGAGAAGGCCCTAAGACGGCCCAGCGAGGCCCCCCAAGACTGCCTCCGAAGACCAACCTCCCAGAGGCCCAGGCCCCAGGAGAGGCTCTCAGGAAGCCCTTGCACGGTCCCAAAACGCTCTCAAGAGGGCTTCTCGTCATCCCTCCTCCTCCTCCTCCTCCTCCTCCTCCGCGTCCTCCTCCGCGTCCTCCTCCTTCTCCGCGTCCTCTTCCTCGTTCTCCTCCTCCTCCTCCTCCTCCTCCTTCTCCTCCTCCTCCTCCTCCTCCTCCTCATCTTCCTCTCTTCCCTCTTCTCTTTCTCTCTACCACAGGGTTTCCCCCAAGGGTTTCCACAATGGCTCGGGGACCACATTGTCCAATAGCTTGGCAAGTTTTCGGCCCACTTGTTTGGCCGAAGAGGCACCTGCAAAGGGCAGGTGTCGGCTGCGGTTCGCCGTAGGCGTCTTCGGAATGTCATACTCCTTATCGTGTTAACTTGCGTTCGGTCCGATATCCAAGGGCGCCCTCGAGGGCCCGAATTTTTTCGCGCTTCGCGGCTCGGCTCCGACTCCTCCTCGTCCTCCTCTTCTCTCCTCGGGCGCGGCGCCAGAGCGCGAAGTTATTCGCGCTCTCGCGCTTCACGCGAAGTTGGGCGCCCTTGGCTATCACCACCGACGAAAAACACAACAGCATCTGATGGAGACACACACACAAACGCACGCACGCACCCACGCACACGCACGCACGCACGCACACACATACACACACAGACATACATACATACATACATACATACATACATACATACATACAGACAGACAGACAGACAGACAGACAGACAGACAGACAGACAGACAGACAGACAGACAGACAGACAGACAGACAGACAGACAGACAGACAGACATACACGCACACACACACACACACACACACACGCACGCACACACACACACACACACACACGCAACGGCGCCCGGCGTGCCCCAGCCAGCCCCGAGGAAGGCCCCGGATGGCTCCCAAACGCGACCCGACAAAAAGGGATTCCGAAGCAAGCAGAAAACGTTAACGGATGACTTCCAAGCGCGCCGATGCGGCCCCGGATGGTACCAAGACGACCCCTCAGCGTCCAGGAGGCCCCCAAAGAGCTGTCAGGAAAGGATACCACGAGAACGGGCCTTATATGCAAACATCAATGATGTTCGTTTGGTTGTCGCGCGGGCTGAGATGGTTCCAGAGGGGCCCAGAATCGCCAACGATCCCCAGAAACTTCCGAGCAAGGCCCAGATGGCTCCCGCGAGCGACCCGGATCGCTTCAAAAGGGTTCTAAAGTAGTTGGAAACGCCAGCAGACGACATACAAGCGCCAAGCGCGCCAAGATGACCCCAGACGGTACCAAGACAGCCCCATAAGCATTCAAGATGCGCAAACATGGTTTCCAGAAGATTCCGGCAATGGCCCCGTGGCAGAATTGCCGTCAAATGGCTTTCTGGAGAAATTGACAACGGCCCCAAGAGGCACAATTCGCAGTGCTCCGTAATTTCTTCATCTCGGGTCCCCACGTATGTTTTGGTATGTAGCTATTTGGGCTCAAGCGTGGCGCCAGGCGGCGGCGGCTGCGCCAGCGCCGCCGCAGGCGTGCACGCGTCGGGGCTCAAGGGACGGTGGTCAATGCAAACGGGGGTCAGTCAGAGCGCCAGATCTTGCAGGATCCTGCAGGGCCGGGGGTGCACCGACCCAGGCTTGGGCGCAGGATCTTGCAGGGTGCTGCAGGATATTGCCGGACCTAGCTTGCCCCGGCTTTGGGCAGGGTGGGGCTGGGCATGCTTGGCTGACGGGGCGGGGGAGGGAAGGACCGCGCGCGCACTCGCAGCGCAGCAGGGCGGCGCACCGTCTTCTGCTCCATCCTCGTCGGTCCTGCAAAGCCTGACTGGCCCTGGGGCTGGAGTGGAACCCCGAGCGCACGGAGGCGGTCTCGCGATCCCTTATGCCTAGAGGCCGCCCGCCGCGTCGCGCTCGAGGGTGGTGGCCTGAGCGGCTTCGCCAACGTGAGGCTCAAGCCCCCTTCCCGTGAGAGGGGGGGCGGCGCGGCGCGAAGACGAGATGTCCAGGCGGAGGGCATGCCGGTCAAGATGCTGGAGATATCCCCGGCATCTGAGCAGGGCTTCGAGGAGAACATTGGCCTGCGCTCGCACTCCGCAGTTCCGATGCACATCTGTATCCTCTCGGCGTCACCCCAACATACTGATACTATGTCTGCGTCGCCTCCCCAGGGGCGACGCGGGCACCGAGAAACCTTACAACAGTACATGCGTCGTGGCGGGCGCTTTTTGGCCACGCCGCTCGGCAAACGATATACTACAATATGGGTGTACTATATGCTCGCTCGAAAGCGACACTTAGCACTGGTATGCTTTTGTCCGTCCCGTCCTTTGCCTGTGCTGAGCCAGGCCTCTGGCCTCTGGCACAGGCTCTCTGCGCCGTGCTGCGCCTGCGACAGCCGCCGCGACCTGAGAGCAGCCGGACGCCGAGATGGCCAAGCCGGCTGCACCCCCCGCAGGTGTTGAGAGTGGCGCGCGTGGCTTTCGAGCCTCGCTGACTGCGCGTCGCTCTCCGCGCCATCGCGATCACCCCGCATCATCATCCTCTCGGGAAGGGGTCTGGTTGGGCAGGTCTCCCTGAGAGCCCACGCGAGTCAGGCCAGCTTCACAAGCATTGCATGCTTCCCAGCGGGTGCTTCTCGTGCGCAGACCATGGTAGCGTGTGCCGCGCACCAATGGCACTTCAACTGCAGGAGGAAGCCAGATGCTTGATTCGCTGGTGGATTCTTGTCCGCCGCCTGTTTGCATCTGTTAGTCGCTGGGCCCCGCGCGCCTCCAACCAGAATGATCGCTGTTCGAAGCTCCTACTGTATGAGTTCGAGCGTGAGACCGGACGGACGGCAAATCTCAGCCCAGCGTTCCGGGCCGGCGCCTTCCTCCGACACCGGAGGCCCTGCAGGCCACCTCCTTAAGCACGCGTGCCCTATATCGGCACGCACGGCAGCCGCGCGGGCAGGTTGTGGCGAGCAGATGTGCGGAGTAAGTCGCTTGATCTGCCTCCGAGGTGCTGCACCCCCAGGGCCAGCCCCGCTGGTTTCGCGAAGGGTCCCGGCTGGCTCAGGCATCAGTGGGCGAGCAGGACCTCGACAGCGGCACGAGCGTAGGCTTTCTCGCGAAGTCCCAGTCTCGCCTGGAGGCTCCGCCAGTCCCGCAGGTGAGCGCTCCAGGCAGGGTGGCGTCTGCTGCTTGGAACGGCGACGGGCCGCGCGCACTTGGAGTGGGGCGACGTTTCGCTGGCCGAGGTTGGGCGCGCGCGCGCGCGCCGAACAGCCAGCGCGCCAGCGTCGGCCAGGCGACGCAGTCTGACCGCCTCCGCCTCCACGCGCCCAGCGGCGAGGACAGGGAACCAGCTGCGAGCAGCAGATTTCGTCTCACCCCCTTCTCCCCATCATGGCGACGACACGCAGCCCGCCCGACCTGAGCATGGCGACCTTCGCTCGACGGACCCGATCGCGGCGACCACTGGGCAGGGGCGGAAGGGGGGACCGCCTCCGCAGTCTGACCGCATCCCTGCGGCCGCGGAGGGCACCCGCGGAGGAGAGGCCGCACGGGGTGGCCCGTGCGTCTCCGGCCCTGCGCCCCGAGTGGGAGAGGCGCTCGAGGCACGGGCCCCGGGGCGGCGGCCCCGGGCGGGCCCGGGGCGGCTGGCGGGCGCCTCGCCTCCGCCCCGCCCCCCTCCCCCGGTCGTCGATCTGCCCCCTCCGCGAGGGCCATGGCCAACGCTCTCGTGGTCGCTGTGTCATGCCTTGTTTGGCCGATCGGCGCGGGCCCTCGCACCCCCCCCTATGGAGTAGATCTTGGCTGTTTGGGGCGCCTCCTTCGAGCAGGTGGAGCCTCCCCCACGGGACACACTGGTTGCAAGCAGTCGCATGATGCAGAGGTCCAGAGCCAGACCCCCCCCCCCCTCCACCCCCTTCCGCTCAATGTCGAGACGCCGAATCAAAAACGCCCACCTCCGAAGAGCAAAAGGCTGCAGAAGCACACGCCGGTCGTTGAAAAGCGGGTTCTGTGGGATCCCCAGATCTAAATCTAGCCCCCGTCCTACTTCAAGAGTCGAGCGGTTTTCCCTCGTCCCTCCTCTTTCATGGGGGCGAGCAGAAACCCGATCAATTTCCGACGCTTTCCTACTTCATTGTTCTACCTTTTTCTTCCGACCGATCGGTAAGCTTTGGGAGCTCCGCGCGGCTTTCTTGGCTCGGCGTTGGGCGCCTTCGATCATCTTCCCTGATGATTTCGGCGGGGGGCTGATTCCGAAACCACGCGAGTGGCGGGCCATGAGGAGGAGGAGGAGGAGGAGGAGGAGGAGGAGGAGGAGGAGGAGGGGGAGGAGGAGGAGAAGGAAGGAGGAGGAGGAGGAGGAGAGTTCTGTCTTGACAAACACCAGCGGACACTGGGCGGCTCACATTTTGTGGTGAAGTTTTCTAGTGCTCGCAAACGCGGGGCCGCAGTCCAGGGCGCAGATGAGATCGCCTCGACTTCGCTTCCCAGACCTTCAGGTTCGTGAGCAGGGTTTCTCTGCATACGTTTTTCAGCACGCGAGCGTTCTGTGGAATATCCACAGAAAGCTCTACCAAGCTCCCCCGGCGTTTCCGATCCGATCTGGCCCTCTTCCTCCGAAGATGCTGCAGACCAACACATAGCTCGCGGATCGAGAGCTTTGCGAGCTTTCCTGGCCCAGCAATGGTCCAGAGTCCAGTGCCAGTCTCTGCTTAGTTGGTTCAGTCATCTTCAGCGGCATCCCTCCAGCACAACATTCCTAGCTGTGGCTGAGCAGGGCCATTCTTGGGCCCCCCAGGTCAGAAGAACTTGGGATAGCCCAGGCTCCACCTCCTCAAACACCTTTACTAGGTCGTCTCGGGGTTGTGTAAGCAGGTGGAGCCAGCCAGGGTGGACCGCAAGGTTTAACCTTCGGGCCACCCGGGATCACAAAACCCTGTGGGCTTTAGCTGGAGACATGTGTTCACTAACCAGCGCTCGTGTCCAATGAGGGGCGCAGGAACCTTTGAATCCAATGCCACCTTCGTCCACTTCTGGGATCCCGCAGTGTGAGGGCGTGCCCGTCAGTCGGTCATCCCCATCGTGCTGGGGCCCCGGACCTGCTGGCAGTAGGGTCTTCAGTCGCGGCCACGTCCCCCCCTCCTCCTCCCCCTCCTCCTCCTCGCCCTCCTCCTCCTCCTCCTCGCCCTCCTCCTCCGTGGCCATTTTGGCTCAAGATGGTTTTGCCCAGTGGCAGAGCACGGAAACCCTTGGTCCAGGGCCAGCGAGGACCCCACTTTCACGCCTTCACTGCGCCCGCAGTGTCGAGCTTCATTTTCCTTGCTGCCGCATTCGCCTGCGGTCAGCCTTCACATCGCGCGCGTTCTCTCGAGGCTAGCGCGGGCCTCCTCTCATCAGCGGCCGAGGTGGACAGATGGGTTCGACGGGTGGGGAAGCCACCGACGATTTTGCAGCGGTCGGATTCAAAGGAGAAGGTAAAGGCGGGCACGTCGATCCCTGGGCTGCTGGCGCACAGAAATTGCTTCAGGTTTCGCAGCTCATCATCGGAAAGAACTTCAAAACCTCCTTCAAGCCCAAGTCGACCAGGCAGCCAAAACATTTGAAGAAACTTCCAAGAGGGTCTGCCATGAGGCCAAAGCCGAGTTCATCAAGACCATCAGTCGCACCACAGGAGCTTTGCAAACAACAAAAAGGAGTGGAACGCGACATGGTTCAACCCAAAGCTCGCGCCGACAAAACTGAACGACTCAATGCCGATCTTCGAGTCACAGTGGACGACATCAAGCGGACCCTCGCTCATGCACGAGCCCTTCATCCCTCCATCAGCATCGACAGCCTCGGGAACTGGGACAAGAAACCCAACGCTGCTACTTTCTGGTGCGGATCCTGAGCAGAGCTCGACGCTGCGACCCTCATGCACGCGCTTACTGAGTGGTTCACCGCCGCAAACGTGGACATCAACGCTATCCGTCTCCACTCGCCCGGGCCTGGGAAACGCATGTCTTTCACTCTCACTGGTGGAGAAATCTTGGCTATTCCTGCTGCTGCTGCTCTTCGTCAAGCCCTGCAAGCCGGACGCAATTGGAGGACATTTACCGTGGCCACAGTCGATGGTCCCGCACCTTTGTACGTGTCGGCCGACAAGTCCCCTCGCATGGTTCGACAGGAAGTCCAACTCAAAAAGCTCAGCAAGCTCATCGCCGTCAAGCACCCCGAGACCGCGCTCAGGGTTCACCGCGCCAGCGGATACCTCTCGGTCAACAACGCTCCCATCGTCCAGGTCATCTCAGGCGCGACGCCAGAGCCTGGTATGACGCTGCTGGCCCTGCTGGTATTCCCGCGCCCGAGCACGACGAGTACGGCAAGGAGCTCGACGCCGCCCTCGCAGACCCCATGGCTTCCGCGCAGTGGCTTTAGCAGGAGGTTGTCACCATGGTTCGCCAAACCGCAATCCGACGGCATGAACAGCGTCTCCTGGAACACTCAAGCTCTTATCGGCCGTTCCTCATCACGCCGCGCCATCAAGCGCAACATCCTGCTGCCCTACGCGAGGCAGCGTGCGGTCATTGCTCTGCAAGAAACACACATCAACTACGCTGACCTCCAGAATTTCGCCGACTCCTCTCACCACCCTTACATCTCGTTCCACTCGGCCTGTAACGACATCGACGAGAATGCTGGTGGCATTGGCTTCCTCGTCCCCGATGACAAGAGCGAGCTCGGCTTGCCTGCGGGCCATCGACCTCGGCGCGACTTCATTCCGATCGCGAAGGGCCGCGTCGCCGAGCTCCGCGCCCTCGACGCCGAGCGCAAGTGCGAGACCGACATATTCAATGCACGCAACCGCGAGCTGACTGCGACCGACGGACAGCTCTTTACCGCAGCGTGGTCAGCTGCCAAAGCCCGCCTCGATGCCGACCCCGGCGCGCGACAACCTTGTCTTGATTGGCGATTTCAACATCTCTGAGCTGCCGCCCAAAAGCACGCCGCGCCCAGTGGACGCGCCCACCGCGGATAGATACCAGCACCAACCAGCGCGCAGTATACGGGAAGCAGATTTTCTCCGCCATGGGCGAGATCACGACGAAGTCCGCGACGCACCGATGCTCCGCCAACAGGACTGCAGCCGCGATCGACCGCCGTTTCATCTCCACGCCTGCCTTCCACGCGCCCCACCTCGAGGCGTGCCGCGCCGTGGGCGGCCGCCCTCTGGAGCGCGCTGGCGAGCCCGCTAGCGACCGCAAAGTACTTCATCTTCTGCTCCGTCCCCGCGCCCAGCGCCCCGCGGCGGAGCGGGGCATTCCTGCCCTCATCTTCAACTCCAAGCACTACAATTTCTATTGCGACCGCTTTGTGAACATGGTTGACCTCGACTCGCTTGGCCCTGTCTCGAAGCAGCGCGCAATGAAGCGCGTCACGGCCCCAGCGGCGCAGAAGGCTCGCGACGCCCTGGTCACCATGCGCCCGTCCTAAGATCGAGATGACGACCCAACTATCAAGCGCGGTGCCCGTGCTATGACTCTGCGCAGCGTCGCCCGCGCCGCGTGGCACCAGGATCGACACCTCGCCTCTTCCCTCGCTCGCTACACCTCTGCCGGCGCCTCCTACCTGTCCTTCGACAGCGACCGGATCACCATCGCCGATATGGGCGCCTTCGCCAATGAAGTTGACGCGACCCACCTCGCCATCGCCGGTCTCCGTCGACAGGAAGCCGCTGCGTTCCCGAGCTGCTGTTCAAGAGCAGCGCCGCAACCCTGCAGAAAAATGGAAAGCGATCGCGTCGCGAAGCAAAACGTGTAGAGCTCTGGAAGCCCTTCGCCAAGCGCCTCGTCCTCGCTGCATCCGCATCTCCTCTGGCACCACCTACCATACCGTCGCCGATCCAATGGCGATGCACTCGGCCATCCAATCGCACTGGAGCAAGGTCTTCGCCGCTCAGGCGGTCGACGTACACGCAATGAAAAGTTACCTCAATGGCGTCTTCCCGCAGCGCCCATACGTCGACGCCCAGCCCCCCGGCAGCGAGGGCCTGCGCGTCGTCGCGCGTCTGGCGCGCGACTCCGCGCCTGGACCTGACGGCTTCCCGTGCCGCGCGCGGCTTCTCTCGCATGGCAGTCTGGGCGCGCCTGCAGACCTTCTGCAGCGCGCGGCGTTCGGCCGCGCGAACCCCTGCGACCTGAACTACGCCATGGTGGCCATGCCCCCGAAGGGCGACGAGCCCCTCGGCAACTTCGATTGCGCGCGGGCCCCCGACTGCCTCCGCCCCCTCGCCATGAAGAACAGCGACGTGAAACCGATCGCGTCTGCGACCAATCGCAAGCTTCACCGCGTAGCTGCAATGACCACCGACGAGCAGCAGGGCTTCGTCAACGGCAGACAACTCCTGAACAAGATCGTCCTGGTCGCCTCCATCATCCGCCAGCTCAGCATGGGCGAGCACGCCGAGCAGCTGCAAACCTGCTTCGCCAGCATGGACATCGCCGCCGCTTTCCCAAGCCTTCTGCATGAGTGGCTTTAGGCAGTGTTGCGCCGCTGGGGGCTACGCGGGCCGCTCCTCACGCTGCTGCAGGCGTGCTACCACATGCCGCTCGTCTTTCTCGAGCTTGGCGGTTCCCCCCGGCCCCTCCTGCTCGCCGAATCCGGCATCGCCCAGGGGTGCCCTCTGAGCGGCGCGCTGTGAGCGCTCATCTTCGACCCCATCATTCGCGGCATCAAGCGCGAACTCTCGCATTGGGCGCGGCCTCATCAGCGCCTGCGCCGCGACATGGAGCACCTCTTCCCTCGCCCCCGTGCTGCGGAACTCTTTGCTGGACTGCGGTTGCAGGCCAAGAAGTGCACCATCGCCCCGACCTGGGCGCCCCCCACTCACTCGCTGATCGCATCCATCCAGCCCACGCTCGCCGGCATCTGCCCACCATGGAAGGACTTCAAGATCGCCAGCCACGCGCGCTACCTGGGTGCGTTCGTCGGCCCTGGCGCCACGCTCGCCCTGCAATGGAAATCGCCTGCTGGCAGCATATTCTCGGGGAAGCGCGCTCGCCTTTACAGCGCAGCATCAAGCTCTACAACGTCGCCGCCGTCACCTGCCTCTCTTACATTGGACAGCTCAACCCTCCATCGCCGCGCTTCCTCGCCAAGGAGATTCACTCGCTACGCAAGCTATTCGAGCAGCTCCCTCCAGCTTCACGAAATTGGGTATCTTCTCTTTCAAGCGCTGGACGGGTGTGGACACGCCGCTGGGTTAGGAGACTATGCGATCGGCTTCTTCTATTCTGACATCGTGGACGCGCCTACTTCGCCAACGCCGAGCTGTTGCAGAGGGTCGTCTTCCTATCTGCCAAGTCGTTCAAGGACATTGGTGCGCTGACTGCTGGGAAGACAAGCTTTCCATCGCGCAGCGCTTCGAGCATCTCGTCTCGGGCCGGCTCTTCCCGACCTGCAAGGGCTTCATCCACAAGACCTTGAAGCGCGTGCATGGTGCTCCTGAGCGCGCTATCCTTTCCCTGGCTGCCGCCCATCTTCGCGCGGCGGCCGCTGGTCGCCGAGCTCTCATTGACAATGCGCGTCGGCCCGAACGTGGCGCGCCCTCCCACCTTGACTTGATGCAGAGAGAGGGTCGTGGTAAGGCCCGGGGAAAGGGAACCTATAGCACGCGCGTCGCCACAGCCCGCCTACTTGCACGAGCTCCAGGCCGCCCTCTACACCGACAACTTCGACAATGCCATCCTCGCGCGCTTGAAAGCTTGGTTCCCGCTCATCGGGACGCCCCCGTCTGCTCGCTCCTTCGGCGAAGCCCTCCTCGCCGCGCGACCCATGCCGACGACCGCCGTGCCCTCGCAGACGCCCGCCGCCGAGCAGTCCCTCGCCCACGTGAACGAGTGCGCGGATGCGTGGGCCGCCCGATGGATCTCGAACGTCTACTTTGACCCCAGCTACGACGACTACCGCGACTGGATGGAGCGGTGCGCCCCCTACCTCAGCATTTGCCTCCGTCGCCCTCAATTCGGCGACATGTTCGAAAAGCGCCGTCAGCCCCTGGCAAGATGGCGGCCGCCATCACGCAGTCGCACTCGACATTTGCGAGCGTCGCTGGCACAGCGCGTCCCGCGCCCGCATTCGTCGCCACTCGCTCAACCACTCCAGCCACCCGACAGCGGCGGCACAACGCGAAATGGACGAAGAAGCTGCTGAGCATCGTGCCCGCCGCCGCTGGCTCACTACCCATGAGGTACGCGATGAAGAGCGCTGGCTTCTTGAAGACGCCGCCCAGGGCGGCAACAGCAACCATAACATCGACATGCTGGACGTCGAAGAGTGGCCTCCTTCGCTTGCTGTTGGCTGGTCCGTGCTTCGTCGTCATCTCGCACGTGCCCCTCCGTCGCAGTTCTGGCCTGTCCTCAAGACGCTGGCAGGCACGTGAACTACGAACTACCCCATGCACGTCAACTCCGTCAAGCACACGTGCCTCTTCGGTTGCCCGACCATCGAGAGCAAGAAGAACAATGACGATATCGCGCACTACATTACCTGCCCGAGGATGTGGAGCCATCTCTGCCTTCCTCGCGGACAAGTGTCGCCGAACATCATCATGCGCCTGGGCCCCAACGACGAGCGGAGCGATGACGACGCCATCCCGCGCGCCATCGCCCGCCTGGCAGGGGCCGTGGCCTTCAAATCCTACAACTTCCTCCGCATCCAGAGCGGCGTGAAACATGAGGCCAGGGCCCCGTTTTTCCCGTCTTATAACGCATATGACATGAATAAGGTAGCCGTCGCCGCTGCGCGACACGCCCTGGGGTTTCCTGCGTCGCGGGCGGCGCGGGGCCGCGTCGGCCGTGACGTACAGACGTCCGCAAGTGGGCGTTCGCTCCTCCTCCTCCTCCTCCTCCTCCTCCTCCTCCTCCTCCTCCTCCTCCTCCTCCTCCTCCCCCAGGGGCGGTCCCCCCCTGGGGGGCGGGGGGGGTCAATGCATTGAGCCTGGCGACTCCCGGGGCGGTCGCCCCTGCAGTCGCCGGCTGGGGGTGGGCGAAAGCAAAAGAGGCAGCTGACGAAAAGACGAGGAGTGAAGAGGAGAGAAGAAGACGAGAGGGGCCGAAAAGACGAAAAGACAGCAATAGAGAGGAGGGAGGATGACAAGACGAGGAGGGAAGAGGACGAGAGGGGACGAAAATACGAAAAGACAGCAAGGGAGAGGAGGGATGACGAACAGACGAGGAGGGAAGAGGAGGGAAGAGAGGACGAGAGGGACGAAAGGACGAAACGACAGCAAGAGAGAGGAAGCGAGAGGGAGAGGAGGGAAGGAGGACGAGACTGCCGCGGGGCTCCTGGCTCCTCCCCCTCCTGGGCAGGGGGGGGATGCTGTGTAGGATGCGGTTCCCCGCCCCGCGCGCCAGCCCAGGCGCGGGGCCGCCGGTGCAGCGAGCTGCCTGGCCCAGCGGCGCGTTCCGTGCCGCTGGCGCGCGGGAGGGGTGGCGGTGGTGGTGGTGGTGTCGACGCAGGGGAGGAGGAAGAGGAGGTGGAGGAGGAGGAGGAGGAGGAGGAGGAAGAAGAAGAAGAGGAGGAGGAGGAGGAGGAGGGGAGGAGGAGGAGGAGGAGGAAGGGGAGGAGGAGGAGGCTGGTGATGATGAGGGTGATACCGAAGATGAGGATGATGCTGGTGCTGCTGTTGCTGCTGATGGTGGTGCTGATGCTGCTGCTGCTGATCATGATGATGCTGGTGCTGATGCTGATGCTGATGCTGATGATGATGATGATGATGATGATGATAATGATGTTGATGATGTTGATGATGATGATTACGATGGTGCAAATGCTGATGATGATGCAGATGCTGATGGTGATGGTGATGATGCTGCTGATGCTGATGATGCTGCTGATTGTGACGATGCAGATGCTGTTGCTGCTGATGGTGTTGATGATGCTGATGCTGCTGTTGATGCTGGTGCTAGTGTTGCTGGTTATCATGATTATGATGATGCTGATGCTGATGCTGATGCTGATGATGCTGATGATGATGCTGATGGTGATGCTGATGATGATCATGATGCTGATGGTGATGCTGATGATGATCATGATGCTGATGTTGCTGATGCTGCTGATGAAAATGATGATGATACTAATGCAGATGCAGATGCTGATGCCAATGCTGGTGCAGATGCTGATGCTGATGATGTTGATGATGCTGATGATGATGATCATGTTGATGATGCTAATGCTGCTCATGATGATGTTGATGATGATGCTGATGATGCTGATGATATCGATGATGATGATGCTGATTATACTGATGCTGCTGATGATGTTTCTGATGACGGCGAAGCTGGTGATGACGGTTGTGATGACAATGATGTTGATGATGATGATCATGATGCTGTTGACGGTGATGATGATTATGATGATGATGATGATGATGGTGATGATGATGATGATGATGATTATGATGATGATGGTAATGATGACGATGATGCTGGTAATGTTGATGATGGTACTGGTAATGTTGATGCTGGTGATGATGATGCTGAGGATGGCAATGATAATGGTGATGATGATGTTGATGATGATGATGATAATGATGATGCTGATGCTGATGCTGATGCTGATGATGATGATGATGATGATGATGATGATGATGATGATGATGATGGTGGTGGTGGTGGTGGTGGCGGCGGTGGTGGTGGTGGTGGTGACCAGTCGCGTCACAATTAACCTGACGCGGCGGCGTCTTTTCCAAAGTTGAGAGGCGCATCTGCCGCGACCCCCACCCCCCCTTCAAAGTTGATCAACGCAGTTCCCGCCCCCCCCTCAAAGTTGATAGGCAGTTGGAACATTCGCGCGGGTCGCAGGCGATTGCGCTCTCGGTATCAACTTTGGAGGGGATGGGGTGGGCGGCGGAACCCCGTCTTCCGTTATGCGTTTTGTTCGTTGCCAGCGACGCATCTTTCAGCTCAGGGTCTGATCGCGTTTCCCATTCCGCCGTGTGAAATGTCATCGTCGTTTTATCCATCCAGGCAGCCACAATGCAGCACCCAACCAGACAGCCAACAAGTATTCCCTGACCAGACAGCACGCATGCATTCCCTTACCAGACAGCCAACGGGCATCACCCAGCCAGACAGCTAACAGGCATTCCCCAACCAGACAGCACACGGTCATTCCCTGACCAGGCAGCATGCAGGCATTCCCTTACCAGAAAACTAACAGGCATTCCCTGACCAGACAGCGCACGGGCATTCCCTTACCAGACAGCACGCGTGCATTCCCTTACCGTTCTTGCATGCCTTCTGCGCTCCAGCGGTCACCAGCGAGGGGGGCGACGAGACTTCAAAGGGCGGTCCTGCTTCTGTCGGTAACGGGGCCGGGCCGAGGAACATGGGGGGAAGCAGGAGGAGCAGGAAGAGGAGGAAGGAGGGGCAGGCACGGTGGGAGGAGGGGGATGAGAAGGACGAGGAGAAGGACAGGAGGAGGAGGAGGAAGAGAGGGACGAGGAGGAGGAGAGGAGGATGAGGAGGAGATTACTGCTGATGCCGACGGTGATCATGGTGATGACGATGATGATGAAGGTGGGGGTGGGGATGGCGATGTCGACGAGCTTGATGATGTTGACGATGATGCTGCTGGTGATGATGCTGCTGATGTTGGTCACGATGATGATGACGATGATGATGATGCCGAGGATAGCATCATCATCACCACCACCACCATCATCATCATCATCACCTTCTTCACCATCATCATCATCATCAGCATTATCCGCATCTTCATGATGATGGTGACAGTGACTATGGCGATGACGATGCTCACGATGACGATGGCGATGGTTCTGTCGATTATGATGATGGTGATGATGATGACGACGATGATGATGGTGATGATGATGCGAAGGAGAAGGCAGGACGAGGAGGAGGAGGAGGAGCAGGGTGAGTGTGGAGGGAGGATGAGGAGGATGAGGGGGATAAAGAGGAGGGGAATGACTAAGAGGAGCGGTGATGCCGTGACGGGGGCTGGATGGATACAGACGTATGTTGGAGGGGTGGTCGCCGGATGAATGATGGATGGGGAAGGGGTGGGGAAGGGCGGGAAGCATGGATGGAAGCGTCATGGACGGATGAGGTTGGATGGAGGGAGGCGCTCATGCTGTATTGATGGAGGGGTGGTGCGCAACTGGATGGAGCGGGGGGTGGACAGAGGGATGGAGAGAGGCTGAATGGAGGGATGGGTCTGGATGGAGTCACGGGCCAGAGGAGGAAGGAACAAGAGGAGGAGGAGGACAGGAGGAGGAGGAGGAGGAAGGGGAGGAGGAGGATTATGATGATGATAATAATAATGATGGTGATGACGATGATGATGACGATGATAACGATGATGATGACGATGATGATGATGATGATGATGATGATGCTGATGATGACGATGATGATGAGGATGATGAGGATGATGAGGATGATGAGGATGATGAGGATGATGAGGATGATGAGGATGATGAGGATGAGGATGAGGATGAGGATGAGGATGATGATGAGGAGGATGATGATGATGATGATGATGATGATGATGATGATGATGATGATGATGATGATGATGATGATGATAACGACGACGACGACAAGGAGGAGGAGGAGGAGGAGGAGGAGGAGTAGGAGGAGGAGGAGGAGGGGGAGTAGGACGATGAGAGCGAGGAGGAGGAGGAACAAGGAATAGGTCGGAGGAGAGAGAAGGGAAGGTAACGAGGAGAAGCAGGAACGGGAGGACGAGGAAGAGAAGGATGGGATCGGCCCAGTTGCGATGAACGGAAGCTGGATGGACGGAGGGACGTTTGGAAGGATGAGGGTGGATGGGAGCAGAAAGGGTGAAGGCTGCATGGAAGGGTGGATGGGGGCTGGATGGAAGGAGTGAGGAGGAGGAGGAGGAGGAAGAGGAAAAGGATGAGGAGGAGGAGGAGGAAGAGCAGGAGGAGCAGGAGGCTGGGGAATGGGAGGGGGATGGGGGATCGAGACCAAGGGTCAGAAGCGTAAGAGGACCTTCGTAGTCATGGCTTTGGTTCCCCGAACGTATCACGTTAATTGTTGCGCGACTTGTATGGTGATGATGATGATGATGATGAGGAGGAGGAGGAAGAGGAGGAGGAGGAGGAGGAGGAGGAGAAGGAAGATGGTGATGACGATGATGATGGTGGTGGAGATGAACTTGGTTGTGGTGATGCTGATTCATTGTGGTGATGCTGATTGGTCGCGAATAGTAGGAATACGACAGGTGAAAAACCAGCACGTTGTTGGGCTCAGATGGGGGACCGCAACCGCGCGGTGCAGCCGCAACGGTTGCCCGAAGATCCGGCACACCTTGTTATGTCTGCACCCCGCCGCGCGGGTGTGACGGCCACCGGTGACTAGAGAGCGACTACGGCCAGGCTGTACAGGCTCACGGACGGACAAGGCAAGGCGACTACAGAGATGATGGCCCACCGAACGCCATTGCCCTGAAAAAGGGGGACTTGATGAAGGACGCCTGCGTGAAGCACGCCTCCTGCGGCATGCCTTAGTGAAGCACGCTGCCGCTTCCAGGACGCACGCCACGATGAAGCACGCCTTGTTGAAGCACGCGTGATGAAGCACACACCCATTATGAAGCACTCCCCGATGAAGCATTTTCCGATGAAGAACTTTACAATGACGTCCCCCATGACGCTGAAGCATTCCACGACGTAGAATTCCACACTAAAGCACCCCGTGAAGCATTCCACGATGCCGCTTTTCATGCCGAAGCACGCCCTGTTGAAGCACTCCTTTGTGAACCATTCCTTGGTGAATCACTCCTTGGTGAAGCACTCCTTGGTGAACCTTGGTGAATCACTCCTTGGTGAAACAATCCCTGGTGAAGCATTCTTTGGTGAAGCGCTTCTTGGCGAAGCACTCTGGGAACCACGCCTCCGCGAAGTGCGCCGTTCGGAAGCACGCATCCTTGAGGCACGCCGCGATGAAGGACGCCTCCGTGAAGCACGCCTCCAGTGAAGCAGCCCTCAACGTAGCAACCCTCAGGAAGCCCTTCACAATGCACTGCTCCACAACGAAGCGCGCCACGACGAGGAAGCCATCGATGAAGCCCCCCTGGATGAGGCCCGCCATGATGAAGCACGCATGCGCTTGGTAAAGCGCGCCGCTAAGAGACCCGACTCCGCGAAACACGTTTCCGTGAAACACGCCGCGATGAGGCACACCACCTTGAAGCACGCCGTTCCGAGGAAGCACGCCACAACAAAGCCCTTCAGGAAACCCTCCTCGATAAAGTACGCCTCCGGCACACGCCACCCTGTTGAAGACCACGATGAAACCGTCCACGACGAAGCCCTCGAGGGAATCCTCCACGACGTACATCTCCATGATGAAGCACGCCACTCCCTGAGGGAGCACGGCTCCGTGAAGCACGCCGCAATGGAGCAAACCACGGTATTCACACGCCCCGATGAAGAACTCAACAGCGAAGCCCCCCCCCCCCCCACACGAAACATCCCGCGATGAGGCACGCCACGGTGAAGCACTCCACGTTGAATCAGTCATCGAAGCACTCCCCGATGAATCGCTCCTTGGTCACATGCCCCGCGGTGGTGCGCACCCCGAAGAACCACAGCAATCTGACACCTAGCGCTTGTATCCAACTTGAAGCGCGAGATCTGGACAAACTGTCAGACAGAAGATGCTGCAAGCTCTGTCTGCTGTATGCCCAGTCTCATTTCTCGCCTCTCTCGTCGCCCCCTCCCGTACGTTGGTGCTCCAGGTCTGGCCACATGGTCAGTGGGTTGTCTGTTCGACTGGCGAAAGATGCTGAAGGCTGAGTTTTTGTTGCTCCTCCCTCCCCTCTCCTTCCCCTCCTCGGGACTCGTTGGCGTTGCCTGCTCCCCCTCTGCCTTCCCCAAGTCGAGTTTGGGTGCCATGGTTGCTGAGGCCCCGCGTGCGTGCATTGGTCGCGGTAGCTTGCATGTTGGATGTAGCATGTTTTTGTACGTTATCGTGCACGGACGGGCGTACCCTGGTTGGCGGGCGGGTGTTTCTCTCCGAGTTTCCAGCGCTTGCCCCCAGGTGCGCCCTGGGACATTTCAGTTGCATATTCACACTGAAGTTTTCGAAGACGCCTACGGCGAATCACCGCCCCCCCTGCCTTTTTGAAAAGCGTCTCTGTGGCCAAAAGCTTGGGTCCAGAGTTTGGATAAGTTATCGGACCAGGTGTTCCCCCAGCCGCTGTGGAAACATTTCGGGGAACACTTGGAGGAGCATGATGCGGAGAATCAGGAGAGGGAGGAGGATCAGGAAGACAAGACAAGACAAGACCCATGGGGCGCCAATGATCCAACCACCGTCAGAGCAACGCTGGCGCCTAGGTTCTGCTTCAGCAGGCCTCGCCGTGCCGCCAGGCACGCTGGCCTGCGCCCCAGTGGGGGCAGACATAGGCTCGGCGGCGGGCCCTACGGCGCGCAGCCTGTGGCTGCCACCGTGAGCACCTATCCCGAAAAGAAACTCTATCCGAGACACGACTCAAGAGCAAAAAGATCGAGGCGAGCGACGAGCGATTAGCGAGCCGCCCCACCCCGACCAAGACCACCCCTGCCGCGACGCGTCGGTCGCTGTCTAGGGAGGGCCACCGCGGGCCCCACTTCGGGAGCAGCTTCGAAAAAGAAAGCAGATTGAGAAGAGGCGGGAGGATCCCCAGGAGGCTCGAGCCCAGGAGGAGGACGGAGAGGGGTAGGAGTCAGGACTGCAGGCGGCGGCGGGGCAGGATGCCCAGATACCATTCTGGCGGAAGCCTCACTTAGATGGCCACGCTGCAAAAGTCTCTGGGCACGCTCACTCATAGACCAATCGAAACTCACTTGACTATGTCCAGGAGGCGCTGCGCCTCGCGAGCCAACACTCCACGAGGTGCTCCTCCCACGGTGCGCTCCCCGCCCTGCGCCTTCAGCATGTTCCTGATGGCATCGAGAAGCTGCACGCCCACGTTGTTGCCTGGAGTCGTGCCCAGCAGGAATTGTACTTTGGCCATATCTTCGCCTGCCTTCGTCTTGCCCTTCAAGCGCTTGACCCGACAGAACCTGACCACGTCGCACAGGATCACTGGATCTGCTGCCGTACTCACCACATTCACCCAGTACTCCTTCGCGGCCACCTGCACTTTGGGAAAACCCTCCGACTCCGAGCCGACCGTCGCTGCTTCCACCATCGCCGAGAACACTCGAAGAAATGGGGCGCACAACTTCTCTTTCTGATAGGTTTTTCCATCTTTGGCTGCGGCCTTCTCCTTCTCCCTCTCCGCCTGGGCCTCTGAATGGAATGACTGATTCTCCTCGAGCATGGCTTGCACCACTGCGCTGTCTACTGGTAGAAGCCACGTATCGTAGACCGCCCCGATTAAAGCGCGCAGCTCCGCCTCGTCGTTTAGCACCAGCTTTGCCAACACTACCACTAGCTCGTCGATGGACTGTTTCTTGCCCTTGCCGCCTGCGGACTTCTGACCGCCCTCTTGGGGCACCTTGAGAGACTCTCCGACACGGGCGACCTTGCTGTCTCGTCCCTCTGAAGACTTTGCCATCCACGCAGGCCTGCGAGGCGCCATCGGAGCGTCCCCCTCGGGCATCAGGAAAAACGTAGCTGTGGCGGTATCGGTCGTACACATGCAAGGCTCGAGGAACATGCGTGCGGACGTGGATCTGATAATCTGAGTAGCAAGATGCAAGATATTCACACACTAAGCACTGAAGGTCATCCACTGAGTGCAATGGTTCACAAGTACGACCACCTCCTGCGTAACACCATCCCCTGACTAGTGAACCCACAAGATGTCTACTAGCATTAGTATTTCCAGAAAAGATCCCCACGCAATTTGGACACTGATTGCCTTTGCATAGTACATGGCCTAGAGAACGGAAATGATGATGAAACCTCAAGTGATTCAAAGCCGATTTCTTATCAGTAAAATAACAGCTACATCTAGCCAGGTCCCCAGACTCCTGCTTAGAATATACTCCACACACCCAACAATATTCTCCGTCCTCAGCCTCCTCCACCTCAAGAACATGCCCAAGACCAGGATTTAGAAAACCAGGGGGAGGAATCCGAACAGTTTGAGAGTGACGGCGGAGTTGGGAGAAGTCGATTCTGCACAGACACCGTCCAAGCTCCTCATCCCACCACAGTGCCAAACAGGAGCCCTGAAGCCTTGCGAGGAGATCAGCTCCTGCATCGATGCTTTCAAGGCTCTCCAAGTCCGAATAGAAAAGCCTTGCCCATGGAATTGCATGCTTAGTCAATCTTTCCATACGGTCATACTGTTCATTCCCGTCCATGGGCAAGACTCCAAAGAGAGCGGACAAAATCTGCGCATGCCGTGCAGGAAATCGAATACATTGTACAAGCCACCCTAGGCGGCGCACGCGTAGCTCGAGGAAGGAAGGCACGACCCTCCAATGTTTGAAAACCTGCTCATTCGTGAGAGTGCGAACGTGATCGTCCTTCTCGTGCCTGCTGGCTCCACCCCTCATAGCTACTTTGCAATACCGAATAACAACTGAATCTATTCGCTTACACTGACCCTCTGTGACAGGATAGGCCTCGAGATTCTGGATGCCCGCGTTTTGAATTCCAAGAAGAACCATGCGTTTCAAACGATAAGCCACACCGTCCTGCGCCCAAAACTTTCCCAGATAATGAAAGGATCCCTTAATACTAGCAATTCTTTTGGTGATCTCGGCCGTTCGAGCTCCCATTGCGTGGATCTGCCCTCCAAGCACACGCATAGTAGGAGCAATTCCGCCTTGAAAGAAACTGGGCTCCGTGACCCGCAGCAGCCTGGTCGCAAAAGCAAGACCTGGCCCGACCAGAGAGACGACGGTGTGCTGTTTAGCTGCGTTATGTGCCCATCCCCCCTCAGTAAAGCCTCATCCAACTTCATGTTTGAAAAAAAAAAAACATGAGCAGAGCTGGTTTCTGTTAGACCCGCAACAATAGTACAAGCTTGTGGTCCCCCACCGACGTGCAATTTCGTGAGATCACCTGCGTACTTGGTTAAACTCAAGTCCACCTCTACCCCAGTGATGGGGCATTCAACACGAAAAAGCTCCTCGCCGTTTAGGTTATCTCTAAGTTCCTCGCTCCACTCCTGAACAGGAATATCATAGGCTCTGCAAAAACTTGCCACTGCGTACGGGTCGCCCATCAAAGCCCCGCAGCGAGGACGAACAATCAACGTCCTATCTCGCGCTGGCAAACAGATCGTAGCGGCTCGAAACCTATCTTCACCAAATTTCTGATCTTCGAGATCCAATAGCAGACGATTTGCCTCCTCCAGAAGCCTCCAGGAAGTAGAAGGAAATGCATTGCTCAAGTCCTTGTTGGACCAACACGCACTGTAACCACATACTCTCAAACGGTGCAGCATAAGTCGAACTACTAACATGGCCCCTTCTTTTCGTCGTCCCCGAGCAAAACCGTAATCGCAGGGTCCCAAGGGAGAAGGTTTGTGCCTAGCCATAGCCCCAGCCAGCCACGCCTTCCCAAGGGGTTCCAAAAGATGAATGACGCGTTTCCCTCGAGGACCAGCTGTTGCATTCTTGGGGAGCCCACAACCGAAACTGCGGTTCCACATACGCGGGAACCTTCCAGCAAATCTAATACAAGTTAATCCTTTTACAAGAAATTCTCTAGCACGCGCAGCGTCGAGGTCAACAGCTGCTCCAACGCCAAGCCTATCTTTGCGCAATCCAAAAAGAGAGTCTGCAATAATATTCCACACCTCGGCAGGCACCGTCCAGGGTGGGCACGCACGTCGTTTGGGGACTCTTCTCAGATATGCCGTAATTGCTGCTAGATCCACCTCCGCCTCCACCGAATACGCCCCTGGGTACCCCTCCTTCCTCTCCTCGTCGCGGTTGGCTTCCTCATCCTCCTTCACTTCCACCACCTCCATACCGCCACAGGGCCCTTTGAGTTCCCAAACTGACAACCATTCAGCAGCTGTTGGAAACTCTCCTTGAAGATGCCTAAAAGAACGGCCCCGTGGTCCGCGCCCACGGCAGGAAAGAACTCGCACGAGTCGATAGACTTCCTTGAAATCGCGTCTGCGCCAGGCTTGCTCGAGTTCCTCTGTGACCTCCGCCTTCCGCCTCCTCATCTGCCGCCTCCTCAACTTGGCACACTGCTTGCTAGCCTCCTTAAGCTCATTCTTGATAGGATCAGGAAGGAGGAGGAGGAGGAAGTGGAAGAGGAGGAGGTGGCATCTTGGGAGCCGGTGGGGGCACTTGTGGGGCCTCGTGGGAGCTTCCTGGGAGCCTCTTGGGGGCATATTGACAGCCTCTTTGGCCTCTTGGGGGTGGCCTTTTGGGGCTTCTGGGGTGCCTCTTTGGCTGTCTTAGGATATTCCTGGCCCGTCTGGCGCCGTCGGGAGCTGTCTTGGGGGCCTCTCTGGGCCGACTAGAGGCCCTTGTGGGGTGTTCGAGGGCCGTTTTGGAGGCCATCTTGGGCGTCTTGGAAGCCTCTTGGGCCGTCTTGGGGCCCTCTTGGGGCCGTCTTGGGGGCCTCTTGGGCCGTTCTGGGGCCATCTTGGAGACCGTAAGGGCGTAAGGGCCATTTTGCGGCGCTCTTTGGGGCCTCATGCCCAAACCTTTGAAACACCCACAGAAAACTAATGGTGTTGGCCTCTTCGGGCTTTCCCGGAAGATCTCTTGGAGGCCTCTTGGGCCGTCTTGGAGGCCCCTAGCGGGCCTCTTGGGCCGTCTGGTCGTGGGCCGTCCCAGAGCGAATAAGATAGCAGCGAGGGCCCCCATCCCTCGGGGCAGCGTGGCCGGGAGCGCGAAGGTGAGTGCTTTCCGCCTCTCGGCCGTTGCCCCCCCCTGCTCGGCGTTGCGGTCTTTGCTAAAGGCATTGCCCCCGGGCTGCGACCATTCCGCGGTCAGGCAGCGATGCGCCCCCCTGCGCGCCCCCCCCTCGCTCAAGGAGTCAGGGGGGCGCCACAGGCGGTGCGAAGGCAGCGAGCCTAGGCCTCGCACCCACATAGACGGCAATCATATAGCCGTCTTCCTTCCCCAACGCCGTGGCAGCGATCGGAGACGCATCCCCTAAGCGCCTTTACCTTTTTGCACCTCCTCCCCCTCCCCTTCGTGAGATTGCCCGCGAGCCCCCCCTCTTGTCGGCGGCGAGCGAGGGGGGAAATGAGAAAAAGAAGGCCTTCTCAGAAGGCGGCGGGACTTCTCAGAAGCCCCCGCGCCTTCTGAGAGGTTTTTTTCTGTCTTCGGGGAAGGCTTAGAGAACTTCTCCGAAGGCCGTGGGACTTCCGAGCCTTCTGAGAAGGCCTTCTCCTTCTCCTTTGCCCCCCTCGCCCGCCGCCGATCTTGGCGAGACCGGACACCGAGGGGGTGTTCGCGGCGCGAGCCCCGCCGCCCCCCCGCGGGCCGCGGGCCAGGCGCAGGCGCCGTTGCCGCCGACGCAGGCCCGCAGCGCATCGCCCGTGGCGGTCGTGCCGCTCTGGAGGCTCGCCAGAAGAGGGGGGGATAGGTTGAGGAGGAGGAGGGGGAGGAGGAGGAGGGGGAGGAGCAGGAGGAGGAGGAGGAGGAGGAGGAGGAGGAGGAGGAGGAGGCGGAGGAGGAGGAGGAGGAGGAGGAGGAAGCGGGGAGGAGGAGGAAGCGGGGAGGAGGAAGAACAGGAGGAGGAGGAGGAGGAGGAGGAGGAGGAGGAGGAGGAAGAGGAGGAGGAGCGGGAGGAGGAGGAGGATGAGGAGGAGGAGGTTGTCCGGGGGCCTCCCCCAGGGCAGCGCAGGGATTCTCCCCCTGCGTTCGCTGCCTTGGGGTGGGACTGGCTGTCCGTCTTCCCTGTCGTGTCGTCTTTCGTCGTCGTCGTCGTCGTCGCCGTCGTGTCGTCGGCCCCGGGGTCCGTTTCCCTGGTTTTTGCCCGTGTCCCGTGGGTGTGCGGGTGGCCATGCCCGTTCGGCTCTCCCCCTTCGTGGGGGCGGCTTCCGTTCGGGCGAGGCTCCCGCCTGCCTGTGGGGCGCGGCCTCTTCCCCGTCTGGCACGGGCGGGCTCGACCGCCGCCCGCGCGGGGGGGGCGCCGCGGCCGCGCCGCGCGGCCGTGTGCGTCTTCCGCGGGTGCGCGATTTGGGCTGAAGTGCGCTGTGGAAAAAAAAGAGGAGGAGGTCGATAGAAACCCACCCTACCAAGTCGATGGGCGATTTTTGTAGTTCGTTTTTCGATGGCGTGCTGTGGTACCAGTTTTTGCGTGCCCTGGTCGCGAGTCTGGTCTTGAGTCGTTTTGTAGCGAAATGAGTTTTTGTTTCCAAAAGGCGGTCCTGCGAACCCCCGAACGAGCGTGGGGCTGAAGGGTCGGGGAGGGCAGGGGCGGGGGATGGGGGGCAGAGGGGGTGGGGGGTGGCCGAGTAGGAGGAGGATGAGGAGGAGGTGGTGGAGGAGGAGGAGGAGGAGATGAGATGATATGAGATGAGAACAATTGCGAAACGATCCGAAACATAAGCCACCTTCTGAGCACTGCGGGCAGCATGACCGAGGAGCAGGAGACCGCCGACTCCAGCAAATATTCTGCAAGCATTTCACAAAATGCGCCAGGCGAGTGCCAAGATGTGAATTCATACCAAAACGAAGTGAAGAAGATTCGATCAGGCACACCGCGCAACCATTTGCCGCGTACAGCTCTTCCAACCCGACAATAAAGCGGATCGCCTACCCGACAGACAGTCTCGCTCCATAGCCCCGACACCAGCAAACAAACATATGTACACCTTGCCTTGACCGATGCACCGTTTAGAAGTGGCAAGACAACGTTTTCGGCTGAACACCACGACCAGCGTGACCAACAACTAGAAAGAAAACCGATACCAACACGAATTCTGCAAACAAATCACTTTATCGCCCCAAACCACGACCGTGATAAAACAAAAAGCTAGGCTGAAACGAGAGGACCGCCTCCCCACCACGACAGTAGCAATATGAAACTCATGTCCCTCTTGCTTTGATTTAAACGCCACGAACGTTTGACCAATTAGCAAAACTAACGCCGATGCCACCACGAAGTCTGCAAACAAGTCACCACATCGCCAAACCGCGACCGTGGAAAAGCAGGGAGGAGGAGGAGGAGGAGGAGGAGGAGGAGGAGGAGGAGGAGGAGGAGGAGAAAGAGGAGGAGGCGGAGGAAGAGGAGGAGGAGGAAGAGGCGGAGGCGGAGGACGTGGAATATCAACCTAGGGAGGAACATGGGGAGAAGGAAAGCTGAGGAGGAGAGCCGGAGGAGCAGGAGCGGGGCCAGGAACCCGACGAGCGGGAGGAGCAGAGGGGGAGCGGAGGAGGAGGAGGAGGAGCAGGAGGAAGAGGAGGAGGAGGAGGAGGAGGAGGAGGAGGAGGAGGAGGAGGAGGAGGAGGAGGAGGAGGGGTCCGTAGCAATTTTGGCTCAAGGTCACATGCGGAGTCTGTCCCCTGCACTCGCCCCTCGCGCCACGCTGCGCGGCGCGCCCAGGGGGGGCTGGCTTTGCGCCCGCGGCCGCCGCCGGCTGTCTGCCATGCCAGCTGGCCGCCGGCCGGGGGCGGACGCGGGGGGCTGCCCACCCTCATGGCCTCAGGGCGGCCCGATGTTGGGGGCTGCCCACTCACCCTCAGGGCGGCCTTCTTTGCGGGCGCGAGAGATGGCCGAGCTGGGCGCCGCAGCGGCCAGGTGCGCTGCGCGCCGCAGACGCCTGGCTGCGACCGAGGCGGCTGCGCGGCGAGTCGCGCAAAAGTGCGACACCCAAGGGGGCGCCAAACACGGCACCTAGCACGACAGGTACGCCACCAAGTACGGCATCGCGTGCGATAGGTACGACAAGCACCGCAGGTACGACATTAAGTACGGCGACGAGCTCTCCGAGTACGACGGCGGGAGAGACATTTCCGCCTACCCCCAGAACTATTTTGGCTTCCAGGGCCGCGACGGGCATCAGGGCTACGATAGCTGCCAAGAGTTGACATTCGGCACGTGGAACACTTCAAATTGGCAGCCGACGACTCCGATTCGAACCCCAGGGGCTCCCACGAGAGCGTGCCTTCGGGGCCAGCTGACGTGCTCCTCGACTACTTCCTGGCCGCTGGGGGGCCTGCGCCTCCCCTGCCCCCACAGGCGCATCAACCCGAGGTGGACCTGTGCGTGAACCCTTCAAAAAACAATTGGGTACCCCCCCATCGAGGCGGCACCTCGCACCTAGCCCTCGGGGCTACGTCGCCAAGGACCCCCGCGTCGTCGCCGCGGCTGGACTCGCCGTCGTCGCCACGTCTGGACTCCATCCGTTGCCCCCCGAAGCTACTACAGCTGGTGGCAGGGCCTCCAGGATACTTCCGGGGAGCACAAGTTGAGCTACGAGGGCCGCCCGAAGAGCTATGATAACCACAACCTGAGTTACGAGAATCGCGAGCTGAGCTACAAGAGCCGCAAGCATGTCTACATACGAGGACCACCAGCTGAGCTACGAGAGCCACAAGCTGAGCGAGCCGCACGCATGGCTACGAAGACCACCGGCTGAGCTACGAGGGTCACCAGCTGAGCTACGAGGGCCAGGGGCAGAGCTATGAGGACCACCAGCTGAGCTACGAGGGCCACCAGCTCAGCTACGAGGGCCAGGAGCAGAGCTATGAGGATCACCAGGTGAGCTACAGGAACCAGCAGCTGAGCTACCAGGGCCACGAGCAGAGCTTCGAGAGCAATTCGCAGGGCCACGAGGCCCAGGTGGACATGGAAAGCTACGAGGGCCACACATTGAGCCTCGAGGGCAAAGAGCAGAGCTACTACAGCCACCAGAAGATCGACCAGGGCCCCCAGCGGACCTTCGAGGGCCGCATGCTGAGCCAGGAGGACAGCAGGCTGAGCTACGAGAGCCATCATAAAAGCTACGGGGGCCATAAGCTGAGCTACGGCGACCACAGGCACAGCTACGAGAGCCACCAGAAAAAATCCAGGGCCCTCCTGCTTAGCTACGAGTGCCACTAGCAGAGCTACGAGGGCCACAGGCTGAGTTACGGAGGGCAGCCGCGTACGTCTCGTGGGGCTGAGGGCAAGGACGGCCCTCAACGGCCTGGATGGGGTCCTGGGCCCCTTTGACGCACAAGCCGAGCGATGGGCATACCGAAGTGGAGCAACCCAGATTTGCGTTAGGACAGTCTGGGGATCGACGGCAAAAGTTCGGAGCAAAGGCTCGGCGAGATGTACCAAGATCGGGCCCAGTATTCCAGACATTCCAACCTGTTGCCGAAAGGACGCGTTCGAGCGGATGTACGACCTCGCATCAGCGGAGGGCAAGCCGGGTTCGACGCGCTGTCCGCCCAGACGGCGTAGAGTATGACACGACCGTGACCTACATCGGCGAGGCCGGCCTGCCTGAAACCGGACAAGGCTAGGGAGAGGAGGAGGACCACTCCCGCGCTACGTACAAGAGGCGCCGCCTCCAGCGTTACATGAGCTCGCCCGAGGCTAATTCCGTTCTTCCTCCGTCGGTTCCGATCTCCCCCTCCTGACGGCGCGGTATGAGAAGGACACGTACAATGCGCCATGAGCTGCATAGGCTTTCTTGGCCCTCGATTTTTCTCTTTCGATCGTTTAGATGCTTCCAGGCCCGACCGATTCGATGGCCACCGTCTGCACGCTGTTCCACCGCTGGCCATTTCCCCCCCTCCCCTCTCCCCCCCAGAACTCAGTGTATGCTGCGGTTCCTCTTCCCCCCTTCCCCCCTTCAGGGAACCATCCTCGATGGCGTCCGGGGATGCCAGGGGCGCGTCCGCCGCGCGCGCACGCGCTCGGCGCGCGCGGCGCAGTACGCTGCGGCTGGAATCGCTGCGAAGCGGTGCGAGAGAGGCGAGGAGGAGGGGGATGAGGATGAGGCCCCATGACGCCCGTGGACCTTGTCTCGCGCGCTGCCCCTCCTCAGTCGTCTCTCTCAACGCTCCTCCCCACTTTCCCCCCCCCCCGTGCTGAACTTCCCTCTCCATCTCCCCCCACTCTACCCCCGCCACCCCTTCTCACCATCCCCTTCTTCCCTCCGGATGCCGATGCTTACGAGCAGGCTGACCTCCCTGCTCCTCCCGATCTCCCCCCCCTCTCTCCCCCCTCGTGCCGCTCCTACATAACACGTCGGCATCGGCGAGCTCCATGCCTGGGCCGCTGGCGCTGCGCGTCTTCGCACGGTAGGTCTGCGCCCCGTTGACGCGGCGGCGGCCCCATCGCGGGCGGTCAAGGTTGAACGCCGTCAGTGGCCTAGAATCCGCCGGTGTCGGGCGATCTGCGATATCGGAGATCCGCGATCGTTCAAAGGTTGAGCGACCCTTTCGGTGCCAAAAGCCAATGCTTGCGACATCGCGCAGCGAACCAGCCGTACGCCCCTCATGCGTCGACGGGTCGGCTTCGGACGCGGGCGATGGCTACTCGTACATAAAACGTTGCTCAAACGGCTTCGCCCTCCAGGGATCGAAGGGCGGACCTCTCGCCTGTGGCGGCTGCTGGCGGCAGGTCCGCGGAAGAAACCCAAACATCGCTTGGACGAACAAAGGCGTGATGTTCTGATGGGGAGCGTCGGGGAGGAAGGGAGGAGGAGGAGGAGGAGGTGGAGGAGGAGGAGGAGGAGGAGGAAGAGGACGACGAAACGAAAGTTCGAGCAAGATATTACGCTTCGTTTTTCATCTCGACCGGTGCAGCCATGGCCCTGGAGAGGCGGCGCAGGATCGGCATGCGGAGAAGGACGAGTGGGAGCAGGAGAGTGTGGAGCACGATGCGTAGGTGGAGGCCGCGGAGGAGGAGGAGGAGGATGAGGATGAAAACGTGGAAGATGGAAGAGGATGGATGACGATGACGATAGAGGAGAAGGATCGAATATTGAGCAGGATGAGGAGAAGGATTGCAGGTTGAGGAGGAGGAGGAGGAGGAGGAGGAGGAGGAGGAGGAGGAGGGGGAGGAACGGGAAGAGGAGGAGGAGGAGGCGAAGAAGGAGAAGAAGGAGGTCGAGGAGGAGGAGGAGGAGGAAGAGGAGGAAGAGGAAGAGGAGAAGGACTGCAGGGAAGGGGGGGCACGGCGCCTGTCGCGGGTCGTGCGCCAGGGCCTGCTCGGGAAGCGCCAGGGCCTGCTCGGGAAGCCCGCGGAATGCCACGGGGCGCCCCGAGCGCTATGTCGCGAAGGCCGCCGACGGTGGGGCGCCTCTTGGCGGGGGGCCCCTGCCCCCCGCCTGCCCTTCCGACCTCCCCCCTCCCCCCCTTTGTGCCCCTGCTTTCCCCCTCCCGCCCGCCCCCCCCCCTACTCTCCTTCCGCTCCCGAAGAGGCGGCAGTGTTTTGCATATTACTCCTCCCCTCAACGGAGACTCCAGTGGGTAACCCCCCGAGGTTGAAATCGCCGTTTCCCGTTTTCTCGGGGAGTGCATTCAATCTCCGCGAGATCTTTTGTCGCCGTTTTTTCCGGGGTTCCTCGGCGTTCTTAGGGGCGCGTGATGCGGACCGCGGCTTGCTCGCGGGCCTCCTTTGGGCGCGTGGCCTCATTGGGGGCGCCGCCGAAGGCCCCAGTGTCACGGTTCACATATGATGTCCCCTGGCAGATTTGGGCACGCGCGCACACGCTTTTTGCGTCGGCGGCTGGGCAGAGGGTGACTGCTCCGGCGGGTGGGCAACAGGGGACACGCTGCATGCAAATTCAGGCCGCCATGCACGGTGGAGGAGGAGGAGCCCCGGCGCGACAGGAAGAGAGGAGGCCGGGCCCACTCAATGGCGCCGACTGCGGCTGGGGGAGCGCCGAGGGGGGGAACCAGCGCCGGCACTGAGCTGCACTGAGCTGCACTGAGCTGAAGCTGATGGGAACGCAGCCCAGCAGACTGGGCGGCGGGTGGGGGAGCAACGCGAGCGAACCAGAGACTCGACCCAGCGAACGGAGGTGCGGTCCAGTGGAAGAGAACGCGCCGATACCTAGGGGCCTACGAGGCGCGGCAGAACAAGGGGCGGGAAAGCGCCGAGACCAGGGGGGCCAACGAGGCGCAGGGCGTGGAGGCAGGCGGCGACGACCTGGCGAAGCAGGCGCGAGCCGGGGGCGGGACGAAGCAGGAGGGGCCACGCCAAATGGGGGAGCGGCGGGCCCAGGGGAGCGGGCAGGGCGAGCGCCGAGACCAAAGGGCCAAGCGGCGCAGGCCAACGGCGGGGCAAGGTGCCACGAGGCGGCAGCGGCCAGAGCACCAGCGGCCGGTGACTGGAAGGGTGGCCTGAGAACCAGGCAGAGGGGCAAGACACTGCCAGCGCGGCGAGCGTCGCCTGGGGCCGGCGTAGGCACGGCGGGGGCCCGCAGGGTGCCACAGGCAGCGCCTGTACAAAACCTGCAGAAGGCCGGCGAACCCCAGGCCGAGGCTGGGGGGCTGGAGCGGCGGAGCAGGGCACCCACAAGGCGAGGAGGAGTGGAGAGCCGGGACGCCACGAGTGGGCGGCAAGCCCAGCCCACTGTGACAAGGCCCGCCCCGGGGCTGGGCGACCAAGGCAGCAGCGGGGCGAACAAGGTCGCCCAGGGCGCTGGCGAGAGGCCCCCGCAGGGGGCGCGGGGGAGAGAAGCGCCGGTGCGCAGTGAGGCACCGCAGGCCTGGGCTGCGGAGCAGGCCGACGGAAGCGGGAGGAAGCAGGCCCCGAGCGGGAGCTGGAGGCCTGTGGGGGGGGCACCGAATAGGTGCATGGACGCGCGCACACACGCAGGCAGGCAGGCAGACAGGCAGGCAGGCAGGCAGGCAGGCAGGCAGGCAGGCAGGCAGGCAGGCAGGCAGGCAGGCAGGCAGGCCAGACAGACAGACAGACAGACAGACAGACAGACAGACAGACAGACAGACAGACAGACAGACAGACAGACAGACAGACAGACAGACAGACAGACACACACACACACCACACACACACACACACATCACATGATTCGTGGGCTCATGGGGAGCTCCACCGAAAGCCTCAATAGCAGGGCTCATATGCGTCCCAAGTCCAGTGTGTGCAGACCCCTCGGCCCCTCACACGGTGCGTGGCTTGACAGGGAGATTCAGGGAGTTTCGCCGAAGGCCCTTGTGGCAGGGTTCGCATGCGTCCCAGTAATTGTTTTGGCTTGCGCTCTGCTCGTCATTTTTTTGCTTGGGTTGGTTTGTATAAAGGGCGAGTCACGTCGCCGTTTCTCGGTGACACCCGGCAAGTGTGCAGGAATCAAATGTTCTTCGCTGGTGTCTCTGAGCGGATGGGTTTGGTGAAAATCAAGGGGAGTGATTTGGGAATCTTCCCCCAAGGAAAGATACCTCTTGTTTTTTATACCTGCCCTCTTGTTTTTAGTACCTGCCGTCTTGCTTTCCCTCGTCCGTTTCCTCCTCGTCCTCCTCGTCCTCCTCCTCCTCCTCCTCCTCCTTCTCCTCCTCCTCCTCCTCCTCCTCCTCCTCCCCTCCTCTCCCTGGAGGAACAATGCTTGTCCATGGAAAGAGTTATGCCCGCGAAGACTTTCACGGCCTGAGTGTGATTCCCTCGCCCCTCGGCCCCTCCAGCCGCCATCGCGCCCTCCACCAATCGTGCCCTACTATTACGTCGGGCCTGTCCCTCTACAGGAGGAATATTCCAAAATAACAGAAAATAGTCAGGGGACGAGTTTTTGTTTGAATATTTTCTTTGACTATTTTTTGAAGTAGTTTTGGATCGTCAAGACGCTACAGTTAGGTTGATTCGTGGCGTTGCAGTTCTGAGAATGGTGTGGTATCTTTTACGATTTTCACACGGTTGTCCCCCAACGGGGCACTTCTCTCTGTGGAAATGAACCTTTTCAGGGGCCTATTAAGAATAAGCTTGGAGGGAGGGTGTCGTCGAACATCGTTGATGAGTCTTGAGTTTACACTGGTCCTCCTCCTCCTCCTCGTCATCCCCCTTCTCCCCATATACCACCCCTCCCTCCCTTCACCACCCCCTCCCCCCCCGCTTACCTCCCTTCATCCCGGCTTCTCCCTCCACTTCCGACTTACTCACGCAGTGCCACCCCGCCCCATCTTTCTCAATCTCAATTCGCCCCAACGTTCTTCTTTCCTCTCCCCGCTGCCTATTGACTCTCTTGTGCCGCTTCCTCGGAGATGCCACAGTCAATTATGCTGAGTACGCAGGCTTCCTCGAGTGCTTGGAGCATGCGTCCGAACTCCCAGCTCTTCGACTTGTTTTATAGTTTGATTCGCCTCATGCCGCAAGGCAAGTCCAAGTAATTCGATGTGCTTGGAGCCCTCGCTCAGGATACTCTACGAATAAGCGTTGGGAATGGTGACGCCCCTTCGGGTCCAACGCTGTGCCTTTGAGGCGAGAGTGCAACACATCCATCGCGAGTACAACACAGATGTTGCCGAAATCCGCGATTAAGTGATGGACCGAGTGATGCTAGGAACCCAAGCCTCCCATCCTGCCGTGCTGTCCATCGATTCTGCCCGATGATGGTTGGGTGCGGCCCCCCTTTTTGCGGTCAGCGGTTCTCATGCCCGCCCATCCTTGCAAACCAAGTGACCCTTGATCCCGATATAGTTGTACGTCTTGTAGCTGCGCGCCTTGCTACGAAAGCGCGGCTTCGAGCATTGTTTGCGTGCGCACGCTCTCCAAGAAGTGGTTTGCCCCCCCCCACATCCTAAGTGGGGTTCCTGTTTTTTGCATGGACACCTCGCGCAGGAGATAACCTCGCCCCCTTCTTCTCTTCTCTCGTCACACTCATCACGCTCACAACAACTAGCACCATCATCAGCATCAGCATCATCATCACGAGCAGCTTCCTGTCATGATCATCGGCAATTATCATTAGCATCACCATCACTTTTACCACCACCATCATTCTCATCATCTCAACCAACGTCATCCGTCGCATTGTTAGCATCAGCATCAGCGTCAGCATCATCATTTCTATCATCATCGTCGTCATCATCACCATCTTCATCATTCCGCACTGACGGCCGAGCTGCTCGACGTCACCCCACGGAGCGGCACCATCGGTCTCGCTCACGACCCTGCCCAGCCTAAAGATCAGATTCCCGTTTGGTTTCAATTCTCGCCCGGCGGCAAGACGAACCCGACGATCCGCCCTTAGACTGGCCGACACCCTGATCTTGACGCTGAAGTTTCTGAGGCCGTGAACTCCGAGGGGATGGCTGGGGAACCCTTCGAGAAGCTCAAGGCCTGCAAGGATGCCCCGTTCGCCAGCTGAAAGAGTATCATGAGAATGATGTTCCTCCATTGGGCCAGGACCGACTCTCAGAAGGCACCCGTCGTCTATCTTTAAGTCGGGCCTGTCCCTCTACAGGGGGGATATTCAAAAATAGTAAAACATAGTCTGGGGACTATTTTTTTGTATTTTGGGGCATCTTTTGGGCATTTTTGAAATATTTTGTCTTCCAAAATCCGCCTGTAGGGGGACACGCCCGACTTAAGCTTAGTCTTCTCGTGGATGCCGACGTATGCTGCTTCGGAGATGCTCCCACTCTGTGCCGCGAGATGGAACACTTGCAGAGCGCTGTCTTGCAGCACGAACTGCGAGAGCACGTTCAAGATGGCGGAGACCCTGGCGACGAAC
>CAUYUJ010019291.1:85000-92500 GCA_963575745.1 Prorocentrum cordatum | reverse complement strand
GTCGTAGTAATAGTAGTAGTAGTAGTAGTAGTAGTAGTAGTAGTAGTAGTAGTAGTAGTGGTAGTCGTAGTGGTAGTGGTAGTGGTAGTAGTAGTAGTAGTCGTAGTAGTAGTAGTAGTAGTAGCAGCGGGGTAGTAGTGACAGTAGTTGTACTAGTAGTGGTAGTAGTAGTAGTTTCAGTAGTGGTAGTAGTAGTAGTAGTAGTAGTAGTAGTGGTCTAGTCGCAGATGTAGTGATAGTAGTAGCAGTAGAAGTAGGAATAGTAGTAGTAGTGATAGTAGTAGTTGTACTAGTAGCTGTTGTTGTGGTTGTAGTAGTAGTAATAGATGTATGAGTAGTAGTAGTAGTAGTAGTAGTAGTAGTAGTAGTAGTAGTAGTAGTCGTAGTCGTAGTCGTAGTAGTAATAGCCGTCGTATTTGTAGTAGTAGTGGTAGTGGTCGTAGTTGTCGTAGCAGCAGTAGTAGAAGTAGTAGTAGCAGTCACTGTAGTGGTAGTAGTAGCGGCGGCAGTAGTAGTAGTAGTCGTAGTAGTAGTAGTAGTAGTAGTAGTAGTAGTAGTAGTAGTAGTAGTAGTAGTAGTAGTACCAGTAGTAGTCGGAGTAATTGCCACATCCAAAGTTGGTTTCTTGTTTTCTTTGGACTCACTCCGCGCAGGACCCCCCCACTTCCGCCTCACTCACACATCCATCCCGCCATCGGTCATCATCACCATCGGTGATCATTAGCGCCACCACCATCATCATCAGACTCAGTCATTCACCACCGGTCACCATCACCATCGGCCATCGGTCGCCATCATCATCAGCATTACCACCACCGCCATCATCAGCATCACCATACCCAGCCGCGCATCACACACACACGCGCGCTCTCTCTCTCTGTCTCTCTCTCTCTCTCTCTCACCACTCAGCATCCTTTTCTCGGGGCGCCCCGCGCAGGAACACACAACCACCACATCTCCCTCCTCCTCTTCATCACAAATCATCTCCAGCATCACACGGCCACTCATCATCATCATCATCATCATCACCATCATCATCATTATCACCATCACCACCACCATTCATCATCATCACCCGCTCACTCATCTCTTCGTCATCGCTGACCCCCTGGCCTGAATATGGAGGGAGTCTCGAGCGGGAGCGCCGTCTGTGAGCAGGATGTGAGGAGGTCTCAGGCGGGAGCCGCCTCCCTATGGGGTTAGCATTTCATGTTCCTCATCCGGGCGGGTCATCCTCGAACCTGTAACTGTCGTCGCTGTCGGGTCTCCGAGGCCTGACTTCGGATGAAGTCTTGATCGGGAGGCTCCTCTGCGAGTGAATTGCGAGGAAGTCTCAGGCGGGGACCCTCTCCCTGTGGAGCTCGCGTTTTATGTCGAGCGGGTCGTCCTCGAACTAGTATTTAACTTTCGTCACTAATAAGCCCTTGAGGCTTGAACCTGGGGGAAGTATCAGGCGGGAGGCTCGTCTGTGAGTGAAATCAGGAGGAAGTCTCAGGCGTGAGCCCTCTCCCTATGGGGCCCTCGTTTTATGTAATAACCCGAGTGGGTCACCCCCGAACTTGTATATGTCGTCACGCTTGGGCTTCCGAGACCTGAATTTGGGGGAAGTATCCGGCGAAAGGTTCGTCGGCGAGTGAATTGCGAGGACGTCTCAGGCTGGAGCCCTCTCCCGTTGGGGCCCGCGGTTTATGTTATTGATCAGAGCGGGTCATCCTCGAACCTGTATATGTCGTCACGCTTGGGCTCCTGAGGCTTGAATTTTGGGGAAGTGCCAGGCGGGAGGTTCGTTTGTGATTGAATTGTGAGGAAGTCTCAGGCGGGAGCCCTCTTCCTCTGGGGCCCGCATTTTATGTTTTTCATCAGAGCGGGTCATCCTCGAACTAGTAACTGTCGTCCCTTTTTGGTTCCTGGTGCCTGGATCTGGGGAGTATCAGGCGGGATGCTCGTCTGTGAGTGAATTGCTAGGAAGTCTCAGGCGGGACCCCTCATCCTATGGGGCCAGCATTTTCTTTTTGTTTACAACAACAAAGAAACAAGCAGTGCGGGTCACCCTCGAACCTGTAATTGTCGTCGCTGTTGGGCTCCTGAGGCTTGAACATGGGGGGAAATATCAGGCGGGAGGCTCGTCTGTGCGTGAATTGTGGGGTGTGGGGGAGTCGCAGGCGGACGCCATTCCCTTATGGGGCCCGCATTTTTTGTTATTGATCCGAGCGGGCCATCATCGAACCTGTAATTGTCGTCAACCCCTTCCATATGGGGCCCGCGTTTTTTTTTTTTTTTTTTTTTTTTTTTTTTTTTTTTTTTTTTTTTTTTTTTTTTTTTTTTTTTTTTTTTTTTTTTTTTTTATCCGAACGGGTCATCCTCCAATCTGTATGTGTGGGATCCTGACGCCTGAATCCGACGGAAGTATCAGGCGAACCTCGTCTGTGCGTGAACCGTGACGAAATCTCAGGCGGGAGCCCTTGTCCTTATGGGGCCCGTATTTTAAATGTTTAATCCGGGTGGTCATCCTCGAACCTGTCACTGTCGTCATTGTTGGGTTCCTGAGGCCTGAACATGGGGGAAGTACCAGGCGGGAGGCTCGTTTGTGAGTGAATTGTGGGGAAGTCTCGGGCGGACGCCCTTTCCCTATGGGGCCCCACGGCAGTGAAGGTTATTTCTAGATTCGCCGAAGGGATTTTCATGTGGGGTCGTTCCGTCGGCAATTTTTCAGTAGTACTAGTCGTCGTAGTCGCAGTCGTAGTCGTATTATTAATAGTCATCGTAGTAGTAGTAGTAGTCGTCGTCGTCGTCGTAGTAGCAGTAGTAGTAGTAGTAGTCGTAGTAGTAGAAGTAGTTTAAGAAGAGGAATAAGAAGAAGTAGTAGTAGTAGTAATGGTGATAGTAGTAGTAGTAGTAGTAGTAGTAGTAGTAGTAGTAGTAGTAGTAGTAGTAGTAGTAGTAGTATTGGTAGTAGTAGTAATAGTAGTAGTAGTAGTAGCAGCAGCAGTAGTAGCAGTAGTAGTAGTAGTAGTAGTAGTAGTAGTAGTAATAGTAGTAATCGTAGTCGTAGTCGTAGTCGTAGTACGAATAGGACTAGTAGTACTACTAGTACTCGTAGTGCTACTCGTGATAGTAGTAGTAGTAGTAGTAGTAGTAGTAGTAGTAGTAGTACCAATAGTAGTAGTAGTAGTAGTAGTAGTAGTAGTAGTAGTAGTAGTAGTAGTAGTAGTAGTAGTAGTAGTAGTAGTAGTAGTAGTAGTAGTAGTAGTAGTAGTAGTAGTAGTAGTAGTAGTAGTAGTAGTAGTAGTAGTAGTAGTAGTAGTAGTAGTAGTAGTAGTAGTAGTAGTAGTAGTAGTCGTCGTCGTCGTCGTCGTCGTCGTCGTCGTCGTCGTCGTCGTCGTCGTCGTCGTCGTCGTAGTAGTAGTAGTAGTAGTAGTAGTAGTAGTAGTAGTAGGAGTAGTAGTAGTAGTAGTAGTAGTAGTAGTAGTAGTAGTGGCAGTAATAGCTGTAGCCGAAGGCAGAGACTGACGCTGACACCCTCATGAGCGCGGAGGAGATGACGCAGGAGAACTATTAGTCTTTGGGCTGGGAATTCTGCATGGGAGCAGATTGGGTACGGCCACGACGGCTGTGCTGGTGCCGTCGCTGCTCGGCCTCGGACGACTGGAAAGTTATGCAGCTAGAATGGGTCGAGGAGCTGGCGACGGCCGAAGTGTCTCGCTACGGGCAAGCGCTGGACGCGAACCCCAGGTACCCTAGGTTGCGGTACGGCAAGGAGGGAGGCCTTTGTGCTTACACCTGCTCCAGGTGCGTGGCCAGGCACGAAGGCATAGACGAGCGTGGGCAAGCCACTAAGGCTGCGAGGACCGACGAAGGCGCTGGCTCAATCCAGCACTCGCGTGAACGCGTGACCAGGTTCCAGGAGCCATTCAACGCGCTCAAAGACAGCCTGGACGCGCTGGTGGCGCACGCCTTCGCTGCGGACGGGGGGCTGGCCCTGCGGCGCGCCGCGACGGGCGCGCGCATGGGCGTCGACAAGTCCGGCGCGGGGGCGCCACCTGCCACGGAGGAGGTCGCAAAGGAGGTCGGGCGTCCGATGGGTGTGGCGGAGGCGCCAGGGGGGCCCGCGCGCCTCCGCCGCCGGCCGGGCGAAGACGGCGCGGCCGACTGGGAGATGACGGTGACGCCGCGCCCCGAAGCATCGGCGGGTCACGAGCCCGCGCCAAAGGAGCCCAGCGGCTGCGGCGGGGAGCTGGTGGGGGGCGTTGCAGACGCCCACTCCATCATCAGCATGGGCTTTTCCAAGAAGACGCTCAAGCGCATGGCGAGGTGCTGCGCCTTTGGCGCGGTGCGAGACCCTGCGGGCCCACGCGAAAGGAGCCCCCGGGGCCGCTCTCGAGAGGAAGGTTGACATGATGCGAGCACTGAACTGCGCGAAGGGCACGGGGGCCTGGTTCGACAAGCTGGGCGCCGCGGCAGAGGGCTGCCGCGCGGTGAGAGCTGAAGTCGAAGCGGGGGGGGCCGCGTGCGCGGCCGAGGAGGGCGAGCGAGGCCTGCTGGAGGCGCGCGAACGCGCGGCCGCGCGCCCGGGCAATCAGCGGGCCTTCAGGGAGGGGGCGGGCGGGGGCGCAGCCGTGCAGGGAGCTTACCGTAGAATGGCTGACTACTCCGACCCGTTCTTCTCGGACGACCAGTTCACGACGAACGCGCGCTACAAGCGCAACGCAAACGAGACCTGGGAGGGCCCGGCAGGGCGCAGGTCCGTGATCCGCGCGGGCCGTTGGACACAGCTCCTCTCCCTCGAAGAAGAGGCGGGGGGCCGAAGTGGCCAGCGATGGCACTGCCGCTGCGGAGTTCGATGCGCGACGACCCTCGGCGCGCGCGCGTCGAGGCGATCGACCGCGCAGCCGAGCCGCCGAAGACGCGGCGCCTACACGCCAAATGCCCCAGGGGGGACATCAGGGGCCCAGGGGCCCAGCTGCGGGCGGACAAACTCAAGAAGAACAGCGCCGCGGTGACCAATGCCGCGGATGCGCTGCGACACTTTCCGCAGGTGGAGCCCCTGGCAGCGGGCGCGACGCCCGGGAGGTGCTCGGATCAGAAGCAATGGGGGGGGGGGGGGGCGTCGGGCATTGGTGAGTGGCATGGCGTGGGATGAGATGCCCGAGTTCGACTGGTGCGACGTGCGCTCGCAGATGGCGCGGGGGCTCAACGGCCCTGCGCGGGCGGGCTACAGCAAGAACGCTAGGGGCAGGGCGGAGCGCGAGAATCTCGCTGAGGCGAGGGCGGCGGTGCTGAATTACGAGCAGCGCCGCGGGGTGGGCGTCGGCAGCCTGGCCAGCGGAAGGGGGCGCAGGGGCGGCCCCGAGCGCCCCCCCCGCTGACGGGCCGCAGGATGAACCTGAGGATGAGCGACGCAGGGGCGGCGGGCCCGCCGCCGCCGCCGGCCGCGCCCGCGGCGCTGACCGGCGCGGAGGCGGCGCCGCCGCCGCCTGCGGGCCCGCCGCCAGACGTCAAGTCTCAGCGGTTTGGCCCCGCGGTGGAGGGAGCCAGTGGGGCGGGGCGTTTCGCGCGCCCCCGCCCGAGGCGCCCCCGCGCACTGGGCGGCTCTGAGGCCCCAGGGCCCCGAGACTCGACTGAGTGAAAGAGTGGGTGAGGGGCCGCGCGCCCGCCCTGGCGCTGCGCGCTGCTTCAGCGCCGCGACGACCTTCAATAGTCGCCAGGGCGCGCCAACTTGCGGCTGGCCGAGGCTCCGCCGCGGCCTCTCTCGCGCGCCCCGTGGTATTAATATTTTGTAGCGCTAGGGCCGCCCCGTGGGCTGCGGGCCGTTCGCAGCGTTGCCGCGCAGCCCTCGGCGTTTCAATCGACTTGCCCTACCCCGTTTCTCGCTGCGGGCTCTTGCCGCGCGAGGCCCCCGAGCTTCGGGGGTCGGGCGGCGCTGGCGCAGCCCCGTTCTGGGCCAAGCCCGTCTTGACGCGCCCTGGCGGCCGCGACTGGGACGAGCGGCGCCGACGCAGCCCCGCGCGCCGTTCGCCCTGTGGCTGTTCTGGGCCAGGCTCGTCTTGATGCGCCATGGCCGTGACGCCGCAGCTTCGCCCGTCCGCGGTGCGCGCCCAGCCTTTCTTCGCACCCCACTTGGCGTCTGTCTCATTTAGGGTAATGGGGCAGCCGCAGGGCGCTCGCCCCAACGTGGTCGAGCCGTGGTGATGTGGTGCACGTGGCCGCAAGTAGTAGCAGTAGTAGTAGTAGTAGTAGTAGTAGTAGTAGTAGTAGTAGTAGTAGTAGTAGTCGTAGTCGTAGTCGTAGTCGTAGTCGTAGTCGTAGTCGCAGTCGTAGTCGTAGTCGTAGTCGTAGTCGTAATAGTAGTCGTGAGAGTAGTAGTAGTAGTAGTAGTAGTAGTAGTAGTAGTAGTAGTAGTAGTAGTAGTAGTAGTAGTAGTAGTAGTAGTCGTAGTCGTAGTCGTAGTAGTGGTAGTAGTCGTCGTCGTCGTAGTAGTAGTAGGCACCGTAGTACTCTTAGTATTTGTAGCAGCTGTGCTAGTAGATGTTGTTGTGGTGGCAGCAACAGAAGAAGTAATCGGCCAATAGTGGTAGTGGACGTAGCAGTAGTTGTAGCAGTAGCAATAGTCGTAGCAGTGGAGATAGTAGTAGTAATAGTAGTAGCAATAGTAGTAGTAGTAGTAGTAGTAGTAGTAGTAGTAGTAGTAGTCGTAGTAGTACTAGTAGTAGTAGTAGGTTTAGAAAGTAGTAATACTAGTAGTAGTAGCAGCAGTAGTAATAGTGGTAGTAGTAGTAGTACTAGTCGTAGTAGTAGTAGTAGTAGTAGTAGTAGTAGTAGTAGTAGTGGTAGTAGTAGTAGTAGTAGTAGTAGTAGTAGTCGTAGAACTGAAAGAAGCAGTAGTAGCAGTGGTAGGAGTAATAGTTTTAATAGTAGTACTGGTCGTAGTCGTAATCGTCGTCGTAGTCGTAGTAGTAGTTCTGGTAGTAGTGGTCGTAGTCGTACTAGTAGTAGTCGACGTAGTCGTAGTCGTAGTCGTAGTCGCCGTCGCAGCCGTAGTAGTAGGCAACGGCCTGGCCTCCAGGCCGGGGGGCCCCGAACCCCGCGGACTGGCCTCCAGACCGGGGGGGCCCGGCGGGCCGGCCTCCTTGCCGGGGGTTTTCCCTATCGCCTTGGCGGCGCACTCCTGGCGAGGATCGTGCCCCATTGGGAGCTCCAACTAAAGAGGGTGATCCTGTTTGGTTCCACGCGCGTCTGGGCGCGCCCCTCACGAGGATCGCGCCTAAGCAGGGATCTTCAGCTACACCTCAAAGGTTCCACGTCCATGTCGGGCAGTTATCACTTGGATCGTGCCCCACAGGGAGCTCCAACTACAGCTTCAGCGACGGGGGTCGAATCTGGTTCACTTCCACTTCTGCCACCCGTCGCTGCCACGAGGATCGCGCCCGACAGAAAATTCCAGCTGCAGCTCCAGCGAGAGCTAACCCCAGTTGGTTCCTTCGCCGTTCCTATCTTTCCCCA
>CAUYUJ010019291.1:70000-80000 GCA_963575745.1 Prorocentrum cordatum | reverse complement strand
GCGGTCTCTCCTGGGCCCTCGGCGTCTCTGGAGGCCTCTCCTGTGTCATTTGGGGCGCTCCAGAGGGCCTCGTCTTCGAGGATCGAAGGAGTTGGCTTCGGTTCCTCGGCGGAAGGCCAGCGGAAGGCAGCAGAAGTAAAACGGGGCCGTCTCCGCCAGCGGAAGGCTGGCGGAAGTAAAAAGTCGCGTAGGGGCGGGCTGGGACACGAAGATGCCCACCTACCTTTGCTCGCCCTTCGTCGGGCTTCTGCTTAGCATAGTGCTTATGACAGCGCCGCCCACACGGCAGTCTAGAACCTCACACGAGACCTCCTCGCCGAATGTTCATTGGGAGTAGTGCGCTTGGTGGTGGTGGAAGTAAACAGTTGCCCTCGAAGAAATGGCAATATTTTTAGGTGAAGGTTTCCGGAACCCTCCATTCGGGGCGGGCCTTGGCCTCTTTCGCGCCGTCTTGGAGCTCTCTCGTCCTGACGGCCTCCGAGGCTTCTTTTGGGCCATCCTGAAGCTGTCGCACGGGAAAATGGCGAGGGGGAGGGAGCAGGCGGGTTGATGGGCCCCGGGAGCCCCAACAACGGGCCCCATGCCCCAGAAATATCAAAGGATACCCGATCTGCCCCAAGGGGATTTCCAGTGAGGTACCCCAGAGATTTTCCAGGATTTAGTGATGGATGCCCCCCCCGAGTCTTGACACATCATTTTCCGAAGGGAGCCCGCGGGCCAGAATCGGCGGCGCGACACGCTAAGTAAACGTTCCAAGTAAACGTTCCTGACCGTAGACATGACTTGCGTACGCATTTTCCATCCGACGTGGCGATGCCACCATTCACTGGGGGCACAGCTACGGGCCACGATGGTAACATGAAACGAGTACACACAAACGACTGTTACCCGACGTGAGATCCATGCTTCGAGGAAAAGACAGACCAAGGTAACGCTCCGAAGGTGAGCTCGGAACCCAGCGAATCTCGACAACGCTTCGGCGCGACACGCTAAGTACGTCCCTGTCTCCAAGCACCAACGTTCCGAGCTTTTCTCAGTCTCCCCTCCCACGGAGCGCAGCGACACGCTATCAGCTTGCAGGGCCTCGGGCGTCTTCGGGACCACCGCCGCGACGAGCTGAGCCGAAGTTCCCGACCGTAGCTCTTCCGTGGGAAAATGGATTGCCCTCGTTTGGGCCTCTTGAGGCAACTTCGGGGCCATCTCTGGAGTACGGCTGCAATTCACCTAGAGATCGGGCGCCAAATATGAACGTGCACGCCCATCCTCAGGTGTATTGGGTAGACGACCTGGGCGAGGAGAAGCCTACCAACGTGGTTATCAGTCCCACCCAGGAGGGCGCAATCAACACGTTCGTCGGGCACGTGTTTCGGGTACGCTCCGACGACGATGTCAAGACGCTGTTGACGGACTCCGGGACTACACGTCAAACGCTCACCGTTTTGAATCCGCCGAAGCGAAGCCAAATTGTTGTTTGGTATGCCGTGGTATGCTTCTCCATGGCAATCCTGTGACCGCGGATATTTGAGATAAGTGATGCGAACTAAAGGTTTTATTTGTTGATCTGGCGACCCAGGATCCATGATCCAGTGACTTGGTGACACTGTGATTTGGTGACCCGCCGATCCAGTGACCCGGTGATGATGTGATCCGGCGCCCCGTCGTGACCCCGTGACGCGTGTGCCCAGAGACCCGATGACTAGGTGACTTGGTGACTTTGTGGCCATCTGATTTGGTGATCCAGTGACCAGTGACCCAGTGACATGGTGCCCAGTGATCCGGCGACCCAGTGACCAGCGAGCCGGTGACGCGGTGACCATGTGTAGCCCAGTGACCTGGTAATTTGGTGGTCTTGTGTCCGAGCGACCCTGCTGACACAGTTGAGAACAGAGAAGAGGGAGTTGAGAGTGAAGATCAGACGGTTTATAGGAGACAGTATAATGAATTGAAGTGAGAGTGGCAACTAACGGATCTGGATGCTGGGGATTGGAGGGTTACCGAAGGGAGGCTAGAGAGTAGAGAGTAGCAAGAGAAGTACAGAGGATATAGACCGTAACTACGTAGATAATGTCTAGTTGAAAACAGAGTGGAGAACAGTAAGTAGGAGTGAAGATTGTGAAGGCCTGACGGCCGGTGCCGCCGACCCTGAAAGACATCGACGACGACCAGGAGGGGAAGGAGGAGGAGGAGGAGGAGGAGGAGGCGGAGGAGGAGGAGGAGGAGGAGGAGGAGGAGGGGGAGGAGGCTCCTACTGGCTGTGGGCTCCTACTGGGACTAGGCTCCTGCTGGCAGTAGGCTCCTGCTGGCAGTCGGCTCCTACTGGGAGTAGGCTCAGCTCCTACTGGCAGTAAAGGCCTGCGTGCTGCCTGGGGAGAAGGCGCCTTGCCTGTCCAGGTCAGGCAAGTGGAGAGCGCGTCGCTGGCGGAAGGAAGGAAGGAAGGAGGAGGAGGAGGAGGAGCACTCTATATTCTGGAATTTTGTAGAGCTGCGGGATTCCCTGGACAGGCGTCGTATCTGACCCGGGACATCCCCGGGACTTCCCCAGGAGTTCCCCGGGCTCCCACCCCCCCCCGGCGGGGAAGGGATGAAAGGGAAGGGTTTTTTCTCGACGTCTTTGTGGATTTTTATGGTGCCGCGGGATTCCTCGGAGGCGTCGTATCTGACCTGGAACTCCCCCGGGACTTCCCCAGTATTTCCCCAGGACTTCCCCGGGACCCCCGCCCCCCCCCCTCGGCGGAGAAGGGATGAAAGGGAAGGGGTTGCCTCGAGGGCCTCGACGTCTTTCTGGAATTTTGTGGAGCCGCGGGATTCTTGGGAGAGGCGTCGTATCTGACCCGGCAATATGCCTCGGGACATCCCCGGGACTTCCCCAGGACTTCCCCGGGACCCCCACCCCTCCAGCGGGGAAGGGATGAAAGGGCAGGGGCTTCCCTCAACGTCTTTCTGGAATTTTGTGGAGCCGCGGGGTTCCCGGAAAGGCGTCGTATCTGACCCGGGACTTCCCCAGGACCCCCGCCCCCCCGGCGGGGAAGGGATGAAAGGGAAGGGGCTTCCCTCGACGTCTTTCTGGAATTTTGTGAAGCCGCGGGATTCCCGGGAGAGGCGTTGTATCGGGGCGTCCTTGCGATCAGGCCTGGGAAGGAGGGTTGAGCGACGACGACGACGAACAGGAGGCAGAGAGGACAGTCTCAGAGAGAACAGAGAAAAACCGAAAACCCTCTTCCACACGCCGACACAGGGTCGGCGGATTTTGGATGGTGGGGAGTAGGGCATATCAGATTCAGTCATGAGGAATTGAGATCAGAGGGAGGGACCGGGGAGAACTGGGAAGGAATCGAGGGCAGGGAGCAACGGATTGCGGTTGTCCGTTGATGGCGGCTGAGCACGGGGACAGCGGCTATGTATGGGGCTGACGTTGTTGGCGGTGCACCGCTCTCTTGAGGGGAAGTTTTTCGAGTACTTACATGCCTGTCGTTGACAGTAGGATCCCAATCTACTTTAGGCGCCTTCCTACTTCAAGGGTCGAGAGGCTTTCCTTCTTCCCTCCTCCTCAGGAGGCGGGCGGTCATCCAATCTGCCTCCAACGCCTTCCTGCTTAATGTTTCAACCCGTTTCTTGCGACCGACGGGTAAGGGGGCGGCATTGGATAAGGAACGTCTTCCTGGGGCCCAGACCCTGGCGCATTTCTCATTGTTTCAAGGCGAGGCGGGTGGCCCACGTTTGGCCGCCCATCGGTCGCGAGACCCTGGGCTCCTTATCGAATGCACCCTTATCTAAAACCTCCACCGTGTCGAGCCCAATCTAGTCCGACGCGGACCACCTTCACGATCGACAGAGCCGGCGCTCCACGCAACGGCGTTTGCCCAGAGCGGGCGTTGCAGGATCTTGTGGGCATCTCGTCACCCCGCAGTGCCGTCGGCATTGCGAGGCGGGCCACGGCCCAGGCACGGCACCACAGAGAAGGAACACATATTGTGTGTGTGCGTCTATGTGTATGCATAGTATTCGGGAGACTGAGTAGATAGGTACTTAGAAGCAGAGGGTCGAGTACAGGGAGTGGGGATATACAGTGGGGTGGGAGATCGATAACCGAGCTAATATAGTTCGTGGACAGCTATAAGAGAGAGTTGGATTTCGAGGGTGTGCGAGAGATGGAATGGGCAGACTCGGTGGTGTGGGTCGGCTGACAATGTGACCCAATGACCCAGGTGTGGGTCAGCTGACTTGGTGACCCAGTGGCGAGCGTGGGTCAGCTAACTTCGCTTTGCTGACCAGGTGGACCTGGTGGTGTGGGTCAGCCGACCTGGTGGACTGCTGACCCGGCGACCCAGTGGCGTGGGTATCGAGCCGTCTCAGGTTTCGAAATCGCCCCGGAACCGTTCCAGGGTGATCATTGGAACCTGTTGCAGGTGATTTTCCATGTGGGACCCCCAGAGATTCTGGCGGAGGGGCCCGTCCCGGAGAGGAAAATGGCAGGTCAGGGGGGGCTCGGAAACCACCCGCCCAAGAGGGCCTGCTGCACAGGGGGGGCCCACATGGAAAGTCACCCCGGAAGCGCTCTGGAGTGATTATCCATGTTGGCCCCAGTGCAGCAGGCGCTCTCGGGGATAAGTGGGGGGGCGACTGCTGCGCTGGAGGGGGTCCAGATGAAAAAAAAAAAAAAAACAGGGCCTCTCGGGCCGTCTTGCGGGCCTCTCGGGTGCCCCCTGGGCCGTCTTGGGGCGATCTTTGGTGTTATGGGCCCGTCCTGGGGTTTCGGAAGCCCGAAAAGGCGAGACCGCTAAAATCATGGGGTGTACCCGAGCTCCAAAAGGTTGTCATTTCAAGAATCGAAGATCTTGTTTGGGAGCCTCCTTTCTTGGCTGGGCTCTCCAGGTGAATCGCGGGAGCGCGGTTCAGGGTGTTGCTCCATCTGAGCCCTCCCCGGTGCAGCAGGCGCTCTCGGGGATAAGAGGGGGAGGGCACCCGAGCCCCGAAGAGTCGCCATTTCCCAAGTAGAATCTCTAATTGGGGAGCTTTCTGTCTCTGCTGGGCTCCCCAGCTGAATCGCGGGCACGCCCCAAATGGAAAACCACCCCGGAATCGTTCCAGGGTGATTTTGCTCCCCAGTGCAGCAGGCGCTCTCGGGGGTAAGTGGGCGGGTGTACCCGAGCGCAAAAAGTTCTCATTTTCCAAATCGAATGTCTGATGGGGAGCCTTCTCTCTGGGTTGGGCCCCTCCTCCAGAATCTCTGGGGGTCCCAGGTGGAATATCACCCCAGAACCATTCCATGGTGATTTCCCATCTGGGGCACTCCCAGTGCAGCAGGCGCTCTAGGGGATAAGTGGGCGGGTGTACCCGAGCCCCAGAAGGCGTCACTTCACAAAGAGAATCTGTTTTCGGGGAGCCGTCTGTTTCGGCTAAGCCACCCCAGCTGATTCGCGGGAGCGCCCCAGATGGAAAATCAACCAGGAACCGTTCCAGGGTGATTTTCCATGGGGACTCCCCAGCCCCCCAGTGCAGTTGGCGCTCTCGGGGATAAGTGTGCGGGGGTGTACCCGATCCCAAATAGAATTCTTTACGCTTCGCGTACCCCCACCAGCCCATCTCACAGCAGCAACTCTTGCGAAGCATGCCGACAGTCGTGTTTTTCAGCCGTGTGTCCGCTTGGCCCCGCATATCTCCCCTGTTCCTCCTTCCTCCCGCCTCCTTGTACATCCTCCTTGTGGGGGGAGCGGGAGAAGGACGAGGCGGAGGAGGAGGGAGAGAAAGCGCTCCTCGTGATTTGAGTCGTTTGGGGTTTCTCGTCCTGGTGTGAGTCGTTCGGGCCCTTCTTCCTGGTGTGAGTCGTTCGGGCTCTTCGTGGTGTGAGTCGTTCGGGCTCTTCGTCCTGGTGTGAGTCGTTCGGGCTTCTCGTGGTGTGAGTTGTTCGGGCCCCTCATCCTGGTGTGAGTCGTTCGGGCCCCTCCTCCTGGTGTGACTCGTTCGGGCTCCTCGTGGTGTGAGTCGTTCGGGGCCCGCGTCGTGGTGTGAGTCGTTCGGGCTCCTCGTGGTGTGAGTCGTTCGGGCGCCTCGTCCTGGTGTGAGTCGTTCGGGCCCTTCCTTGTGGTGTGAGTCGTTCGGGCTCCTCGTGGTGTGAGTCGTTGGGGTCTCTCGTCCTGGTGTGAGTCGTTCGGGCTCCTCGTGGGGCCTCTTGGGGGCCTCTTGGAGCTTCTTGGGGCCTCTTGGGGGCCTCTTGGGGGCCTCTTGGGGGCCTCTTGGGGGCCTCTTGGAGCCTCTTGGGGCCTCTTGGGCGCCTCTTGGAGGCCTCTTGGGGACCTCTTGGGGCCTCTTGGGGGCCTCTTGGGGCCATCTTGGGGCCTCTTGCGACCTCCTCAGAAGCGCAGATGAGCGCTGCCCCCTGAGAAGGACAAAATGAGCCCAAAACCTTCGTAAAATCAATGATTTTGCTATGAGGGGAGATGAGCGCGGCCCCCTCAGAAGGCCAAAATGGGGCCAAAACCATAGTAAAATCAATGTTTTTGGCTTCAAAGACGAGCTGAGGCGCTAAACTCCCTCCCCCCCCCCCGGGGCCAGAATCCTCGTGAGGGTCGTCGTTTTTTGGCCCTCCCAGGAGTCGAAAAAGACCCCTCCAACCACCCGCGGGGCGCCCTCTCCAGGCCCAGGGGGAGGGGGTAGGGGGAGGGGTAAACCCCTCCCCGAAGGGGAAGAAGGGGGGTTGAGGACAGAGAGGGCTCTCTAAACCACTCACGCCCAAAGGGCTGGTGGGATTGCTCATTTGGGGAGCCTTTCTGTCTCAGCTGGACTCCCCAGCTGAATCGCGGGAACGCCCCAGATGGAATATCACCCCAGAACCGTTCCAGGGTGAGTTTCCACTTGGGACCCTCACCAGTGCAGCAGGCGCTCTAGGGGATAAGTGGGCGGGTGTACCCAAGCCCCCGAAGCCGTCATTTTCCAAATCGAATCTCTTAAGGGGAGCCTTCTCTCTCGGCTTGGCTCCCCAGCTGAATCGCGGGAGCGCCACACATGGAAAATCACACCGGAACCGTTCCAGGGTGATTTTCCATGGGGTCCAGGACACGTGGAGGAGTGCACCCGAACCCAAGAAGGCGTCTTTTTTCAAATGCAATCTGTTTTGGGGGAGCCTTCTCTCTCGGCTGGCCTCCCCAGCTGAATCGCAGGAACGCCCCAGATGGAACATCAATCAGGAACCGCTCGAGGGTGTTTTTCCATCTGGGGCTCTCCCCAGTGCAGCAGGCGCTATCGGAGATAAGTGGGTGGTGTACCCGAGCCAAAAAAAGTCGTCATTGTCCAAATCGAAGATCCTGTTAGGGAGCCTTCTGTCTCGGCTCGGGGCTCTTTAGCTGAATCTGGGGAGCGCCCCAGATGGAAATTCACCCAGGAACTGTTCCAGAGTGATTTTTGCATCTGTGACCATCACCAGTGCAGCAGGCGATCTCGGGGACACGTGGGTGGGTGCGGGGTGGGCGCACCCGTTCCCAAAAAGTTTTACATCTTCCACACAGAACTGCTTACTTGGGAGCCTTCGTTCTCGGCTGGGCCCCCCCAGCTGAATCTCGGGCGCGCCCAATTGGAAAATCACCCCGGAGCCGCTCCAGGGTGATGTTGCATCTTTGACCCCCCCCCCAGCTCCCCAGTGCAGCAAGCGCTCTCGGGGATACGTGGGGAGGGGGTGTACCCGAGCCGAAAAAGTCGTCATTCTCTAAGTTGAATCTCTTATTGGGTAGCTTTCTGTCTCGGCTGGGCTCCCCAGCTGCATCGCGGGAGCCCTCCAGATGGAAGATCACCCCCAGATTTGTTCCGGGGTGATGCTGCATCTGCAACCCCCAGTGCAGCAGCACCTCCCGGGCATACGTGGGCGGGTGCACCCGAGCCCCCGAAGGCGTCATTTCCCGATCAGGTATATGTTTCGGGGAGCCTCCTGTCGCGGCCGGGCTCCCCAGCGGAACCGCGCCAGAAATGGACAAATCACCCCGGAGCCGCTCCGAGGTGATCTTCCATCTGGGGCCCCCCCGGTGCAGCAGGCGCTCCGGGGGCTACGCAGGGGGAGGGGTGCACCCGAGCCCAGAAAGTCGCCGTTGTCCCATCGGAGAGCGTGCTTGAGGAGCCCGCTGTTGCGGCTGGGCTCTCTCGCGGGAGCGCCCCAGGTGATTTCCAGGATGCTCCTCCATGGGGACACATCATGGGGGAGCGTACCCGAACCCATGGGAGGCGCCATTTTCCAAGTACAATATGTTTCTTGGGGAGCCCTCTCTCTCGTCTGGGCTCCCAGGCTGAATCGCGGGAACGCCCCAGATGGAACATCAAGCAGGAACCATCTGGGGCTCTCCTCAGTGCAGCAGGCGCTCTCGGAGATAAGTAGGTGGTGTACCCGATTCCAAAAAGTCTTCGTTTCCAAATCGAGTATTTTGTTAGGGAGCCTTCTGTCTCGGCTGGGGACTCCCCAGCTGAATTGCGGGACCGCCCCAAATCGTGAGTGACCCCAGAACAATCACGGGGTGATTTTCCATTTGGGACCCTCCCAAGTGCAGCATGCGCTCTCGGGGATGGATGCAGTCATTTTCTACATCAGATCTCTTGCTGGACAGCCTTCTCTCTCTCGGCTGGGCTATTTAGCTGACTCTCGGGAGCGCTCCAGATGGAAAATCACACTGGAACCGTTCCAGGGTGATTTTCCATCTGAGACCCCCCCCAGTGAAACATGCGCTCTCGAGGATAAGCGGGGGGGCGACTGCTGCACTGGAGGGGGTCCAGATGAAAAAAACACCTTGGAATGGTTCCTCCACCTGGGGCCCACTGAAGCCTTTTGCAAGCAGCTTAGTAAAGCCTTTGCTACGTAGGCAAATGGGGCCTCCTGTAAGCAGCCCAATCAGGCCTTCTGCAAGGAGCCCAATAAGGCATTCTGCAAGCAGCCCAATAAGGCCTCCTGTAAGCAGCCCAATACAGCCTTCTGCGAGCAATCCAATAAGGCCTCCTGCAAGCAGCCCATAAGGCCTTCTGCAAGCAGCCCAATCAGGCCTCCTGCAGGCCTCCTGCAAGCAGCAAAGAAGGCCTTCTGCAAGCAGCCCACGAAGGCACTCAAGCAGCCAAGTAAGGCCTTCTGCAAGCAGCCCAATGAGGTCTGGTGTAAGTAAGGTCTCCCTGAAGGAGACCAGATGGGGGAACACCCTGGAACCGTTCCGGGGTGTTTCTGGATCTGGAAACTGTGAGTGTCAGGATGTTTGAATCACCTCGGAACCGTTCCAAGTGATTCCGGAATTTGGAACAGGCAAATTTGACCACCGTGGCGTGGGTCAGCTGACCTCCTCCGCCTCCTCCTCCTCCTCCTCCTCCTCCTCCTCCTCCTCCCCTTCCTCCTCCTCCTCCTCCGCCTCCTGCTCGTCCTCGTCGTCGTCCTCCTCCTCCTCCTCTTCCTCCTCCTCCTCCTCCTCCTCCCCCTTTCTCCTCCATTCCTTTTCCGTATGGATAACCTCTCCCTGTCGCACCCCGAGGCCCGTTTTTAGGGCGGACCGGGCGTTTCGCCTGAGACTTCCTCACCATTTATGATTCTGAAGTATAAAAATTGGCGACAGCTTCGCAGATGGAAGGCGGGTGGTTTTCAAAATGCGGCTCGCGCTTTAGCGCGGCGCACATTCGTTCCAAACATTTCCACCAGCTTCTCGGATTGAGGGCGGGTCGTTTTCAAAATGAGGCTCTCGCCTTTGCGCGGCGCACATTCGTTTTACAGATGTGCAAGAGTTTCACATATTGAGGGCGGGTGGTTTTCAAAATATGGCTCTCGCCTTCGCGCGGCGCACATTCATTTTAAACATGTGCAAGAGCTTCACGGATTCCCATCATCAGCGTACCAGAAACTGTGTTTTGAAAAGATTTCGGATTACGCGGACGCAGCAGTTAGGTTGATTCGCTGTGTCGAAGTCCCAGGAATGGCGTTCTGCCGCGATCCAGGATCGTCAACACGCAACAGTCAGCTTGATCCGTGGTGTTGGAATCCCGAGAACAA
>CAUYUJ010019291.1:22500-65000 GCA_963575745.1 Prorocentrum cordatum | reverse complement strand
AGTCGATTCTGGCGAAGTGACAGCGAGCGAACTGACGCCAGCGAAACGGCTTCCCAGCGAACGTACGGTCGGACCGAAGTATAAGATCGAGGTCGGTTCGGGGAGGCTGCCCCAGTGTTCCTCGTGTTTGCTGGATGTTCTGGCGAATCCTTGGGGAGGGTACCATCGAAAGCTTCTTCAGTTTGGCCGGCGGAGGGTCTCATGTTCTCGAAAGGTGTTGTTCTGTCCTAGGTCCGTACCAGCCATCCTCCCCCCATCTCGCCCCCCTCGCACTCCTCGTTTCCTCCTCGGTCCCGCCCTTGATCTCGCCCTCCCCTCCCTCGTGACGTTCCCTCCCCTCCTCCCGTCTCGTGTCTTTCCCCTCCCTGTGCGGTTCTCGATCGCAGAAGAGCGCCGGCTCGGGCTCGCTCTGAAGGCGAAAGGTGCAGGAGCAGTGGGACTACGGCTACACAAAGCACGTGAAGAAGGTGCCGCGCGTGGCAAACACAGGAGGGTTTCTGAAGATGTCGTTCACCAATAAGCTGAAGGAGATCCTGATGCCTTTCTGGAAGGATCATGGGATTGGAGGGGCGAAGGACGCAGTGGAGCCTCACGAGCCAATCGCAGGGGGCTACACGAACAGCCACGTTGTTCCTCTGTCGAAGTTAGACTTGGACAAATTCCGCAGCATCCAGCGGAGAGTCCATGCAGAGATGAGGGAATACTTGGAGTGGTGGACGAACATGTCTCTAACGCCCACTTCAACATTTGGAATCCGCATTTATCACCGGGGGTCCATGCTCATAGACCACGTTGACCGCGCCGACACGCACCTGGCCAGCGCCGTCATACAGATCGACCAGGATGCGCGAGCGGCTGAAATGACTAGCTCATGAATCTCCAGCCCTGGCAGGGCTGAGTGGAGAAGGGGACACGGCAGGGTCAGAATACAAAGAGGGTAGGGCTCTTGGGAGGATAATCGTAGAGGAACAGAAGAGGGGACAAGAGAGGAGGGGAGAGCGGAAAAGAGGAGGGGCGTGATAATCAGAGGGGAGGGAAGTTGGGGAGGAAGAGGAGAAACAGAGGATGGGGAGAGAAGCAGAGGCACAGAGATGGAATCCGCTCCTGGCCGCCGCCAGGATGTAGACGAGGATGGCGGCTGGCCGCTGGAGGTCATCGACGAGGAAGGCAATTGCTTTGAGGTCCAGGGATGATGGTGGTAATGATCATGTCGGTGATGACAGTAGTGGGACAAGGTCGGCGATGATGATTGCTGATGCTGTCTGTGATCACAGTGATGACGATGTGATGATGGTGTTTGGGAGGGCGGTGGTGGTGATGATTGTGATGCGGCTCACTAGGCTGCTGTTGCTGGTTGTGATCGGGTGAGACATGATCAATGTATTTAGCTAAGAGCTGACTCTTTTGGATTCGTACGCAGGGCCCCTGAAAGCACACACAGCGAGGCAGTCGCTGCCACGCTGTACCTCGGAAGCGCCCACTAGAGGGTCTCGCAATGGACGCGGCACAGCGCGCCGTTGCTGCCGCTCACACGCAAGCGGCGGGGCCTACCTCTGGAATCTCCCCCGCGGCCTCGGGGCTGCGCGACAGCGCTGCCACATCGCGCCTCCGCGTGAGGCCAGACCCCCGAGGAAGCTCCGGCGCGGCAAGAGGGCACGTCAGATAGGAGCACGATCGAGCTGCCGAGCTCTGTGTGTGCAGCTCGGCGGTGCGACCCTCACGGAGCAGCGCCTTGAGTGGCCAGTCCACCGCAGGGTGCCCATAATGCTAGGGCTTCTTATTATGGTGGGTAGTTGTGCTGCCAGCCCATCCAGTCAAGTAGCTGGGGCAAGTCTGCCCGGCCCCTTGAATTGAGGAAGATGCTCTTTTCCTTCTGGCAGAACGTTGTTGCCTTGTTGGCTAAGCCAGCCACGGGCGATAACCTATTCGTGTTGTCAAGGGCTTCTGCCTTCCCGCGCTCCCAGGCGCGCGTCCCCGTTGGTAGTTGCACTGAGAATCTGGTGGTCTGGCGGCCCAGGGGTGAAAAGCTTTGGGTTTTAGCGTGGGGCCCGAGGAGGAAGGAGGGTTGGGGGGGGGAAGGGGGTGAGGAGATAAATACAGCAGCCGCAGCAGAAGGATATATTCAACACAGTAGCTACAGTCTCCACATGCGCATACGCTACATCTTCTGTTGCTGCTGCATGTGAATGAGTTGCATCATACGCGAGAGCTACATCCCGGCATCTAGAGTGTTCACGTACAGCAGCTCTGGCAGCCACAACAATCTCAGCATCTGCTTTCTCTGCACTGGCCTTAATCAGTTACATCAGCTGTGTCAGCCACAGCAGCTGTGCGGTAGTGGTCGAATGAAAAGGCTCGGAGCGAACAGCCGATCTCCCCCTTGCGTCTCCGAAAAATAGCTTTGCCGCGCCCCAGCGTACGTCGCGCCGCCGCCCAGATTAAACCAAACCACACCCAAAGCCTGCCTTCCAAATCAAATCGGACCGCTCCAGGTGTCAACCAGACCGCCATCAAAAAATACAAGCTCCTTCCAGAAGCAAAACAAGCCGTATCCCAAGATAAGAGCAGTCGTTTCCCAGACCCCGCCCCCAGTAGCAAACCTGACCGCCCATCACGTCAAATTAGGTTTCCCCAAAGTTATCCCGACCCCGCCCAAAACTGAACCAGACCACCGATCAAAACAAGCCAGACCGCCCAAAAGTATCCCAGACCCGTTCCAACAGTAAACCAGACCGCGCGTCAAAGCAAGCCATATTATCCAAAAACAGACCTGGCCACGCCAAACATTAAACCAGACTGCCCGCCACAGCACTCCTGTCCGCGCATCATGCTTGTCTCCTGGAAAGTTCACCCGACCCCGCCTCAACAGTAAACCGGAACACCTGTCCAAGCAAGCCAGACAGCCAAAAAGTACTTCAGACCCGTCCCAAAAGTAAACCAGACGTTGCGTCGAACCATGCCAGATCACCCACAAATCAGACCCGGCCCCGCCCAAAAGTCAGCCAGACCACCCGCCACAGCAGGTCTAACCACGCAGTAGTAGACCAGACCCCGTCCAACAGTAAACCAGACCGCACAAAGCATCAAGCTAGGTTTCCCGAAATTGAACCGGATCCCGCCGCCCAAAAGCACCACTGGCCAAGGCAAGCCGTATCGCCAACAAGTAGACCAGACCCGCCCCTAATCAAGACCACGCGTTGAAGCAAGTCAGATCACCCAGAAATAGATCCGACCCCTCCAAAAAAGTAAATCAGACCACCCGCCACAACAGGCTTGACACAGCAATGGTAGGCCAGGGTCCGCCCAATGGTAAGCCAGACCGCCCATCACATCAAGCTAGGTTTCCCGACAGGTTAACCCGACCCGGCTCAAAAATACGACCGGCTAAAGCAAGCCAGACCGCCCACAAGTGGACCAGACCCGCCTCTAACCAAGGCCACGCGTCGAAGCAAGTCAGATCACCAATGGATAGACCCACCAGGTTGAGGAGGAGGAGGAGGAGGAGGAGGAGAAGGAGCTGTGGAGCTGTGGAGCGCTGGGGTCGCGAGAGGTGTACCTGCAGCCCGGGGAGCTGGCCCTGTACGAGGGCGGCCGCTTTCGGCACGGGCGGCCCATGCGGTTCAGGGGGAACTATTTCGCCAACATCGGGCAGGGCGAAGGGGTCGGCGCGAGGACGGGGGATCAGCCCGGGTGCTGGTGCGAGGCAGATTCGGTCGAAGGGAGGGGGCGGGCACACGGGGATTGGGGAGGGCGATCAATGGAGAGGAAGCATGTTGCCAAACAATTTCCAGACGTCTGGAACATGTGTTAAAACGGTTTTAAACATGTAAAACAACAAAACGTGTGTTAAGCATTTCCAGAACGTTTTTTTCGACATGTTGAACACTTGTTGAACTCGATGCTAGGACTGTCAGGGTGTCCATTGCCGTGGCATCCAAAGTAAGTAAGTAAGTAAGTAAGTAAGTAAGTAAGTAAGTAAGTAAGTAGCAGCCGTGTGCGCACGCACATGAGTAAAAGAGGACACATCAGCGCGTTCGGCTGTGCTGCCGCGCTGCTCCTCTCCAGGTGTCTGCCGGAACGGCAGCAATATCTGGGGAGGTGGGGAAACGGCTACGGACAAGCAGGAACGCGCTCCGAGAGCGGAGGCCCTGCGCAAGTCACACTCCGCGGCCGCGCGGGTTCGCAGTCGGCTGCAGCGCAGGCGGCTCAGGCCCCCTGCGCGCCCTCCCCTCAGCGGAACGATGTCGAAGTGCAGAACACTTCGTCGGCATCAACCACGCGAGGAGGAAGATCACGACAGCCGGGCTCGTCCATGCCGACATGCTCGTCCGCAGACGGCTCAGGGCCCCTGCGCGCCCTCCTCCCCTCAGCGGAACGACGTCGAAGTGCAGAAACTTCGTCTCGGCGGCGAGCGAGGGGGGGAAGTGAGAAGGAGAAGGCCCTCTCAAAAGGCTGGGAAGTCCCCCGGCCTTCCGAGGAGTTTTCTAAGCCATCCCTGAAGACAAACAAAAACTTCTCAGAAGGCGCGAGGGTTTCTGAGAAGCCCCGCCGCCTTCTGAGAAGGCCTTCTCCTTCTCAATTCCCCCCTTTGCTCGCCGCCGATCGTCGGCATCATCCACACGAGGAGGAAGATCACGACGAGCTCATCCACGCCGACGTGCCGAAGAGCCCGACAGCCTCGGGGCCAAGCCCGCTGCCCGCGGCACCGCGCAGGGCCCCCGAGGCATCGGGCCTCGTTTCCCGCCTTCCCGTGGTCCTGGCATCGCTCGGACGTGTGCATTTTTTTTCTCGGCGAGGACCCTGGAGGAGCATCCTGGATCATCGAGCAAACAAAAACACGCACGAAATCGAAAAATGCACAGGGAATGGACGTCCGAGCGATGGCAAGTGGTGAGGCGTGGCTGGAGAGCATCGACCCCCTCGTCCGACTCGAGGTCGGCCGCCACCTCCGCAGCAGGAGCACGCCCGCCATCGTTGCGTGATATCCAGCCCCGCAACAAACCTCTGGGTCGGTTGTGGAGGTCGCCGCGGCCATCGCGGCGGCCACGAGTCGGGGCAAGATCTTTGTCGAGGAGCGGCACGCTCCTTCCCAGACCCCCCCCCCCGCTCTGCGATGTAGACGTGGCTCCTGGTTCACCATCTGGCGACCGAGAGTCGCCCATTGATGCCCAACGTGGGCAGTCGTGTCTTGTTGGCTTAGGGGCCCGCCATCGGGCCATGTGTTCCCTCAATCGTTGTGGAAACCCTTCGGGGAACACTTGGGAGAGGATGGCGGGGAAGATCAGGAGGAGGAGGAGGAGGAGGAGGAGGAGGAGGAGGAGGAGAATAAGGAGGAGAAGGAGGAGGAGGAGGAGGAGATGAGGAGGAGGAGGAGATGCAGGAGGTGCAGGAGGGGGCATCTTGGAGCTGCTCCGAGCTCGAGGTCGGGCCCCGGCTGCCCGACGCCGGGCCAGGGCCGCAGGAGTCGCGGGCAGCAGTATCGTCCTCGTCCTCCTTGTCCTCCTCGTCCTCCTCCTTGTCCTCGTCCTCCTCCTCCTCCTCCTCTTCCTCCTCCTCCTCCTCCTCCTCCTCCTCCTCCTCCTCCTCCTCCTCCTCCTCCTCCTCCTCCTCCTCCTCCTCCTCCCCCTCCTCCTCCTCCTCCTCCTCCGCCTCCTCCGGGCAGATTCTGGCCAGGCGAGACTCGGCCAGGCGAAGCTCGGCCATGCGAACCTCGCAGGGGGCCAGACGAAACTCGGCCACGCTCAACTCGTAGGAGGGCCACGCAGCCGCCGCAAGCAGCATCGCACCGCCGCCAGCTGCCGCCCAATCCTGCGCGGTGAGATTTTAGGTTTCATTTTCAGCGCCCTTCCCAGCAAGCGGCATCGGATTCTCTCGCAGCTCTTTGGCCCGTCGTCTCAGGACCCCGTCCTGGGCGCGCCTGGAGTCCAGGGGCCCGCGCCTCCGCCTTCCGCCAGTGGCGTCAGCGGCGTCGCCGCCGACTCAACCCCTCAATTCCCCTCCCCGGAGCTGTGGAGGTGCTGCTTTTTCCGCGGTTGTTGGGACGTCGAATTCCACGGAGCGGTCAAGTCTCGAGAAGTGGCGTGCGGCCAGGGCCTGGGCGACCAGGATGTCGGCCTTCTCGCCCACGATGCAAGTAATTACTTTGGAAGTGGGTGCATGCAAGCACTTTGGAAGTGGGCGCTGGCCCTGTCCATCTTGGGGGCTGATTTGAGCCTTCAGCCCCATTTGCCGCTTGCTAAAGTTGTGCTGCCATGTCCCGCCGCAGTCACGTCGTCGCCCCCCAGGGCACTCTGGGAACTTGTCTCTCCTCGCAGGATTTTATGCTGCTTGGGTGCATCCGCGGTCTCCGACGCTTTGTCGGGAGGTGGCGTGGGCAACGGGGCGAAGCTCGACGTCTGGCGCGGGGTTATCCGCGACGTTGAGCCAGGCGGGGCCGAAGCCGACCTGCGGGCATAGGCCTCCTCCCAGCTGAAGCGCCGCGCCCAGGCTCGGGAGCCCGCCGATCTGCTTCGAGTCGAACTGGAGCGGCCCGCCGATCTGCTTGGAGCCCAGCGTGACCCGCAAGTCTACCATAAGCGAGGTCTCGGCTGCGATCGGCCAGCCCCTCCGTAGACTCGATCCTGCAGCGTGTCGATGTGCTCGGGCTCGCGGAAACGCCACTGAGCTGCGGTCTCCCACGGGCAGGGCAGCAGCAGCCTCGTCGAAGACGGACCGCCCCGAGCCCCGCGAGCGGCCAGCGGTCTGGAAGCCAGTCTCCTGCAGAGCGCGCGCGCCCCCTCCAGCGCGACGGCGGCGACGGCGTCGCCGAGCGCGGGGGCGCACTGCGAGGTCAGCTTCGCGAAGGCCCAGCCCTCGATCACTCGGTGGCTGTGGAGCCCTGGACAAGGCGTAAGTCGGGTGTGTCCCTCTACAGAAGGAGTCTGCAAAAATAGTCCCAAAATAGTATGGGGACGAATCTTTGAATACGGTTGATCTTTCTGTTGCACATGTGTTGAGTGTCTTTGCTTTTCCGTCCAAGATCCGCCTGCAGGGGAAACGCCCGACCTAACGGCCCTGGTGACATGTTCGCTCGAAGCACATGTTCGGGCGCCTGGTTCCATCAGGTGCGCCTGGTCGAGAGCGTTCCAGGGGTGGAGCCTTGGACAGGGCTTGCGCAGCAGCTGCCCCGGCCACCGGACGCGCCGAACTCGGCTTTGGCCTCGCGGAGGAGAGACCCTTCTCGGGCGTGGGGCCCCCTTGCCCGCACAGAGGCGGTCCAAAGCTCTGGGAAAAGCACAACTTCACAGTGGGGGGCCATGCCAAGAAACACCCTTGTTGCCTCCAGGGTGCCCTGGGTTTCTTGGGTTGCGATGGTTTTGCGATGGAAGGCGTAGCGTTCCCACACCAAAAATCCATGGACGTCCTGGGGTCTCAGGGTTGGGTTTCTTGTGGAAGGTTTCTTGTGGTCGGGCCCCAACTGCACCTCGAATCTTTTGCCAGGCTAACAGCCAGGCCTTCTTAGAAAGCGAGTTTGCTCGAGGAGTTTGCGCCCCCCCCGCCCAGCCTATCCCTGGGAGGAGGAGGAGGGGGAGGAGGAGGAGGAGGGGGGGGAGGAGGAGGAGGAGGAGGAGGAGGAGGAGGAGGAGGAGGAGGAGGAGGAGGGGGAGGAGGAGGAGGAGGAGGAGGAGGAGGAGGAGGAGGAGAAGGAGGAGGAGCAGGACGAGGAGGAGGAGGAGTCTCGTCTCGAACCCATTCTAGCAACGATCCTTGCCTGGTCGTATCTGCTCTGGGTGGGGGGCGTGTCATAGCTCGCCCCCTCTCTCGCATTGCGTCACTCTGGGGCCTGCCGTGCCGAAATCAAGCTGGCACGGGCGGATGCGCCCCGGTTGGCGCCCGCACGGGGGACACCGTGGTGAGGCGCTCGCGAAAACGGGAAAAGACGTCGAGATCGCCCTGTCGCGATGCATCGGGGTGCCATGGCGGGTGCAGCTTTCGCTCGCATTTGCAGACCGAATTTCGTGACATTGTCATGGCTCGTGCATGTCACGGGCGGCCTCTTCGTCAGCTGCGAAGGGGTCGGGTTCCTGAGCGGAGGGGTCGGGGCGACGCGCCGAGGTCGAGGCAGACCCGAAGAGGCGACGAGGGGGAACAGGATACGGGTCCCTAGGAAGCGCGACGGTAGACTGGTGCTCTAGTCCAGGCGGCGGTCTCACTCTGTGATACGACGCTACCACGAGGCTCACTTGGGCCTGCCCTTGCTCTTGCCCTTGCCGCCTCCGCCGATCTTCCTGGCCAGGTTGCCCCTCGGAGCCTCGTTGACGAGGTGGCGCCCGCCTGCCGCGCGAAGCTGCTCGGCGATGAGCAGGTTGATGTCCATCAGGTACCCTGGCATGTTGAGGATGGTGGTCGGCGTCTCGGTCGGACTCACCTGCTTGATCGCGTCGTCGCCGCCTCCCTCGATGGCGGCCATCAGCTTCTCGTGGTCGGACACCTGTGTCGTCATCAGGATCTGGCCTTTGAGGTTGAAAGTAAGGCGTGACTTCTGAGCTTTGCCTGGCTGGTCGAATGTTGGGCTCGCCACCATCTCTGTGATCCACGTCTCGGCGATGGTCGGTCCGCCGTGCTCGATCATCTTCATCAGGCGGCGGATGCACATCGCGCAGGCGGCCCGTCTCTGCGAGGTGTCCTTGAAGGCGAAGTTGCTCAAAGCGGCGGGAACGGCGAAAGCACTCTGGCACGCTGGCGTGCCTCGCTCGTCCTCTGGACTGGTCTTCTTGTTGGCGAGGAACCGCTGGAATGCTGCGTTGCTCTCCACGATGCACGGGTGGTTGCGGTCCAGGAGCACGCTGGTGAACCCCGCGTGCTCGATCGCGCGCATCCTGGCCTCTAGCTGGTACACCAGGCTGCGCAGAGGGCCTGGCTCGTGCTCGTCCTCGTCCTCGTCCTCGACGTCCTCCTGGCGGCGCATCTTGTGCTTGCTGTCCCTGTCCTCGCCCGCGCCGCCCTTGTCCTTCTTGTGGAGGATCCAGGACGCGGGCGTGGGGGCGAGGGCGAGCTGTGACGCTGGCGCCGAGGCTGCTGCCCCTCCACTCGGGGAGCCCATGGGCAGTGCCAGCAGCCTCACGAAAATGAAGAGAAGGAGGAAGATGATGCTGAATGTGAGTCGCCGCATGCTCGAGGAAGCTGGCTACAGACGACTGCTCTTCGAAACACACGGGGCATTCCAGACTTTTGGGCTCAATGATGGTGGCCTCGTATCTTCCACGATTCATGGGGCAATAGTTTCGTCTCATGCTGGCCGCTACGTGATGGACGGCACTGGCTCGATCTCTGAAGACGCTCTTGCAAACAGGGCACACATTTGTGACCGTAAGTACTCGTCCGATGTGTAGCTTCCCGTGAGAGCCCCCTTTTGAGTTTGCCACGTGCGCCATAAGCTGCTTTCTGCTGGGCCAGCAGGTTCCACATATTGTGCCGTCGTCCCAGACCTCCTGGCAAATAAACTCCCCCCCCCGTCCTATCCACCTCCTGCCTGTCCTTCTCCTCCTCCTTGGTGTAGAAGACGGATCTAAGCTCGGTGACGTCAATTTTGATGAAATCCGTGGGGTCCTCAAACAATATGCTAAATATGGTCTGGTTCTCTAGCATTGCGCGCCCGTCTTCGAGGTCGTGTAGTGATAGGATATCTTGATGGGCCTGCCTTGCCCAAGGGTTAGCTTTGTCGGTGATCTTGCCTTCGTTAAAGACATCCCCGTCACATGCCATGCTTCCAAACACTGCGGCTAGATACTGTACATGCACACCTCTGTTAGCAACCATAACCTGCATCCATTTAAGTCTTATTAAACGTAGTTCCAAGTACAGGCTGCCCATTTTGACCTTCTTAAGAATATGCATATTGGTGTCTATGATGATGTGCGTGTCGTGCTCATTCCTGCGTGCCGTGCCTTGGAGGATGGCCCTACATTTACCCAAAATGTAAGATTGATGAGGCTGGAGGTCCCGTTCCTGCAGTGGCCCCTGTCCATGTACACACACCTCAAGACCTGATAAGGCGGCATTGACCAGTAACCCTTTCACTACATTTCTTTTTACTCCGAGGGGAGCGTCACTGTACCAGAATGCTCCCATACTGTGGAAGCTGGACTTGACGGCGAACAGTCTCTTCTGCAGCTCCGGCACCGGCGAGAACGTGGACGCCTGGAGCCCACCTAGGTACCGAACGTGGTGCACGACCTTCCCATCCAGCGCTGTTTCTTGTCTGGAGAGTGCCCGTGTAGCCGTGTAAGAGCCCCACCCAGCTAGATAACACACGTTCTCCTCCTTCTCTAAATTCTGACTCGCCCCGATCTCTCTGAGCCCTCTGTCGACCGCCTCGTTCTCGAGTGCCCGAAGGAGGAGGAGGAAGAGGAGGAGGAGGAGGAGGAGGAGGAGGAGACAGCGTTAAGCTAGCGTAGTCCCTGCCGCTCGCTGGGCGCGCCCACCGCCGCGATGCTCGCGGCCGCGAGCCCTCGCCTGGGGCCCACCTCCGCGCGCCCAGAGATCACAAGAGGGCTCCGCCACGTGGCGCTTGGACGTGGAGCCCGGCATCGATTGGGCGGCGTAGAGGCGCTGGGCTCGTCGGAAGGCCTCGGCGCAAGCATTGGCGGCGGCCGCTGCCGGGCGCCCCAGAGGCCCCCTGCCTGCGGCGAACCCATCGTCAATGGTCAGGGCCTTGGCCAGGTCGGCGTCAGGGACCGTAGCGCGCCCTCGTAGACAGAGGTCTCGCGTCAGCAGGCCGCCCGAATTTAGCCGGTAGCTGCGGGCGTCCGGGGCCGCGCCCACCACGATGCGGACACCCGCGGGGGCCGTGCCGAAGGCGGCGAGGTCTCGAGCGGGAATCGCAGCCCCCCGTGCTTGTCGCCCTCCTCCTGATCCCAGAACGGCCACCTCGTGCTTCGCGAGCAGCCAGCGCCAGGTCCGCGGCGAGCCTGCCCCCCTCCTGGCCGAATGGCGGGCGAGGCGTCGGTGGACACGCTCCTGGAGACGCGACCCTGCTCAGGCCTCTCGACAGCCTGGCTCTGCACGGTGGCGGGCCTGCTGCCTGGCGCTGCTTGGGCTGGGCTCCGCGGAGGCAGTGATGGTTTGGGGCCGAGGCCCCCACCGCGGCCGCTTTCCCTGCGCCCCCGCGAGGCCTCCTCGGCGCGCGACCGGGACGTCCTGGACCGACCGATCGCCGATGTGGTCCGCACTCCGGGCTTGCCTCGAGCCGCCGCTGCCCGCCGCTGGGGGCGTGGCCGTGCGACTCGGAACCTGGCCGTGCTGGCTGGGGCGGTGGCCCCTGTCGGCACTGGGCCCCCGCCGCCTTCTACGCGGGAGGCCGCCCGGGAGACAGCGCGCGCTGCCTCGCGGGCCCAGCCGGCGCCTCTTGGCCGGGGCCAGCCAACTGGGGCCCCCACCGGGGCACGGCGCGACCTGCTCCTCCGCGACTTCGACGCCTGGCTCCTCGCGTCGGGCTCGTCGCTGGCGGCGCTGCTGGACGGGCCCGCGGTGGTCTTCGTGCTGGCGAACGACGTTCTCGAGATCTACGGGCCGCGAGCTGTGGGCCAGCGGGCGCGCCTTCTGGAGGTACGCCGAGCTCGTCAATGCGGTGGCAGGCCGCTGGGCAGAGCTCCGCCGCCCCCTCGGCAGGTCCTCGGATCTGGCCTGGACCTGGCGCCCTGCAGGAGGAGTATTCAAAAATAGTAAAAATATAGTCAGGGGACGATTTGTTTTTACAATGTTTGACCATTTGGGTTTTTTTGGGGGGTATTTTTGCATTTTTCGCCCAAAGTCCCCCTATAGGGGGACAAGCCCGACCTAAGTCTACGTTTTGTTTGTCAACTTCGCCGAGGATGGAGAGAGGGCGGCACTGCGGGGCATCTGTGTCCAACAGGTGGCCGCGGCGGCGTTTCCAGCCTCTGAGCGTGCGAGAACGGGTGGCCCGTTTCGCAGCGGCCGCCCCATAGCCGCCCCTGCCTCCGCCGTTTCGCTGCTGTCCTGTCGCGCGCCCCTTGAAGGTGGCGCGATATCTGCCGCAAGCAAATCTCGGGGGCGGAAAAGAGGGGGGTGATGACTAGGGGGGGGTGGATATCATGGCGTGGGCCATGATATTTCCCCAGATTTCATGGCGCCTCTTCTTATTTCATTACGTCCCTGGCCCCCCCCGCTGGGCCGCGCACATGCCGCCGACCATGCTTTGCACCCCCCCCTCTTGGACACCCCCCTCTTGGCCGCTCCCGAAAATCTAATCGCATGCAACTGACAGCCGGCATGTTGCCCGCTGACCGCTGCAAATGGATTTCGGGCCGGGCTTTCGCAGCTCGCCGGAGAGAGGGAGAATGCATAGCCGCCTCTGCGCTCTCTGGCCCGTCGTTTCCGCTCCCGTGCCAGCCAGTGCCAGCGGCGGCGAGACAGGACGCGCAAGTCCTGAGCCGTGAGGGCAAAAGAGGTGCGAGTCCCGGACCCATCGGGTGGGGCCCTCACGTCCGCGATCACGGGGGCTCAATGGTGCCCGCCCGCCCTGTCCTTGTTCTGTGCCTAAGCTCCCCCAGAGGGGGGTGGTCGCCTCTGCTCTGAATGCCCCGTCGCTTCTGCGCCCGTGCCAGCCAGTGCTAGTGACGGCGAGACAAGACACGCCAAGTCCTGAGACGCGGGAGCAAAAGAGGTGCGAGTCCCTGGATGTGCGCAGTGTCGACCGCGGCCCAGCAGCGACACCGCCTGCGCCGCATCATGTTATTTATGATGTTGCAGATGCGGCGAAGCCGGCGCTGCTCGTTATTGTTGACAGCCGAGGTGGGTCTCGTAAGCAGAATCAATATGTGTAGCAGCACAAAGGTTATGTTGGAGAGGCGCTCTGCAGGTTGCTAGGGTCGTTCGCAGGCAAGCATCTGGCAAGTTGCCGCACTTCGAGCCTCCCCCCGCGGGCCTCAAATCGTTTCAGAGTTTACATGCCACGCGCACTCCATCTAAATGAGAAAACCCGAAGGCAGTAGAAGGAGCGACAGACTTTCGGAAGGCGTCCCAGAAAATTGGTCACCACGAGGCACTCGCCTTGCAATATCGATGGGTATGCAGTTCACTTTGCTTCTGACGATGAATGGAGTATTGCTTAACGACTCGTGAGGTGTGTCTAACGTCTGCCTCCGCTTTATCAGTCAGCATAGTACTATGTATTCACTGCGCCCATGTTGAAGTACTCTCAAGCGTTCTGAGGGGCTTATGAGCGTGTTCGACATGACGCTGTCTTGGGAGGAACTGCGCGAAGCGCGACTAATTGTGTTTCTGTCGCATGGCCTGGCATTCGGAAGCAGGCCGCTGAGTTGATCCCAGCTATGAAGCGCAGCTTGCGCAGTGTTTCTTGTTCTATGCTGGGCCTATCGAGGCCCATTATCATGAAGGATCAGTTTGCGATTGAGCTGCCAGTCTTTAAGAGGCATCCCAAGCAGTTTCTCAAGCAGGAGACATTGTGGCGCTAAGCTCATCCGCTGCCTGCCCCGGCCAATGCGATTTTGCCCTGGCGCAGTGTGCTCGCAGGTCCCGCAACCAAATGTCACGTCATACCAGAAGGGGTGAGTTTGCGCATGTACATGCAACGTTGCGTAGACCAGGTTGTGGGCAAACCCGCAGGATGTCATTTACCTGGTGTTGGTGATTGTATTGCTACTGCAGATGAAAATGGGGACGATGATGGGTATGAGGATGACGACGAGGAGCATCGCGAACAAAAAACATCCGGACATAAATCGGATGGACGTCTGTTCAGGTCTCCTGGATGGGGTCGGAGTACATGGGGTCGAAGGATCACTCCGCATCGCCGGTGCATCGGCGATGCGGCTCGATGTGGAGCCCGATGTGCTTCACGTCGACGTCGCCGATGCATCGCCCACGTCGACGATGCATCGCCGGTGCATCGCCAATTCATCGCCGATGCATCGCCGATGTATCGGCGATACGGCGCGATCCTCCGACCCCATCTACTCCGACCCCATCCAGGAGGCCTCTAACCTGGTGTCGGAGGAAGTGTACAATGATGGTGTTCAACATGAAGAGAATGGTGGAATCGGGTGGGGAAGAGGAGGAGGAGGAGGAGGAGGTGGTAGGGAGGATTGGGACGATGCTGATGATGATGATGATGATGATGATGAATGTGATGATGACGATGATGATAATGATGATGATGATGACCATGATGATGATGATGATGATGATGATGATGATGATGATGATGATGATGATGATGATGATGATGATGCTGATGCTGATGATGTTGATGATGATGATGATGATGGTGATGCTGCTGATAATGATGATGATGCTGCTGATGATGATACTGCTGATGGTGATGGTGATGATGATGCTGCTGATGATGATACTGATGATACTGATGATACTGATGATACTGATGATGAAGATGATGATGATGATGGTGGTGATGATGATGATGGTGGTGATGATGATGAGGAGGAGGAGGAGGAGGAGGGGAAGGAGGAGGAGAAGGAGGAGGAGGAGAAGGTGGTGGTGGAGAGTGTTCAGGATGAGGAAGTGGAAGTAATGATATGGAGGAGGGAGACGGACTGTCTGAAGGAAAGTAACGGGTGAGGATGAGGTGGATGTGCAGAATGAGTGGGAAAGAAGATAAGGAGGCCTCGTGCAAGCAGACATCCTGGCGCCCCCTTCGCCCTGCAAACGTCTTTAGCCACTTTGCACCCCTCGAGTGGAGTGGGCCCGGCAAGAGCCCGAAGTTCGACGGCCACCTCGACGAGCACGGGTGGCTGAAATCAGAGGGGGACGAGGCGCGGCGACACCCTGAGTTCTGAGCGAAGGCCGCCCAAAGTCGGGCGGTTTCCAGTCTGGGGGCGCTGCCTTCATTGCCTTGTCCCTTGACGGCGCGGCATGAGGAGCAGGGCAAGGACAAGGCAAAGAGAGAGAGAGAGGGATTGGCGAATGGTGAACGGGAGGGACAGGGGGGGATGGGGAGTGAAGCATGAATCGATTGGTCGAAGAAGGCGAAGGCGAGGAGTGGGAACGGAAGAAATGGAGGAAGGAGTGAGGGACTGACGGGGCGAGGAAGGGAGGGGGCGTGATGGATTGAAGTGAGGGGTGATGGGATGAGGGAGGGAGGGAAGGATAGGGAGGGAGGGAGGGAGGAAGGGAAGGGGGAGGTTGGCATACATTGATGCATGAATGAAGTAGATGGAAGCAGGAGGCCTGAGCATGAGTGCGGTGGATGGAGAGGACGACCATGGTGATGATGCCGTTGATACGATAAGGATACTGGTTGTCTGTAATGGTGATGCTTGTGACGCTGATGGTGGTAATGATTGCGGTGATGGTGCTGTCAGTGATGACGATTATTGCGTTCATCGCATTGATAACAAGAACCATGCCGAAGTGTGTGGTGATGACAGCGAGGCTGATCATCTCGACGAGGGTCATGACAGTGGATGATGCTAATGATGATGATGATGATGATGATGATGATGATGATGATGATGATGATGATGATGATGATGCTGATGCTGATGTTGCTGCTGATGATGATAATGATAACGATGATGCTTATCATTCTGTTTATGATTATGATGACGAGGAGTAGGAGAAGGAGGAGGAGGAGGAGGAGGAGGAGGAGTAGTGGGATGGAAATGATGAAGATGACGGGCGAGTGGGAAGGGAGGAGGAACAGCAGTTTGATAATCACGATGATGGTATGGAGCAGAAGGAGGAGGCGGTGGAGGAGCAGGCAGGGGAAGGCAGGTGCGAGGTCGATCGGGATGAGGATGTGGTGGGCGAGAAGGAGATCGAGAAGTTTGAGGAGGAGGATCAAGCGATCGCAAACATGGATCAAGGGGGCGTGGATTAGCGTCGGGTCCCGTTTCCACGGGAAATCGCGGATTTCCGCCACCGAACGAGGCGGCACCGGCCGCATTTTGGGGAGGGCACCTCCCCGGATCCATGGATTTGGCGACCGCGCGCCAAATCCATGGATCTCTAATCCATGTTTGCGCGCCCCCCGAGAGGATCGAGAGCACGTTCAACATGAATTGGAAACACACGTACAGGAACCGGGTACGATGATCAGGAGCAGGAGGAGAAAGCAGTGGCTGCAGAGGGAGGTAATGTACGTGTGATTGATGATACTGATGGTGCTGATGATCATGATGAACATGGTAATGATGCGCATAACGAAACTGTCTAGAAGGCGGCAAGTGGCGTTGATCATGCTGACGATGCCAGTGATCGCGAGGGCACCAGTGCCCACCGGCCTGGAGCATGACGACAATGACGGCGACGATGAGGCCGATGGGGCTGGTGCTGGTGCTGCCGAGGCCGCTGCTGAGGAGGAGGAGGAGGAGGAGGAGGAGGAGGAGGAGGAGAGAGTGCAACGGGAACGCTTTCGGGGTGGAGGGGGGGGGGAAAGGGGGAAGAAAGGGCTGCCAACTTCACGACGCAGCCTCCGCCCCTTCCCGGCATGGCTTCGGGACACATTTTCCATGCTCTTCCCTTCTGGCGCCGGGGCGGGCGGCCTGCGTGGCTCTCACTGGCCTTGCTGACGTCGCCCGGATGCGAGACAGGTAGGATGCGAGCTGGGAAGGCCTCCTCCATGCCTCCGCCATCCTCGTCGTCATTCTTCTGTGGTCTCCCCTCCTGCTAGTTCCAGCTCCGTCTCCTCTCCCTCCTTCCCTCCTTCCCTCCCCCCCTGGTCCCCTTTGCGGGTGTCGAGCTGGAGTCGTGTGTGTTCGCCTTCATCGTGGAGGCGATCAGTGTGCGCACATGGCGCGCAATTTTCCCAACTGTATTCCGCAGCGGGTTCCTACTCTTCCCTCAACCTTCTGCCCATTCCTCCGCCCCCTGCTCCGACGCCTCCCCTTCCTCCCCATCCTCCCTGTCCTCCGCCTCCTCCCCATTACCAGAACATGTTTGAGGCGACCTGAAGTGACGTAAGCTTACCGACTACTTGCGTGAGTGATTAACTCTTGGTCTGTTTGGACGGCGTGGGACCTACAGCTCGCAGCTCTTCGTATGTTGGCTTCCAGATGCGCAGTGCGTGCTGGAGCTGCGTTTTGCCAGTCACTGGGGTCGGGTCTGTAAACGTGTCGTTTGAGGTCGGCGCGTGTGACGCATTGGAGGCCATAGTGGCCTGAGCTGGCGCTGCCAGCATGGAGATGCCGATGGCGCGGTCGGCCGACTGGAGATATAGGCTGATGTCTTCACCGGCGATGCCGCACACTTCGAAGGCTCGCTCTCCTTTGAAATGCCAGCCGTTGGCTGTTGTGAATGGGTGCTTGGTCGAAACCTGGGTCGGCAAGCACCTCACGAGCACATTCTGACATTCCGTCCGCTTGCAGGCCGCACTAACTGGCCAACTGTGTGCTGGCCCAGTGGCGGCAACGCTTTGCGGTCGGCAAGGTGCGCGGGGCTTTGGGGAGAGCCTGTAATGCTCGTTTGCTGCCACTGCTGCCCGCTTACCTGGCCGACGCGACCTCGGCCGGGCTCCTCGCGACCATGCGCATCAGAAGGGCGCTGGCATCTGACGGCGAGCTTGGATCGAGCGGTCACTGACGGGGGTGACCACGAGGCGGAAGGTCAGGAGGATGCATGTCAGACGGATAGGCGCGGGGGCAGCCGCGGCCCACGGTCCTCCTCCTCCTCCTCCTCCTCCTCCTCCTCCTCCTCCTTCTCTTCGATCCTCCTCCTCCTCCTCCTCCTCCTCGATTCTCCTCCTCCTCGATTCTCTTCCTCGATTCTCCTCCTCCTCCTCCTCGATTCTCCTCCTCCTCCTCCTCCTCCTCCTCCTCGATTCTCCTCCTCGATTCTCCTCCTCCTCCTCCTCCTCCTCCTCCTCCTCCTCCTCCAGCCAGACGTGACGCAGCGCCACGGTTGTCGGACCCGGTGGTGGCAGGCGTGCGAAGACCAGCACAGTACTTCTGGCCAGCGCCGTGCCGCCGACATGCGGGCCCCGGACTCGAGCTCGGTTTCGGATCGGGTGGGCCGTCGTCGCTGGTAATCGGAGGGGTGCAGCGGGGGCCCATGCCAAGAAACTCCCTGCTTGCCTCCAGGGGGCCCTGGGTTTCTTGGGTTTCGATGGTTCTGCCATGAAAGGGACGCTCCCACGCCCAGCGTCGATGGACGTCACGGGGTCTCGGGGTTCGGCTTCTCGTGGAAGGTTTCTTGTGGTCGGGCCCCTGCTATACACTGGGGGAGCGAACAATGACGTAAGCATAAAAACTTAGAGGCCCGCGCGGATTCCTCGGATCCGCGCTGGGCCCCCCTGGCGGCGCCTCCGAGGCGTCCCTGCTACAGACATGTGACACGGAGGCGCGCACTCCTCCGGCTCCCAGAGGTGCCCAGAGCCGGAGGAGGAGGAGGAGGAGGAGGAGGAGGAGGAGGAGGAGGAGGGGGAGGAGGAGGAAGGGGGGGGGGGGCACAAACGCGCGGGGCTCGTATTGCGGAGGACGCCTCGCTGCCTTGAGAGGGCCAGCAGCGCGGCGGTTCTCTTCCCGGCACGTTCCCGCAACGCTTCCCCTCCTCTCTCTCCTCTCCTCCTCCCCTCCTTCCCTCCTCCCCTCCTCCCCCCCTCTCCCCTGCCTCCCCTCCTCCCCCCTGCCTCCCCTTCGCACTGGTGTTGCGCCCGCCTCGTCGTACGGGTCTGAGGTTTTGGGTTTCTCGGATGCTGAGCTCAACACTGTGCGAAGGACCCAAGCTCGTAGGATGCCGCCGTCTCATGGAGGAACCAGTGCGACGGCTAAACTTGTTTTGCACGGGGAGTGGGACACTAGAGCAGCAGTTGGTCCCGCCTTGCCATGGTGTCGTATGCTTTCGAATGCCCAGGTCAGTCCCACTCGTTCCTTGATCCCTTTCCAGGAGTTGCTTCAGCTCTGGGAGCAGGCTAAGGCCAGCTTTGCTGGCGATTGGAAGTCCAGCCGTGGCCCACTTGCTCGAGCTACCTTGTCGGCACGACGTGCTGGATGGAAAGTGGTGTCAGGAACGCAGTGGATCGACCATTGGGGCTGCATGGTAGATATAAGCAAGACCCCACCTCGCCTCCTCCTTGATCTTCTCAGAGACGGTCTCCAGAGAGAGGCTGAGTTTCGTTTTGCGAACAGGCTCGGGCACGCGCAATGTATGCGAGCCACCTTTGACCTGGTTCGTAACTGTATGTGCACGCGCAATAAGAAGCACACTCGCCAGCAGCAGTTCCTTCTTTTGTCATGCGCCACGGATGCGATTTGGACCGAGGCGCGCGCGTGCGATGCTGGGTACCTCACTGATGGCATGTGCACTTGTGGACAACGTGACACGTTGCACCAAAGATTATACACCTGCACGCGTCCTGAGGTTGTGGAGGCCCGACAGACCCTTGAGATCCCGTCCGAATTTTTTGAGGAGGGGGCACACAGTGACGATCCTGCCTTCACTCGTGGTTTGCGTTTTCGGATAGTGATGTGCCTCCTCCAGCCTCCCATGCCAACCGTGAGATTCTAGACGGCGCAGGACTCGATTTGAACATGCAGCCTGAGGATCTTGCGAAACTCGCAGGGGATGTGGTGGAGCTCGAGATGGCGTCGGACGGCAGCTGCACCAAGCAGGCCCTCCGCTGTCTCCATCGTGCCTCGTGGGCGATCGCCCTCATGAAGCCAGGCAGCGAGTCTCTCCTTGCTGTCTTGCGGGGTATTGTTCCTGGCGGTCTGCCCCAAACCCCTGCGATGGCTGAACATGCGGGGGCGGCTTTGGTAGGACAGGTTGCAGATCGACCGGCTTCTCTGGCTCTTGATTGTAAAGTTGTGATTCGTCAGACCCAGAGGCCGCTCTGGAAACAGTTTATGGGATCCAATAAATATGCAGGTGCGAGGCGTTTTGCTCACGAGCTAGCTGGCACGGGGTTTCTGTCGACCTTCCATGTAAAGGCTCATCGAGAGCTGTCTGCCCTTGAGGAGTTGGAAGGAGGTGATCGTAGGTTTGGTCCTGTGAATCGTGCCGTGGATGGGCATGCCAAGAAGGCCCTTGAGGGCCATCCTCGGCCCTTGCCCAAGTTGTTGGACCAAGTTGAGTTGTATCAAAACCGTGCCGACGTCTTCGTTAGGCTTGCTGCCGAAGTGTTGCCCCTCTTCAAGAATGAAGTGCGTTGGAAGCGCGCGGCATTCACCACCCAGGGGAGAAGCCGCCAGCAGAAGACGTGGCACCTCTGGAAGAGATCTGAACTGGGAGTGCAGTGTAGGTTTTGTTGGGTGATGTGCGATCGACCCGACAGGCCCATGCTAGGTTGCAGGGGCCCGCCTCCTGCTCTCCAGAAGCTGCTGCGTGATCCCCTCGGGTACCAGCTCGTCGCCGTGTCGGGCTCTGTTCGGGAAACGCCTCGGTCGCTGCTGTCCTGGGCCCCTGCCGCGAGCAGTAGATTCTGTGTTTTGAATGCGGGGGCTGGACACAAGGGAGGGCCGTGAAGCTTTCTGAGGTCTGCGCTAAGCCGTCGCGTAAGGGACTGGATGTCCTGAGCCGCTTTCGGCGTGGGTTTGGCCCCAACCCCAAAGTCAGAGCTGTGCTGGAAAAAAGGCGTTGTCTGTGTCGCAGCTCAACGTTGCTCGAGAGGCGGATGATGAGCCCGACATGTGCAATAGTTTAGTACCGCGAGCGTTTTCGGAATCTCCCTCGGCCCCCGCTTTCGAGCAGCGAATGGTGACCCTTGTCGCCAGGATCAAAGCTAAAGAGGAGGCAAGAACCTCCAGGGCGATTTAACTCGGGTCGATCCCCCTAAAGCTTTTGGTGATGTCACCTCCCGACCTTTCAAGGCGCTGTCCATCCATCCATCCTCCCTTCCCTCCTGCCTCCCCTCCCCTGCCTCCTTTCCTGCCTCCCCTCCTCTCCTCTCCCCTGCCTCCCCTCCTCCCCTGTCTCCCCTCCTCTCCCCTGCCTCCCTTCCATTCTCCTCTCCTCTCCCCTGCTTCCCCTCCTCCCCTCCTTCAAGGCGAAGGTCTCCAGCCCCAGAAGAGCGGGGTATCAATCGAGCCGTTTGCTGTTTGCCCCATCCAGGTGGGGCCACTGGCCGTGGATGGCAAAACAAAGCCTCCTCCCCTTCCGCCCCTCTTCCCTGCCATGTCCTCCACTGTCTCTGGTGATCCCATTCCTATGGTCCGTCCATCGTCGCCCGCCTGCCTGCCTCGTCGGGCCATCCATGCGGCGCCCATGCGAGCTTGCGCTCGCTCACTCACTCCTCCGACCCCCGCCCTCTCTCCTCTCTTCCTGCGTCCCCCAGGCCCTGCTGCTGCCCCTCCTCCTTTCGGTGTTTCCTTGTCATCTCGTTCTGCACTTCGCGCACTGGTTGGCACCTGCGGATGTCGCCGGCAGCACAGGCTCTCTCCGAAGAGCTGGCGAAGGAACTCCGACCGTGCACGCCCAGCAAGCCGCGCTTTTCTTTGCTTGCGCGCGCCGTGCTGATGAGGCGAAGGATGTTGAATATTGTGAAATACTGGTGGTTTGGTGCTGGTGGCAACAGTGACCGATCGCAGTAACGACTCCGATGATGTCAATGAAAACGACGATGACGATGGAGAATAAGATGAGGATGAGGAGGTGGATGATAATGATGATGATGCTGATTCTGATAATGATGATGATGATGATGATGATGATGCTGATGATGATGCTGATGAGGATGATGAGGATGATGCTGGTGATGGTGATGGTGAGGGTGATGGCAATGATGATAGTGATGAAGATGTTGGTGATGATGATAGTATTGATGATGATGCCGGTGATGACGATGATGACGATGATGGTGATGATGATGATGATGATGATGATGATGTTGTTGTTGATGATGATGATAATGCTGCTGATGATGATGACGACGGTGGTGATGATGATGACGACGAGTACGATGCTGCGAATGCTGATACTGATGCTGATGCTGATGCTGATGCTGCTGATGATGATGACGACGAAGAAGAGGAGGAGGAGGACGCGGAGGAGGAGGACGCGGAGGAGGAGGAAGAGGACGGTGCTCGTGCTGGTGCTGGTGCTGGTGATGATCAGACCCCAGCTTGCTTCCAAGCGCTGGAATGGGCGACGCTCCAGTTTCCGTGCTCCGAGCAAGGGAGCTCCCCAGTCCATTTCAAGCTTTTCGACGCGCATTCAGGGTCCCAGGATAAAGCCATCGATCAAGCAGGGATTCCTTTCCTGCACACTGCGTGGGCCCCTGCCCAGACGAACCCGCTCCAGGCACTCCTTCGCTGCCGGCAGTTGCTGAATTTCCCGCGGGTCGTTATCTCCACCCGGCTGTTCCACTTGAGAGGCCCCGATCATTTGGGCACGGACGGGCTTGCAGAACACCCTTGGTCCACACCCCCGAAAAGAAAACAACAAGCTTGCTGGAGAGGTCCTAGTAATCTGGGCGCGGGCGGACCCGTGGAACACCTCGGATCGGGACCTTCATGGGAGGTTCATACGTTGTATTTGATGGGTCGCGATGGTCACGAGCATGACGTACAATGTTTGTGAATGTTTGTGAGCGGGTCTAAGTCTGAGAGAATCTGAGTGCGACTGAGTCTGCACATGAATGGGTCTGCGTATAGGCTTACCAGAATGTGTTGGAGATCGAGTATGATTGATCTGGGTGTGCGTGAATATGATTGTGCGCGGGTCTGTGTGTCAGTCAGTTGAACATGTGTGGGTCTGAATATGACTAAATCTGAGTATGGTTGGGTCTGAGTACGAGAGAGTCTGAGTGCGAATTGGTCAGATTATGAATGAGTCTTCGTGTGAGTGAATATGGTAATGAGCGCGTCTGTGTGCGAGTATGAGTACGAGTAAGTCTGAGCGCGTGTGCGTCAAAGTGTGAGTGTGAAGGGGGCCCAGTACCTACAAACACCCATGATTCGGATGTCGGAAGCGCATCGGAAAACCATACGAGGAGGAAACGGATCCCCACAGGATTTTGGACGCGGAGGGGGATTACGGATTAGAATGAGCAGGCGAACGATGGAGAGGAACGTGATTAAGCGGATGAAATTTGATGCGAGCCCCAGTACAAGAAGTAAAATGATCACGATGCGACCTATCAGTAAAAAAGCGGAATGCAAGTGAGATGATACCGAGAAGGAGGAGGAGGAGGAAGAGCAGGAGGAGGAGGAGAAGGGGGAAGAGGTCGAGTAGCACGATGCTGTTGTTGATGACGATGATGTTGTTGCCGATGATGAGGATGAGGATGAGGATGAGGATGAGGATGAGGCTGATGACGGGGGAGGGTGATCATGATGCCAGTGCTGTCTGCTGCTGATAATGTGGTTCGTAATGATGATATTGATGATGTCGATGGTGGTGGCGATGAGGATGGTGTTGATGATGCTTATGATGCTGATAATGATGCTGGTGCTGCTGATGATGATGACGCTGATGATGATGATGATGATGATGATGATGATGGTGATGATGGTGATGGCGGTGACGATGCTGCAGATGATGATGATGCTGATGATGATGATGATGATGATGCTGCTGCTGCTGATGCTGATGATGCTAATGCTGATGATGCTGATGATGAGGATGATGATGATGGTGACGATGATGCTGATGATGCTGATTATGCTGTGGGAGGAAGATGGGGAGGAGGAAGAGGAGGAGGGAGAGGAGGACGAGGAGGATGCGGATGATGATTAGGAGGCGGAGTGAGAACAGCAGGAGGACGATCACAAGGAGGATGAGAACAACGATGAGGACCATGAAGAGCATCACCAGGAGGACGACTTCGGAGATCGGGGAGGAGGATATGAAGGATAAGGATAAACAAGAGCGGGATGATCTGCGGAGAGGCGGGAGGACCAGGAGGATGAATTGAGGAGCAGGAGGAGGAGAAGGAGGAGGAGGAGGAGGAGGAGTTGCAGGAGGAGACAATATAGTTGGATCCGAGGTCGAACGATCAGGAGATAGAGGATGAGTCTACGGGGCTCTGTGTATTCAAGTTAAGAGAGTGGGGGGAACAGAGGATGAGGAGGGGGAGGAGGAGGTGGAGGAGGAGGCGGAGGAGGAGGTGGAGTAGCAGAATCAGGCGGAGGAGGAGGCGACGCAATGGTCTAGTGACTGGGTTGTGTGCCAGAGGCCTCCGTGCCTGGCTCGGGGACCAGAGGCTTCCCTGGCCTCTTGGGATCTCTTGGGGGGTCTCGTGGGTTCCTCTTGGGGGCCTCTTGGGGCCACCTGGAGGCCTCTTTGGGGAGTCTTGAGGGCCTCTTGGCGCCTGGTGGCGGTCTCGGCGCCATCTTGTGGGTCCTTTCGTGTTCCCCCACTCGGGGGCCTTCTCGGGGCCCTCCTACATGTTTTGTTGTGCCCATCTTAGGGAACTGGGGCTGTCATGCAGCGAAGCTCGGGGACTCTTGGGCCAGCTCGGACGCTCTTGCGACCGAGAGGGCGAGTATGCCAAAGCCGTGCCGAAACGTGTTGCGCCCCCCTCCTCCTCCCCCCAACAGAGGAACGGAACAAGTTGGATGATGATGATGATGATGATGATGATGATGATGATGATGATGATGATGATGATGATGATGATGATGGTGATGGTGATGGTAATGGTGATGGTGATGGTGATTGTGATGGTGATGATGGTGATGATGACAATGACGATGACGATGGCGATGATGATGATGATTATGATGGTGATGATGACGATGATGGTGCTGATGCTGATGTTGATGCTTACCTGCTGATGCTTATGATGTTGCTGATGATGATGGTGATGCTGATACTAATGATGCTGATGACAATGCTGATGCTCCTGCTGATGATGACGATAATGACGACGATGACGGTCATGATGATGATGATGATGATGATGATGATGATGATGATGATGGTGGTGGTGGTGGTTTTGGCTGTGATGATGATGATGATGATGATGATGATGATGATGATGATGATGATGATGATGATGATGATGACAATGGTGACGACGACGACGATGACGTGGGGGAGGATGAGAAGGAGGAGGGGGAGGAGGAGGAGGAGGAGGAGGAGGAGGAGGAGGAGGAGGAGGGGGAAGAGCAGAGAAGGAGCAGGAGCAGGGTGAATCTGCACCGGTATCACCATCACCATCCGCAGCACCACCACGGTGACAGCACACGCGCAGCAGCGACTACACCAGCAACGTCATGTGAAGATGCAACTGCAGTGGCAAAAGTAGCTGGAACTGCGTTAACAGTGTTGGGTGAACGGGGAGCATGCGCAAGATAGTGTCACTGATGGCGCAGGGAGGAGGAGGAGGAGGAGGAGGAGGAGGAGGAGGAGGAGGAGGAGGAGGCTGCTGCTGCAGGGAAAGGGTGTAAAAGTGACGTCGTATGTAGACTTGGATGATGGAGAAGATGGAGGTGGAAACGCATGACGTGGCTGGCCTGGGCGAGTGCTGGACACACACGCGCTCACATGTCCGTCCAGCGCTCGGCCCCTGTTTGGCCGAGCGCGGTGGTCCTCCACTTGTGCATCAAGCAAGTGGCCTCCAGATGCTCCACATGCAAACCTAGCCGTTGTGTCTTTCCATTGTCCTGGACAGGTGGACGTTCGAGAGGACGGCTGGCCCTTTCGGCGGCCGACGCACGGGCGGCGCACGGGCGACGAATTCGCGACGCACCCCTTGTCGCGAAGAGTGGGTGGTCAGAACGCCGGTCGGTTAACTGGCCTTAACAAGGTCGAGGATGTGCGGTCGGGAACTTTTTGATGGCGTATCGCTACGCCGGTTCTGGCCCATCGCGCCTCGGCGCGACATGCTGTCCGCTTTCCGGCCGCTCAGCGTGAACGTCCCAAGCCTTTCCGCGGAACGACACAACGACACGCTATCCGCTCGCAAGGCATGGCGTGTCGCAGGGGTCGACGCCGCGACGCGCTATCCAGAAGTTCCTGGCCGTAGCAGTGGAATCGGATGTGGCGTTGGATGATGAGGACAAGGCGGAGTTGGGAGAGCAGGGGGAGGAATAAGGCGACGACATCGTTGAAGGAGGAGGAGGAGGAAGAGGAGGAGGAAGAGGAGGAGGAGGAGGAGGAAGAGGTGCAGGAAGAGGAGGAGGAAGGAAGAGGAGGAGGAGGCGACGACGTCGTTGGAGGAGGAGGAGGAGGAAGAGGAGGAGCGAGGTGCGTCCGTGCTTTGCCCGGTCCTTCGTCGCCACCGTCTCGCCACCAGCTCGCCATGGGAGCGCCTTTGTGTGCCATCCCGCAGCCACCTCGCAGTCCTTGGCGCCCCGGAAATCTCAACATCGCGGTGATGCACCATCGTGGCAATCTCGCCATCGCGCGCGTACCCATTCAGCTTTCGCGGCCATATCGCACTCAACCGCAGGGGGTCGGGGCCGCTCCACCCCGTGCCGCCGCGGCGCTTGCCCCAAGGAGGGGCAGCCATGCTCAAGACGGCGCGCCTGATCCCCAGGAGCCGGGACCATGAATGCCGGAGTGCTGCTGCCCTTGGCCTTGGGAGCATCAGGTGGTGGCATGGGAGGACCGTCTCTTGCCGTGGGCTTCCAGGAGGGCCCCAGCACGAACGGTAACGCAAGAGACCTGGGTAGAAATGCCGATCCACGCGTCCGAGAGCATCCCGAAGGAATCTAATATTAAGTGGGGCGCGTCACAGGGGGAGTTTCCAAGAATAGTCAAAACATAGTCTGGGGAAGATTTTCCATGATTGTGAAATTATGCTTGGATCATTGTTTTACTATTTCCCATTTCTCAGTCAAGCTCCGCGCGTAGGACATCGTGGAATAACACATCCGGTGGAAAAACGCGCAGCGTGTTTTTTGTTTCTCCACCGTTTGTAATGTTCCACGCGTTTTTTGTCCACCATGTTTTTTTCCACAAGACATGTTTGCGCTTCTTGGAGTAGCGTGCCTAAGGTTTCCCTCGTCGTCACCGTCATGGGAACCAGGCCCGAACGGAGGGGACGCGGGGCTTGGGGGGGAGAGAGGAGGGTGGCAGCGGGGGGGGGGCAGGTGGAAGGAATTGAGGGCCGGGGGGGTTGCGGGAAGCCTCCAGGAATCTTGTCTCGCGCATAAGAGCGGCGTGCCGAAGATTTTCCAATGAAAGTTGCACTAGAGGTAACTCGCACAACCAGGTTTTTGTTTGAGCCTTCGCTGGATTGGCCGCAAATCCTCTGTAGATCTCCTTCTGTCTCTTTCTCTCTGTCTCTTTCGTTATTTGTTTGTTTGTTCTCTCTCCCTCTCTCTCTCTCTCTATCTCTCTCTAACCCTGTATAGTTTACTTAATATGCCGTCCCAATTCGCTCTACGGCCGATTCTGATATGTGAATATTTCCATGTTCAAATTCTTATTACCTGGGAGCCCCGCCCCGAAATCGGACCACCCGAATCCCGGGCTCCCGGGACCCTCTGGACCCCCCGGATCTGTGGCCCCGGGGATCCCCCGGAAGCCCTTGCAGGAGGCCCCCCATGCAGGCGTTTCAGTGCTCTCGGAAACCCTTCCTGGGCCTAGGCAGCGTGCAACAAAAATCGCTCAGGAGGGTGGCCGAACGTTCTCCCGAGGGCCCCAAGTGGCCCCAGACACCCACCAGACGCCCGAAGACAACCCAAAGAAGACCACCAACAGGCTTCCAAAACGCCGGACACATAGATTACCCAAGGTTGTTTTCGCATAGTTTAGGGAATGCCCTGTTCTTCGGTCTTCTGGGCGTCCGAGACCGCATGGGAGTCTCGAAAATTGCAACAAAACCATCCGAAAGGGCTTCCATGCAGTCCAAGAGAGCCCCAAGACGGCAAAACAGGGTTCCAAGATGGCCTAAGAGAGCCCCATGACGGCACAAGATGGCCCCAAGACACCCTCAGAAGCATTCCAAATCGTGACCTGGTCGTTCAGGGAGACCGAGGAAGCCTCCAGAAGACGCCAAGGAGGCCTCCAGAAGGCCTTAAGAAAGCCTGAAAACTTCGGTGAGGCCCCCAGAGGCTCTCAAAGGAGGAGCCTCCGCAAAAAGAGCTGAGGAGGATGAGGGAAACTTCGCAGGGTAGGGCGAGAATGAGAAAAAAAGAAGCATGGAGGAATGATGCATAACAACATTATTATAACGGCGATGCCAGAAAAAGGCAACAAGGCGTTGTCGCTAAATTGTCTGTTTGACCTTCCTGCCATTCCGCCTGCATACCAAACTTCAAGGTCCAAAGTGCATTGCGCGAAGCGCCAATGCAGTCTTGTATGCGTAAATATATGTATGTGCACACTCTGTTCTTTCTGCCCAACTCTGTTCTCTACTCTCTGATCTATCTTCTCTACTCTCTACGATCTGCCTTCTCAATCTGGCCGCGGCCGCAAGGGCCTGGGTAGTCGACCGCAACCAGGGCCTCGAGAACCCAGGAACCTTACAAGGCCTGCTGCGCTGAGCGCTCGCAGCCTCCGGCGTGGCACCCGTTCGCCTTGGCCGCTCAGGTATACCACAAGTGCCGCCGCGCGATGCCTATAGGCATCGCGCGGCGGCACTTGTGGTGCCCAGACATGCGTCGTTTTGATTTTTGTCAATACGCGGTCCCTGGAAGTCCCGACCAGTTCCCCAGGGCCGGCGTTTCATCCTGCGTCGTTTTGTGACGGTCTCCCGGGGCCCGGGGAGGGCGCTCAGGCGCCGAAAACGGAGCAAAACCGCCCGTCTTTATTTTTGTGACGGCGCGATGATGTTTGGGCGGGGCGGGGGCATTGTATGTCGCGTGCGTCCCTCCAGTGGTCTCGGGCATTTGCCGCGCCGTGGCCCTCCGCCACGCGTTCCGAGGCTCAGCGTCCGCCTCTGTTCTGCCGACCTCTGGCCGCGGCCTCTCGGCGGCTCCACGGGCCGCGTGCCCAAGGCGCGCGACGCGCTCATCGTCGATTCGTGCTCCCTCCCTTTCTTCTCCTCCTCCTCCTCTTTCCTCCTCCTCCTCCTCCCTCCTCCCTCCTCGCTGCTCCATAACCCCTTCGGCTTCGCCCCCTCCATCCCTCTTCCTCCCTTCCCCTTCTCTTCCTCCTCCCCCGCCCTTCTCCTTCCCCCCCTCCCTCCCCCTCCTCTCCCGCCCCGCCCATTTTTTTGGGGGGGGGGATCTGCCCCCCGCATCCCAGGTCTGGTGTTCTTGCCATTGGTGTAAGCCCTCTTGCCAGCTGCGCGCTCGTGCTCCGCGCCTCCCCCCCCGGCCCTTGCGGGCGGCCGAACCTCCTTCGCGCAAGTGGGAGCCGGACGAACTCGAGCAGTTCTCCCCCTCGATCCTCGATCCCCCTCCATCCTCGATCCTCGAACCCCTTCTCGATCCTCCTCCTCCTCCTCCTCGACCCTCGATCCCCGACCCTCCCCCCGCCGGCCCCCCGAGGGCGGACGCTGCCCGCGCGGTCCCGCCGAAGGCGCCGCCGCGGGCCCCGCGGGAGCCCCGGGGCCCCGCCGCGGGGAGCGGCCCCCCGTCGGCGCCGCAGGAGGCGCCCTTGCGGGGGGGGGGGGGGAGGCGCCCTTGCGGGGGGGGGAGGGTCGTTACCAGTTTGGAACACATCCCTATCCCTATGTTTGACATCACCTCACCTCGATGCCGATCTTGAGGATTCCCTCCGTTTCTGAGGGCCTATCCCTAAGATTGTCGTCGCCTTTTGCTCGCCCATCTTAGGGATAGGGGTACGTTCGAGGCTGGTTAGGTCGGGCCAGACGAAAGGGGGGGATCGGGCGCTCGTGGGGCCATCCTGGTGGCCTTTGCCATCCTGGTGGCCAGGAGGCCTCTCGGGCGCTCGTGGGGCCATCCTGGTGGCCTTTCGGGCCGTTCTGGCGGCCCTTGTCGAGCCGAGCGAAAGGGGGGATCCCTGACTCCGGATCCGCCCTACTTTGGGGAAATTCGTAAGTAGGGCTTGGAATTTCCGCCTTACTTTTCAAGCCCTGCTGATGCCAATTTCCGCCCTACTGTTCTGTTGTTGTTTCCGCCCGACTTCTGTGGATTTTCGCCCTATTTCATGCTGGGTGCAGAAATTTCCGCCCTACTTGTTCGGCTTCTTATGAGTGGGTTTCCGACGCAATTTCAAGTTGGAAAAAAAACCAAAGTAGGGCGGATCTGGAGTCAGGGATAGGGAAAGGGGGGGCTACGAAATCTGCTGCGCGCAGCTGGTTCCAGCCCCACCGAGGGGGCCCATTCCTCGATGCCTGGCGCTGGGAGCGCGGCTCCCTTGCTCAGTGCTGCTGCGCCGGGTTGCGCTCAAGGCGCGGCCCAGGGGGCTTCGTTTTTCCGCGGCCACCCGCGAAAGGACACGTATGGGGGGCAGGGCAAGGCCGACCGAACAGCCATAGAAAAGGTCATCGCCGCGCGCGCCAGGTAGCGCTCAGAGAGCGAGGTCTCGGAGGGATCCCCCATAGGCAGGAGATCCGGTGGCAGCTGGGACTGGCAGATTCTCGATCGCTGAGCGTTGCTGGGATTGCCCCCCTCCTGCTAACTGTAGGCTGAGAGCAGGTGCCCTGGCCGTCATCAGCGCGCGAGAATGCTCGTGTGAAAGGCCGCTGAGAAGCAGGAGTTCGTGGGGGCACCACGCGAACAGTGAAGAGCTTCGTGGGGGCCGCGCGCGCTTGGAGGCCCGGCGGGCGGAGCTCTCCGCGCGGCCGCTCAGGCCCAGGGCAACGCGGGCGCCGAGGCCAGGCCCGCTGGGCGCCGACGGGCGAAGAAGCGGCGGCGAACCAGCGAAGGGCGCAGGAAGTTTTTCGCGCCGCGGCGGGCCGCGTCGGAGCCGCGAGGGCAGAGGCGGAGATGCGTGGAGAGGTCCTCCGCGCACGCGCCGAGGAGGCCGCCGAGACCGCGGAGGTGGCCGAGACCCGCGGCGCTCGGGCGCAGGCAACGGCGCCGGCTGCGATTCGCGAGCGAGCCGAGGCCAAGGCCACAGGTCCGCCTGAGGCGCGGGAGCTGCGGAACTGGAGCCAGAGGACTAGCTGTGGGAGACGTCCCAGGCCAGGCCGGTGGCGACACCTGCAGACTCCTCTCTGTGCGTGACCCTCAAGGCGCACGCGTCTCTGCGGGGTTTCCTGCGGCCATGTGCCCTATGCAGGCGCCATCCCGCAGGGGGTGGGTATAGCAGACTGGTAGCATTGCCCGATCGCCCCTCTCACAGGTTATCAGCCGCTTTGCCAGAGTTGCGAGACCGACGCTGTCAGTCTCTGAGGGCGTGTGCTACGTCATTTTCTTCATGCGGCCTTCGGCGCCATTCGGAGGACGGCGCGATTGCTTCAGATGATGTGACGACCCTCTTTGCCCATTCTTTATGCGTTTTGTGATCCATCGTTGATTGCCTCTGTTGGAAGCTGATCTGGCGTCCTCCCCGCCGGTGGCAACACCAGCTGCGCCCTCGTCGCCTTGGCTGGGCGCAGCTGCACATTGCTGTCACAGAGCTTCTAACGCGACTGAGACTTCTCGATGTGTCCCTCATTATCCAGCTCTCTATTCCATTCTCTCACGTCATTTTGCGTCGGGGTGGGGCGCCCCCGCAGGTGCACTTCGACGCCCTCCTCTTCTCGCTTTCTGTTGTCCTTCCCCATATACATCCATCCATTGCTTCTCCCTTCCCACCCACGCGTCCTTCTTTTCTTCCTTTCATGCTTATGATTGTGCATGTTGTCACCGTGCCCGCGTTCATGTCGGAGCGATTGCTGCACGCCGCGCAATGTCGACCAGTTGTCTCTCCCTTGTGCCCGTCTTCTTTCTCTTTTGCGCTTCTGCATGTGCGTGTGCGGAATCCCAACGTCCTGGCAGAGTGACGTGTTGGACGGGCCCAGACCGGCCAGCTGGCCCCCCTCCTTCGGTTTACGATTTCGCCCCCATCTCTGACAGGTCGCAGGATGTTGGACGGCGGCGGACCACGCGTCGGACAAGCATTTCGTTCTCCTCATCGTGAAGAGTAGCCAGTGCGGCGGGGGCGCCCTGTTCACATGCCACGGGGCTCCGTGGTGGTGGGGCATTTGCTTTATGTCAACTTTCCCAGTGCTCTGAAGCAGAGACAGTAAGTCACATCTCGGAATAGCGCTGCTCGAACAGCGTCCAGAAGTCAGGTTACTCCTCTCGTTCTTCCTCTCCCTGCGCGACGGACTACCTCGCGCGCAGGCGCAAGGGCGGGGCCCCGGAAGGTGCTCGCTGCTGGCTCATGACCTCTTGATTGTTTGTTTGTGGGTGACGGTTGTCGCGGACTTGCTCTGCGCATTCGGACCCTCGTTTGCGCTGGGCCCGCAGCATCCACAACTACAGGTTGAGTCCTCGCGGTGGACCCCGCAGCGGCTCTGCGCAGATCCCTATTCTTCTCCTCTTGAAGGCGCTTGGAGACGGATGTCTCTCATCGGGGGGGTCCTTCCCCCTTTTCCCTTTCCTCCTCTCTTGTTCTAGTGGGTTCAGTCCCGCAGCCTCTGGGCGTCGTGGGAGTTCGCCTCCCCACGTCTCCTCGGAGTCGGGTCTGGCCCCTCCCTCTTCTGTTCTTCTGGTGGGTTCAGTCCCGCAGCCTCTGGGCGTCGTGGGAGTTCGCCTCCCCGCGTCTCCTCGGAGTCGGGTCTGGCCCCCCCTCCCTCTCCAATTTCTCCTTGGACAAGTCAGAATCCTCTGCGGGGGGGTCACAGCCCCGCAAACTGGCACCTCTTGCAAAGGAGCACGAAAACAGGTGCTCGAGGTGGCCAGAGCCCGGCTCTTGTCGATAAGAGCAGCCCATTTTGGGCGGAGCCGGCGCCCCCAATCGACAAGAGCAGCCCATTTTGGGCGGGGGCAACGCATCTCCGTCTTTCTTGTCTTCCTCCTTCTTTCTATTCTATCGTGTCGTCTCGTGTCGGGGGGGCCGATCTGTCGGTGCTCCAGGACCTGTGGGCAGTTGAGCCCTGCGGACTTGTGTCGAGCTCACATTGTTGCGCCTCCCCACAGGTACATATCGACACGTTCCTCCTCATCATTGTCTTCTCTTTTCTCTTGCCATGCCGTCTCTCGTCGGGGGGGTCGTCGCGTCGAGCTCGCTGCCTCCCCGCAGGTGCACATCGACATGTTCCTCATCCTGTTTCTCTTTACCTTTCCCTCCTCTAGTTCTGCTTTCGCACAGGTGTCAGTCGAGAGACACTCTCTCAGTGTTGCTTCCTTTCTCGGTCGTTGTCGTCAGGTGCATTTCCTGTTCTTCTCCTACAAAGTGGTTGGCCAGCCCGCAATCTATATCCTGTTCATACTGTGTTTTCAGGTGCCCATTGTGACGTCGTGTACACACGTCCATCTTGTGGTCTCTGTTTCCCCCAGGTGCACATTTTGGCGCTTCTCTCCGACCGCCTCTTCTGGATTGCTGTCGCTGCGAGGTCTGCCCGGCCAGGTCTGCTCCATCTCCTGTTCTACTTCCGCCACCCGATGACGTGCGTGATCGCGTGTCGTAAGGGGGGGGCGTGGGAGACGTCCCAGGCCAGGCCGGTGGCGACACCTGCAGACTCCTCTCTGTGCGTGACCCTCAAGGCGCACGCGTCTCTGCGGGGTTTCCTGCGGCCATGTGCCCTATGCAGGCGCCATCCCGCAGGGGGTGGGTATAGCAGACTGGTAGCATTGCCCGATCGCCCCTCTCACACTAGCGGGGCGGTCATCGAGCGCACAGGGCGGGCAGTCGGCAGCTGCTCTCTGGGGCGCCTCCGCCGCTGCGGCCGCGGCCCCCGCCGCTGCCGCGGCGGCCGCGCCCGGCGGGCGCGTCGCGACTGGGGCCAGCGCGGGGAAGGTCGGGCCGGACGAAAGGGGGGATTGGGAAAGGGGGGGTTACGAAATTTGCTGCATGCAGCTGGTTTCGGCCTCACCGAGTGGCCCATTCCTCGATGCATAGCCGCAGCCGCCTCCGGCGCCGGGAGGCGCCCCCTTTGCTATCCCCCCCTTTCGCCCGGCCCGAAAAGGGGGCGGGGGGCGAGGCTCCTGGGCCCATCTCCGAGGTTAGTCGGAGGGCAGCAGGACGGCGCCGGCGGCTTTGCCTCCGGGCCCGAGGCTGCCGACGCGGGCGCGGGCCTGCCCGGGGGGGGGGGGGGGGGCCGGGCCTGAGACGGCGCCGAGAGCTGGGGCTGCCGGGGTTGCCCAGGCGAGGCCAATCTTGTTGCCGAGATCAGGAAGGCTGAGTCGATGATAGGATTGCGTCTTCGGTGGCAGCCGGAAGCGCAGAGTCGGGCACTGCCGGCAGCGACGATCGCCAGCGGGACTCTTCTGCTTCTTCACTCATGGCCGATAACCAGGACGGTGGAGCTCTTGTCTCTGCTAAGCTTCGCATTGGTGCTCAGGTGCTGAAGGTGGGCAAACGCGCGCGGGCGGATGTGGGTGAGCAACTGCAGCAGCTCATGCGCGACTCGAAAGGAACCCCCTGACCTCATGAGCACAGCTGCTAGCGCGCATATGTAGCAAACGTTGTCCGCACATTGTAGTGCCCCCCGCCTCAGCCATTGTGGATGAGTGCCAATTCAGAATATCGAGTGCTGCTGAGTGCGCGAGTGAGCTCGACATCAGAGATTCTGCTTTGGAAGCCGCTTCCGATCGCCATTCGCGTCGGATTGAGGAACGCATCGCGTCCAGCGAGCGCTTGGCTGAGGGGCATTTCGCCCCCGCATGAGGAACATATCCCGCGGGCGCTCGCTGGCTCAAGTCTCAAGTCTCAAGTCCGTCTCAAGGTATCTGCATTGAGTATCACGGATTGCGGACCCCGGTAAGCCCCGCCCACGCCAGCGCGCCCGCCCTTTCGCGCCGCCATGGCTACCCTCGCGCGCGCGCCGCCCGACGTCGGCGTTTACGCAGGCACCGAAGGCGGCGCCTACGCCAGCACAGTCGCCCACACCTACGCTGGCACCGGCTCCAACGTCGGCGCCACAACCGACTCCCGCATTGCAGGGTTTCCGACCCCGGCCGCGACTCCAGCTCCGACTTCGGCTCTGGCTCAGCCGCCCATCCCAGAACTGGCCCTGGCTCTGACTCCAGCTACTCCATTCCCTCATGCGTCCCCGGCTCCAGCTCCTACAACGACTTTGTCTCCAGCCCCTACTCCGTCTCCAGCTCCCCCGCCAGATGGCGAAAGTTTCGAGACCAGCAGCACGACATTGGGCAGCATGACAGGATCCAGCAGGAGGACGCTGAGGGGCAGGACGAGCGCCGGCAACGCGACGCGGATCCCTTCGATCGGCCACGCCGATACGACACCGATACAACGCCGAACAGACCCGCGCAACAAACTCGAACCACGGCCGACACACTGCTGATCCACAGCTGACACACGCAACCGGCACACAACTGACCCGCAGCACCCGACCTACGCAGCGAAACCGAATCAAAGCCGACCCGCAATTGATCCACCGTAGCCGACCCGCACAACACACTAGATCCACTGCCGACCCCTCCTCCGAACAACAGCACTACGCGACTACATGGCATCAATCCACACTTTGGGTGTAACGGCCTATCCGCGATTTTAGCTGTGCGCTCGTTGCGCCATGCTTTGGGATGTCTCAGCGTCTTGCACCGCCAAATATTTCTGCCACCTCTGCACGAGATGCCCACGATGTTGTGTCGCACCATGCTGTGTCGCACGATGCTGTGGTGCACCACGCTGGCGCAGCTCTTGATACTATCATCGGTGGCTCCCGCACCGACCCGCTCACCGACTCCCGCACCGACCAGGTCACCGACTCCCGCACCGACCAGCTCACCGACTACCGCACCGTCCAGCTCGTCGACTCCTGCGCCAACCAGCTCGTCGCTCCTCAGGCCGACGACGGCACTGTCGAAGTGAAGGCTTATTGCACGAGATGCCCACGATGTTGTGTCGCGCCATGCTGTCCTGCACGATGTTGTATTGAACCACGCTGGCACAGCTCTTGATACTATCTTCGGCTACTTCCGCTCCGACAACGTTACCGACTCCTGCACCGACCAGCTCACCGACTACCGCACCGACCAGCTCGTCGACTCCTGCGCCGACCAGCTCGCCGATTCTCAGGCTTCGACTCCCGGTGGGACGACCTTCCAAATTCGGACGGTTACGCGGTTACGTGTGGCGGCATCTGGCTTTCCAACTCCTCCTCCGGCTCCGTCTCGTGCTCCAAGTTTGGCGTCTCGGGCTCTGACTTCAGCTCCGACGCTGGACGGCATGCGCCACGATGTCGGCATAGGAGCGCGTAGTGCTGCGAGCACCAGCAGCACGGCGCTGGGCAGCACGACGGGCTATCACAGCACGACGCTGCAACACTGGGCGGTACGACGCCAGCACCAGCTCCCACCCGACCGTGCAGGGCAGCGACCACGCACTGCCGACTCCGAGGCGGTGGTCGTCCCAAGGCATACATACGGTTTGATCGGGCCTCTCTGGCACGAGGGGGGGCCACTTTGTTAACACGTGTTTGGCTCAGGGTACCGTCGCCAGCCCCGACGCCGACTCCGACATCGGCGCCTACGCCAGCAACGACGCCGGCTGTGACGAACGCCGGGTGGATGGATCTCGGTTCAGCGGTGTGTGTGTGTGTGACCGGCGATACATGTGATGCATCTTGATTTTGGCAGCACCCATTGATTACCACCTCATCTGGTCTACACTTGCAGGGGGATGCGTCTACTGTACTACTACTGCGTCTACCTCTTCTTCCACATCTGATCTGCCTTCTGCATGCCTCGGGGGCCTGGCGAGGTGTTCCATGGGCGGCCAGCGCTCCTCGCCTCCCCCGTGCAGCCCATATCATCCCTTCTCCGCTTTCTCTAGCGTGGTTTTTTTTGGCCGCCCAGCCCACATTCGTGCACACCTTGTCCTTCCCGCCCCTGTTCGGCAGGGCTCGGGCAGGCACTGTTGTGCTCGCCCTGCTTAAACCTATCACTACTTTAGTTTGACTTGCCGACTTGCCCGTCCTCCCTCTTTCCTCCCCCCCCTTCTTCGCACGTGTGCTGCGTGTCCGTTTCTGCGACCCCTGGGGCGGTCGTGTTACTCAGTGCCATGCGGCGTTATGTTCTGCGGCTGATTCGGCCCCCAGGGAACATAACCACGGTTGGGTGTCGTCAGCCGGGGCCGGGTGCATTGCAGTTTCTTGTGCTTGTTTCATCCTCCCCTCTCCTTTCTCTCCCCCCCTGTTCCCCCACCCGCCTTTTTTTTGCAGGTGGATCCGAGGCTTCGCTTGGGGTCCTTTGCCCGTCCCCTAGCGGGTTCGGGACTGCCCTCCCCCGCTTCCTCTCCCTGCTCCTGTCTTCCTCTTTCCCTCACTCCTTCCGTCTGTTGGCTTAAAAAAAGCCGGTCTTAAGTAATATTTCCGCCCCAGCGCCCGGGCAATAATTGTCACGGGTGGCCCTTTCGCTGTCCTGTCCACGTGGCCGATAGTGTTTCCGTATTCTCTGGTAGTCTCAGGTGTAGTTAGTTCTACTTACTGCCTGCGCGCGAGCTTGAGAGGACACTTTTCTGTTGCATTAGGTCGCCGGCCAGCGAGCTTGAGAGGAGATTGGGTGGTGGGAAAGAAAAAATGTCCCGCGGGCGCTCGCCTGACTCTGCTAGCGCCGCGCGAACATCGAGCCGCGATCCGGCCGCTCTCGCTTCATCGTCCTCACCGGTTGCGAAGCTCTGCGCATTCGGGCAAACATGCTACCGCAAGGATTGTGTCTTCACTCATGCAGAAGGCCGCGTCTGCGACGCAGACGGGGAGATGGAATGCCCCGCGGATAGACCCGATCTCCGAGCCCATTGACTATTCCAGGTTCGATGGCATCGCCACTTTGGTGCAGATGGAGGAGATTCTCGGCCAGCTGCTTTCTGACTTGCTGGTTTTCCCTGACACCGACTCCTCATGCATCGGTTCCAGAGACAGACATCGACAGATCACTTGGGCCAGCTACGAGACGCTCTGCCCAGATGGTATCATATGCCCGAGTTCGCACTCTCCCTGCCGGCGTCGGCGGGCGCGGGAAGTGGAACAAGACCCACGCGGGAGTGTACCCAGTTTTGTCTAACATTGGGAAGACTCGCGCCTCGACGCTGGCCGTAGTTTGAGTGCTCTTCGCTGTCGCGTCGGCTTTACAGAGCCGGCTTCCTTATCACGTAATTTATCATCGCTTTTTTTGTTCCGCTTTGTGCGCGTCGTCACCTGCGAGGTTAACGTATAAGGGGCCACCGCCCATTCTCATGCCCCGCTGTCCAGGATGCGGAGTTTTCAATGTTTAGATACCTTTTGGGCACGCTCGACCTCCTCTTCTTTCTCCTCCTTCTCCTCCTCCTCCCCTTCCTCCTCCTCCTCCTCCTCCTCCTCTCCCCGTCCCTGGACTGTGCTCGCTCAAGCTGTCCGCGCCTCCTCCTTGTTTCCCCCTCCTTACTCTTCCTCCCCCTTTTCCTCTTCCTCCTCCACCCCTCTTCCACATAGATGATTCCTCCCCGCCGCACCCCTGGGCCGAAAGGCCAGGCAGGGCATCTACGACTCTGAAGCTTAGGATTTGCAGCCGCTTCACGGATGGAGGGCAAGTTTTCAACATGTGGTTCTCGCCTTGGCGCCGCGCACGTTCTTTTAACAAATTGTTGACGCTTCGCATATTCCCACCAGCCCATCCAGAAACTATGCCCAGGGGAGTTGAGGTGATCAGGGAAGTGGGCGAGCATGCAGAATAACAAAGGGCGGGGGAAACCTTCCGAGGTGGGGGATGGAGAGGAGGGAGGAGGGAGGAGGGAGGAGTAGGCGGATAAGGAGGAGGATAAAGAGGAGGAGGAGGAGGAGGAGGAGGAGGAGGAGGAGGAAGAGGAGGAGGAGGAGGAGGAGGAGGGTGAGGAGGAGGAAAGGAGGAGGATGGTGAGGAAGAGGAGGAGGAGACAGAAAAAGGGACGAACAGAAGAGCCTCCTCGGATGTCTCTTGGGAGTTTTTCTAGAGGCCTCTTAAAACATGTGGGGGGGCATCTCGGGTGCCTCGGGGATCCTCTTGAAGCCCTTTGGGGGCCTCTTAGGAGCCTCTTGGAGGTGTCTTGGGCGCCTCTTGGGGACGTCTGGGCGCCTCTTGGGGCCCTCTTCGGGCGCATTTGGGTGCCTTGGGAGCGCTTTTCGGGCCATCTTGGAGGACATCCATCAAAACAGGGGGGTTCCTCAATTATCTTTGCCATTCTAGAATGCCTACCATCGCCTCTTGGGCCCCTGTTGGGGCGCTCTTGGAGCGCTCTCGGGCGCTCTTTGGGCCGTCTTGGGGCTCTTTTGGGCCCCTCTTAGGCCCTTTTGGGCCCTCTTGGAGCCATCTTGGGGCCTCAGAAGGCCATGTTCTTAGGTTTGGGAAGGATTTTGGCCTCGTCGGGGCCTCCTTGGGGAGCTCTTTAGCCACTTGGAGCCGTCTTGGAGCGGTCTTGGGGCCTCTTGGAGCATCTTGAGAGCCATCTTGAGGCATCTTGGGATACATTGAGCCATATTGGAGCTCATCTTGGGCTCTCCGAGGCACTCTTGGAGCCATCTTGGACGCTCCAACCCCTCGCGGAGGACCCCGTCGAGGTCCAGGGGAGGGGGTAGGGGGAGGGGTCAAGCTACCCACCCGCCCGCAAGTCGTCTAGCTCACTCACTCTCACCCGCCCTCCCAACACATAAGTAACACCCGAGCCTGAGCATGTTCAGCGGTCGTCTTTGGATGGGCAGCTACTGGGAACCAAAGCCGACCCCAGGTGCGCGACGCCTGGACGAGGTGCGCCACGCGTGCCTTGGGCGCCACGCGCGCCAGGCACCCCTGGGGCCCGAGCGTGCTAGGCACGCCTGGTGCCCCAGATGCGCCACGTGCTCCGAGTGCGCCAGGTGTGCCGCGCACTCCAGCCGCGCCAGGTGCGCCACGTTCGGGGCACATGCAGAGTGCGTTAGGTGCGCCTGCGCACGTGACAGCACACATCGGGAAACATGTCGGCCCCAGCCATCCTTGTCGAAAACCAATGCCCAGCATTGTGTCTGGTGAGCCTGCGGGCAGCAGGCCAGGCGGCACCACCCCCGCCGTCACAGTCAAAAACCACTTGATAATGATCGCGGGATGGCCGCGCATGGTCCAGATTTAGCCGCGAGGTGCATGTTGTATGGTTTTTTGTCAGGGATGGTAGCCCTGCGCACAGCAGGGAATATGCTGTCACCCTCGCCGTCCTTGCCAAAAACAGTACAAAGTGCTCGCGGGCCTCACGAACATGACTCAAGACTTTGCCCCAGTGTACTTTGTATTGTTTTGTTGACAAGGACGGTGGGGGGGGTGCATCGGGTTGGCCGCGCATGCTCCAAATGTGGAGGCGAAGTGCGGTTTGTATTGCTCTGTTGACAGGGATGGTGGGGGGCGGGCCCGCATTGAGTCGGCATGGTTCTGGGTTGGCCACCGGCCTGGCGGGGGAGGGGGTGTATACTAGTAAGGAACAGTGATAGACCCCTCGCCGAAGGGGAAGAGGGGCAGATGGATGACGAAACACCCTAGACCACCTACGTCCTCAAGGGCTGGTGTGATTCACAAGTGTTTCACGGATGGAGGGCCGGTCGATTAAAAAATGCAGTTCACGTCTTACCGCCGAGCACATTCGCGTTAGATATTTGCAGGAGTTCACGGATAGAGGGCGGGCCGTTATCAAAATGCGGCCCTCTCCCTAGCGCCGCGCACACTCGTTTTAAGAGTCTGCTACTGTTTCAAGGGTTCTCACCGTTATCGTCCCAGGAGTTGTGTTTTGGCACGATGTCGGAATGTCAGGGCGCAACTGTCATGTTGATTCTTGCTGTTGACGTCCCAGGAAAGGCATTCTGGCACGATTCAGGATCCCATCAGGAATGGGATTCTGGTACACTTGTGGATTTTCAAACGGTTGGTTTCCAATGGGTCACTTCCCTCAATGAAAATGAACTCTTGCAGGGGCCCATGAAGAGGGTACTTTGGGGGGGGGGGCTGCTGCAATATAATTGGTGAGCCTTGACTTTTCCCTGGTCCTCCCTCCCTTGTCCTTTATAAGCAGCTCCTCCCCGTCGCACCCCGAGGACGGTCGAGAGGGCGGGCTGGGCGTTTTACTTGAGATTTCTCCATCGCTTACGATCCTGAAGGTTCGGACTTGCAACCGCTTCACGGATGGAGGGCAGGTGGTTTTCAAAATGTGATTCCTGCCTCAGCGCCGCGCACAGTCGAATTAAACAATTGCAATAGTTTCACGGGTGGAGAGCGGGTCGTTCTCAAAATGCGGTTCTCGTCTTTGCGCCGCGCACCATCGTGTTACACATTGCAATATATTCATTGATGGAGGGCATGCCGTTTAAAGCATGTGGTTCTCGCATTAACGCCCCGCGTTGTCGTGTTAAGCTTTGCAAGAGTTTCACGGATGAAAGGCAGGCCGTTTCCAAGATGCGATTCTCGCCTTAGCACCGCGCGTGCTTTTTTTTTTCATTTGCATGAGCTTCGCGGATGGAGGGCGAGTGGTTTTCAAAGGTGGTTCTCGCTTCAGCGCCGCGCGCATTCTTCTTGAAAGTTTGCAGGAGCTTCCCGGATGGAGGGCGGCTCCTGTACAAAATGCGGTTCTCGCCTTAGCGCCGCGCGGATTCGTCTCAAATGTTTGCAGCAGTTTCAAGGATTATCATGGTTAGCATCCGGAGAATTATGTGTTGGCACGATGCCAGGGCGCAACAGTCACGTTGATTCGCGATGCCGAAGTACCAGGAATTTTGCTTTGGCACGATTCAGGATCGTCAAGACGCAACGGTACCGGTGATTCGCGGCCTCGAAGTCCCAGGAGTGGTATATTTTAGCATTGTTCTGGATTTTCGAACCTTGATCGTCCAACGGCGCATTTTCCGAATGGAAATGGATTCTTGTAGGGGCGTACGACAAGGGAGCTTGGAGGGAGGGTTGACTTGCAATATCGTTGATGAGTCTTGGGTTTGCACTGGGCCTCCTCCTCCTCCTCCGCCTCCTCCTCCTCCGCCTCCTCCTCCGCCTCCTCCTCCTCCTCCTCCCCCTCCTCCCGTTCTTGCCCCCCCCCCCCCCCCCCCCCCGCAAGCCTCCCGTTGACCCGGGGGGCCTGCGCTCGCGGCGCTCGCCGCGCCCGCTCAGGCGGCGGAGAGCGCGCCGCTGCTGGCCGCGCAGGAGCCGCCGCGGGTTGGGGGGGGCACCTTGCACTCCTCTGTTCGGCCAGGGCCCAGGAGCGCGAGTTCTGGTGGCGCCAGCCTTGCCTTCCTCCTGCAACTATTTGCTTCCTCCTCCTCCTCGACCTCCTCCTCCTCCTCCTCCTCCTCCTCCTACTCCTACTCCTACTTCTACTCCTCCTTCTACTCCTACTCCTACTCTTGCTCCTCCTCCTCCTCCTCCTCCTCCTCCTCCTCCTCCTCTCCTCCTCCTCCTCCTCCTCCTCCTCCTCCTCCTCCTCCTCCTCCTCCTCCTCCTCCTCTCCTCCTCCTCCTCCTGCTCGTCCTCCTCCTCCTCCTCCTCCTCCTCCTCCTCCTCCTCCTCCTCCTTACCTCCTCCCCTCCTCCTCCTCCTCCACCTCCTCCTCCTCCTCCTCCTCCTCCTCTCCTCCTCCTCCTCCTCCTCCTCCTCCTCCTCCTCCTCCTCCTCCCTCCTCCTCCTCATCTCCTCCTCCTCCTCCTCCTCCTC